>JAHHUM010002602.1:0-151087 GCA_036173005.1 Crenichthys baileyi
TTTAAAAGGATTATTTCCATAAAGCTTCCAGGAAATGCTTTTTGACTGCTGTTCTAACCTTTGCGGCCATTGGAAGAAATAAATCACTTAACTGACAAATAGCCAAAAGGTCAGGCAACTGAGAAGCATGAACAAAACATGTCTTCAGCTTGGATAGTTTTAAAGTAAATCTTATAGGTAAAACAATTTAAAGGATTTCTATTTCTTTTTAATCGAATCACCTTAACAGTAATTGTCAAAAGAAGTTGAACAATTTTTCAAACTATAGTGTGCAACCCCACTTATACTATTTTGCTTGGGTTAGAAATTCTCATGCATCAAACCAGTTGATTTTTGGGATCTACAGTGACACTGTGGTTTGTGACTGATCGATTCTAAAGTCTACAAGGTGTGCAGATACACCTGCATCTATGGGATTCTAATATTTTGTGATAACACTCATTTTAAATGGTTCAGATTATTCTTTGCAATTATCTGACTCAACGTACCTGATCCAAGGACCAAGCTTACAAATTATTTTAGTTCATAAAAAATGTATACCCAAAAATAATCCCACTGTAGCTTCAATATCCATGTATTTCTTGTTCCTCATTTTCCCCCAGGAATATGGCATTGTGATCTAAAACAAATTCTGTAATCTCTCATGCAATGCAAAACACCTTTACCCACAGCAAAACAAGCCTCCATCTTCTGATCACACACAGTACATTATCTAAAGATATTTACTCAAACTGATTGTAAGGGTGTGATATGTTTCTTAAAGGGTATGTTGACCTTAAATATCAATGCAATAAAGCTGGTTTCATTTGCTTTTTCCTCTTGTGTAACACAGGGTACTGTTCAGGCTAAACTTGTTTCAGAACACTTTTTTTCTCTTTTAAATACACTGCCTGGCCAAAAAAAGTCACCACCTGGATTTAACTAAGCCAATAGGTACGAGCCTCCCATTATTGTATGGGCGATTATGTTTCAGCTGGCAACAAATTATTTAACCCCAACTGGTGCCATGAGTTGCTTCTCATTTCTTAAACAACCATGTCTAAAAACACATCCCGTGGTTTTGAAAAAGATGTCAGTCTGTTTCAGAAGGGTCAAATCATTGGCATGCATCAAGCAGAGAAAACATCTAAGGAGATTGCAGAAACTACCAAAATTGGGTTAAGAACCATCCAATGCATTATTAAAAACTGGAAGGATAGTGGGGACCCATCGTCTTCGAGGAAGAATTGTGGCCAGAAAAAAATCTTGAATGATCGTGATCGGTGATTATTTAAACGTTTGGTGAATTCAAATCAAAGAAAAACAACAGTAGAACTCTGTGCTAGATTTAATAATGAAAGTAAGAGCATTTCCACAAGCACAATGCGAAGGGAGCTCAAGGGATTGGGACTGAACAGCTGTGTAGCCTTAAGAAAACCACTAATTAGTGAGGCTAACCGGGAAAAAACGCTTCACTTTGCTAGGGAGCATAAAGATTGGACTCTGGAGCAATGGAAGTAGGTCACATGGTCTGATGAGTCCAGATTTACCCTGTTCCAGAGTGATGGCCGCATCAGGGTAAGAAGAGACGCAGGTGAAGTGATGCACCCATCATGCCTACTGCCAACTCTACAAGCCTGTGGGGACAGTGCTCTGATCTGGGGTTGCTGCGGTTGGTCAGGTCTGGGTTCAGCAACAGTATGTGTTCAGAGAAT
Source organism: Crenichthys baileyi (assembly GCA_036173005.1). Classification (NCBI taxonomy): domain Eukaryota; kingdom Metazoa; phylum Chordata; class Actinopteri; order Cyprinodontiformes; family Goodeidae; genus Crenichthys; species Crenichthys baileyi. The sequence goes on from JAHHUM010002602.1 coordinate 1,695, forward strand.
GAGGTCAGCTGACTACCTGAATATACTGAATGACCAGGTTATTCCTTTAATGGATTTTTCTTCCCTGATGGCACGGGCATATTCCAAGATGACAATGCCAGGATTCATCAGGCTCGAATTGTGGAAGAGTGGTTCAGGAAGCATGAGACATCATTCTCACACATGGATTGGCCACAACAGAGTCCAGACCTTAACCCCACTGAGAATCTTTGGGATGTGCTGGAGAAGGCTTTGCACAGCAGTCAGACTCTACCATCATCAACGCAAGATCATAGTGAAAAATTAATCCAACACTGGGTGGAAATTAATTTTGTGACGTTGCAGAAGCTTATCGAAACAATGCCACAGCGAATGCGTGCCGTAATCAAAGGTAAAGGCGGTGCAACATAATATTAGAGTGTGTGACCTTTTTTTTGGCGAGACAGTGTAGATCCCATTCTTACCATATCTCCCTTCATGTTCCACTCATCTGTTAAATATGGGGCCTTAATGTTTTTCCCCAAACATTAAATAAACTGTAAACACTTAGTTTGACTAACTAAATAACAGAAGCAGGTTGCTTTCATTTACGGTTATAAAAATACAGAAACAAAAATGAAGCTTCAGTTTAATTTGAAGTACACATACACATTTGATAAGGGTTCATAAGTCATCGACAATAAAGCTGTAACCCTACGCTTTTTTTGTCAAGAGTGCAAAAAAGTAAAGAATAGGACACATTTTATGTTGGGATGTGGACTGAAAAGAGAGTCCAGGATTTATTGGACATAAAACCTGTAGGTAGACTGGTCATGGAACACAGCTCAGCAGAAGTGATGAATCAGAAATCTTCCATTATTGTAAATAATGTAGATATGTTCTAAACGTTGATACAAAAAAAAAAACGTACACAATTTGAAATAAAGTCAAAATAATATGGAACACTGCATTTAGTCTTCTAAACACAGAGTAATGTGTAGACACAATAAAAACAAATATGGTTATTTACTGAGGTAACATCTGTAGAAGATTAAGGAAAAATAAAAAAGACGAAGGAGAAGTTAAGGCCCTGCCATAAAGTCCATACGTTAAAAGTTTTATATCTAAAAACATTTAAAGTCCAAATGCCTTACAGGCATGTAAAATACTTTTAAAATTGACTTTACATAAAAGCTGCAAACACTCAATATTACCTCTGACAAAGAAGTACCCTGGTGGATACAGAACATGTACAAGTGCCAACACTGATGAGAGGTACAATGTGTTTTACAGTGACTGAAAAGTCCCCTTTATACCATGTGATTTATATTCTAAAAAAGAAATGTGCAAAAGAAATAGAAAAGTGTCTCTTATTTTGTTTCCTCTAAGGTTGGCAGCTCACTTCTCTCAGGGTTTGTACTCCTTCCCTTTGGGGGGTACTTTTAACTCTGGCTTTAGTTGGGCATTTGTAAAGTTTTGCAACCTTTTTGTGTTGGCATTTTCCTCCCACTCATAACAGTGGTTCACCCGTGCACAGCTCAGTTGACAAGGCAGCTCATCCGGGGTCACCGAGTAGTATTCAATGAGCTCAGCAATGGAACTGAATTCTGTTTGGCATTTCTGCCACAAAGAAAAACAAAAATCACAATTAAAATTAGCAATAAGATTAGAAATATTTCGCAGTGTTGTTTTTAAATTTTTATTTTAAACCTTTTCAAGAAAAATGAAAAGAATTCCTTCTGTTTTTATTGCAAAATGCTTGCAACTATGTCAACATACAGCTAGGTTGGTTTGGATAGCTTTTTCCCTTAATAAATGAAAATATCATTTACAAAAATACTTTTGTATTAACCAAGGTTATATTTAAACCATAAATAGAAAAAATCTATTAGGGGTAAAATTCTTTTTCAAAGCACTGTACCTATTAGGTAACCATGCCAATTTAACCATTGTTTGTGTACATTTTTAATATCCCAGTTTAGTAACAAACAAGTAAAGCAACCATAAGTTATGGCGATTACCTCCAACATGAATTTCCCTTTACGAGTGTTTTCTATGAGGTGTGTGATCAGGCCAGAGGGGAAGCGAATGATGAGAGAACCACATTTAGGTTTTTTAGGATGTGGGCACAAAAGGTATGATCCCAGAACATCATCTGCAAGGAGGGAGTAGCAGCTGTCACTGCAACCAAGGAGAGAAGGAGAGAAAACCACTGATGTATTAATGACATAAAGAAATCAGTGAAGGCAAGATAATTTAAAAACTTTGAGACACTTGCGTTGCGAGACCAGCCCAACACCACACTGCTTGAGCCAATGCTTCTTCTGTTTCGGCTAAGCTTGGAGCCCGCGATCTCCTCACTGGTACTTTGTCTTGACCCTTTGTCTTGACCCTTGACCCTAAACATAAGAAGAAAATGCGTAATCAATTTGGATTTCTATTTATGCCATGTGTATTGTTTGTGTTGAAAGGCAGCCAGTGTGTTCTGCACAGTAACATTTGTTAAAGTAAACCAAACAGTGACAAGCTTTGAGGAAATGTTTAACCCATGTGAGATTTCATCATCCACAACGCACCACGACAGTGAGTGACAGCCCTGCACGTAAAGCCAAGGGATCTGCTTTACCTAATCATTTCTTTGACTCTTGATAGCGCTCTGTGAAGTCTTGGCCCACCTTGTGACACACTCAGGTGCTCCTGAACGCTGAGCTGTTTGAGTGGTGTGAAAGTGAAGGAGCGGTAAGCACCAGAGCGAAGTCCTTTGGTGCGGATGACTTTCTTGCGCATCAATGAGGGAGAGAAGGGTGAAAAAACTTCATCCTGGGTGTCATGAAGGTCATTGGAGGACTTCTTCGATTTCTAAAAAAAAAGTAACTTTGGTGCATGCGGTTACGATTTGAGACACCTAAACCTAACCCTTCAGGGTTGTATATAACCAAGCTTTATTTAATTACAAATAAATAACATTTTAAGCAAATTTTAATTTTCAGAACACACAAAACTTTTCATGCGTGTCTTGTGTAAATTATTGATTTTATCATTTCAGAATTTAAATAAATGTTTAGTCGAGGTAACAATGAAGAGGTGAGGTTCCACACCTTTGTGCTCAACAGCAGTCCTCGAAAGGGGGCTCTTCTAAAGGAAACCAGGGCACTGACGCTAAGAGGGAAGCCGTGGTTGAGCAGCGAGGGGTTACGTTGAGGCAGTGACCCAGTGGAATGTTCTTGTGCTTCTTCTGGATGTTTCTCCAAATAAGACAACTGGAAACATCGGCAGAGCAGCAAGTTCAGGAATTGGGCCTGTAAGAGAGAAGGCAGAGACAAAACTAAACAGGTGAGCTCTACTGGTAACAGGATGGCATACTTTAGAAATGACTCATCGCATTTGTCAGCTTTTTCCTTGGTTCTCCAGCCTACAACATGTAAACTGATTCTGACAAACTATTTTGTAGGATTTCCTAAGTTCTGGGAGGAAAGTAGGATTACCAAATATAAACAAGACTGTTGAAACATCTGAAGAGGGTGCCGGAAGCCAATTCCAGTTACCATACAGAGCATGTCGTTTAATCTGCACTCTCATTTGTTCTGGCCACAATACCATTGAAAGCAATGATTAACTCATGATTTAGTCATTTGCAGTTTCAGGAGCCAGGTGTAACAGGTTCTCTCAAACTCAATTTAATTCAGTTTTATTTATATAGCGCCAATTCACAACACATGTCGTCTCCAGGCACTTCACAAAAGTCAGGTACATACATTCCAATTAATCTTAATCATTGAACAGTGCAGTCAGATTCAGTTATTTATTCAAATTGGATAAAAAGTTTTTCTGTCTAAGGAAACCCAGCAGATTGCATCCAGTCAGTGACTTGCAGCATTCACTCCTCCCGGATGAGCATGTAGAGACAGTGGACAGTCACTGGCGTTGACTTTGCAGCAATCCCTCATACTGAGCATGCATGTAGCGACAGTGGAGAGTATAAAACTCCTTTTTAGCAGGAAGAAACCTCCAGCAGAACCAGGCTCAGTGTGAGCGGCCATCTGCCACGACCGACTAGGGGTTAGAGAGAACAGAGCAAAGATACAAAGAGAACAAAGAAGCACTGATCCAGGAGTACTTTCTATGGGAAGGAAAAGTAAATGTTAATGGATGTAGCTCCTTTAGTCGTTTCACCTAGAAAGAAAGAACATATAAACTCTGAGCCAGTTTTCAACATTAGAAGCTCAGTCAGTAGCTATGTCTAGGAGAGAGAAAGGGTTAAACACCGAAAGACAGGGCCAAGTGGATCATCGGTAGAGGGTGAGCAATGCCCCCCTCCAGGACGGTGTCACAGGTAGACAGAGTCAGGCCAGGTGTAGCTTCTAGGAAGAGAAAAGAGAGAGAACATAAAGTTAAAAGCTGAAATAACAGCAAATAATGCAAAATTGGAGAGTAGTGTGAGAATGTAGCGAAAAGAGTGAAAGTGGTCATTATGTCCTCCAGCAGCCTAAGCTAATAGCAGCATAACTACAAAGATACCTCATTCCCATAATTATAGTAACCATTTGGTTCTTGGAAAAATAATTTAAATGTTGGCATGACAGTATTGGATGGAAAAATATAAAATTTTATTGGATATTTGTATTTTTTATATTATTTCTTGCTTTCTAACCGAAGCACAATGCATCTACAAACAGGCATCATAGGCGTCAGCACAGGTCTTAAAACTTCATTTTTAAGATTCTGGTCTTTTTATGTTGGATGAACTGGTTTTAGCGCTAGAATAAAGCACTACTGATTGTAAATCTGTATTTTAAAAAAAAACACTTGACTAATGTTACCTTCACCTTGGGATTTGGCCTTTTATAATGTCCACTCTAAAAATATTGACCATGGTGTCCTTAGGCCTATTTGTAACTAAAATGACTGTAGGTTTAGGGTCATTAATATTTGGCAGACCCAGTTGCACCCTAGCTTTAACTTTGGCTGATGTCTTGAGATGTTGCTTCAATATTGCCACATAATGTGCTTTTTTTCATGAATCCATCCGTGCACCAGTTCCACATGCAAGCCATCCACACATGACTGCCCCTGGACTTCACAGTCTTTCAAGTGTCCTCTTTCTTCAAATAGTTGCATTTTAGTTTCATCGGCCTACAGGACATGTCTCCAGAATTTAGAGTCTTTGCCCCTTAGTCCATTTGCGAACGGTAATCTGGCTTTTTCTGATGCTTTTGGAGTAGTGGCTTCTTCTTCTCTGAGTGATGTTTCAGCCCATGTTGCTACCTGAATTATCTGACTGCAGATGATGCTCTCTTACGACCTTTGTATGGCATCTTCACAAAGTATTTTGCTTTTTTCTATGGACACAGAACCCCTCTCCTTTCCCATGTTGTTATACTTGGATAAAATGGTTTGAACGGATGAACGTAGTACCTTGACTCAGCTGGAAATTTTACCAAAGGATAAGCCAGACTTGTGGAAGTCCACACTCCTCTTCCTAATATCTTGTCTGCTTTCTTTAATCTATTTATGGCGTCACAGGAGGAAGAAGGGTGTTTGAGATCTTGTCTTAAAATACATCCCAAGATTTGCCTCCAATGAACTCAAATGTTGTTAATTGAACCCCAGAAGCTTACAAAGCAATGACATAATCACCAGGGCTTTCCCAAAATGTTTAAAGGCATAACAGCCTTAGCGTATGTAAACCTCTGACGCTGAAGGAAGTAATAAAAAAAATCTCTTAAAATTCTCTCTCTTAGAAATAATTTAATCCTACCTGACCTAAAAAGGAAAGGTTAATTCTGATTTAATGCCAAACAGAGAGGAAAAAAGCCCAACATTATACAGTGTGTATAAATATCTGATTTCAACTCTATGTCCATTCTTCCTCAATATAAGATTTTGAATTTGGTTTTTGTTTTAGATCTTCTTCAGTATGACACACAAATCTTTTACAGAAAACAAACCAAGTTGTTTTAACTTGTGTAATTTCCTGCTAAAAACACTGTGGACCTCAGATGTGTCATCTTCAGGGTGACAGATGTTTTTTCCAAAATTACAGGTTATGCCCCTACATACTTATTCTCTATGCAGAAGAACATTATCAGAGATCATCATATGATATGCAGTTTTTGCTACAGTCTGCATATCACCTGACATATCTCATACAAAGTAGTGCCAGTAGCCAGAACTCATCCTTGCAGCCTTTGGTGAAAATTCCTTCCATATCCAATCCAAAAGGCTTCCCATGTTGCCAGTTAGCCATCTGGAGCTGTTTCCTTGTCATTTTTTCAATATTACTTGAGTGTCTGGTTGAAATCAAATACATTTGTCTGTAATTTCTAATTGTCTTTATGTTTGTTACTCAAGCTGCTGAAAAGTGTTGATGTTTAAAGCAGGTTAAAGTTTTATATCTTGTATGAGTTTGAATGTGCTAAAATCAAGTACAAACGTTCCTAAAATACATTCGCACAATTTCTCTGAAAATGCACAGAGGAACTTTTTATTATCCCCCCTTTTTTTTTTTTTTTACAGTGAATGTGAAGAGATTCCTTACCGCCCGGGCATGTCTTGCTTTAAAGACATGGCAGTAAAGTTGAGCATCGGTGCTGCCTGGGTTATGGGAGACGAAGGCAAACTGGGCATCTATTGGGCGGGCAGTGGACAGAGAGACTCTTCGCAAAGCATGGGCCATGAGGAGGGTCTTTGGACCAGGAAGATGTGACAGAGGCAGACAAACAGAAACATAAAGGTTAATTTGTTTGAAATCACATTTAAAACGATGCAGGTTGGGACAAAGTGCTGTAAACCCCCAATAAAATCAAGCCATTAGCTGTACCTGAAACAGGTTAGAGCAAGTTGTTATACTGATACTTTACAAAACAACCACACTTACCATTTCATCCTCATCATACATCTTCACCCCTTTGAGGGAGAACTTTAGGGTCACTGGCCTGCTTCGCTCGCATGCCTGATTGACAACAAGCTCTGCATTAGAGAGAGTTATTTTCACAACTATGACTCAAATGTCAGCAAAGGGCTCACCTTTAAGTGCTTCAGTTGTGTGTGCAGTTGCTTCATCTGATCATCCAAACAGCAGTCATCCACAAGAAATGAGCCAACATACTGTTCCAGAGAAAAGTTTAAGAAAACCCACAGTTCCACTTACATACATACAGACATACACAGGTGTTCATACCTCTGCTGATCGTGTCACTGTACCATCTTCTCTGGCCGGTGCCTCTCCCATACTGTCCGTTTTATCCAGCAACAACTACAGCCTCGCCTAGAAAAATACATTCAATATTATTCTGGATGCTATTTAAATTTAGCGCAATAAATCCTGGTAACGGCGCATTTTTCTCCCCTTTAAAGACCTAAAAAAATGGTATCTAGCCTACTGTGAAACTGAGCGAAGGATCACTGCGCTCAACCCGCCTTCTTTAGCACATTTGTCATCACTGCAGATTGGGTTTTGTTAATCTAACTTTTGTTTTGTTATTACTGAGCAAATATACATCAAAATCACCCGATACGCAAAAGAAATAAAGGAATGCGTAACGTAAACGAAAGTTTTCAGTAGTTTCGACTGACAGTTGACAGAGAAGTCTCGACTTGATACTCGGCTCGGAAGTCGCAAAAAAAAAAAAACTTTAAAATCACAGATACTCACGGTTCCGAGTCGGAACCTCTACCTCCTCCAACCCCCGTCTTCTTCGCGTCTTGTAAGTAAGCAGACACACTGAGGTCCGCTTCGCCTTTACCTGCAGCTGCTCAGGTGTGCAGTTGAACCGGGGCGGGGCTCTATGGAAGGAGACGAATATGAACCCTTCTCCCAAGATATGGAAGACAGCGGAAGACGACGCTTTGAGTCAATCCCACCCCCAGCTGTTTCTTTCCCACAAACATTCCTCCTTATTGCTCAACACAAAAACTCAGGAAAGGTCACAATGAAAACATACAAGCAAGTCCTCCTCCGTAAAAGTAATCTGGCCTGACGTGTTTTGGCTTAACTTCCTAAAATTATTATTAGGGGTCAAAACAAAGCAAACAACGAAACCACTAAGCAACTAAAACGAGCAAAGCTCCTCATGTTGCTGCAACATGAGACTTTTTTTTATTTGCTGTTTACGTTTGCCTAATTTCTAAAGATCCGCGGCGCCCCCAAGTGGCAACAGCATCCCACCCCCCTCAATATTATCCATTACAGATTAAGGTCATAATGTTATGGCTGATGGACACTATGGTATTCTAGAAGCATCTCATTGAATTAGGATATCATCAATTCATTTCAGTTTATTTACTACAGATTCACAATTAATCTTGTCTCAAGGCTCACTTTACAAAAGAAAAAAAAAGTTAATCCACACATACAGATTCCAACTCAGTTACATAATCCTAGAATATTAAATAATGCAGTAAAGTTTAATTTATTAATCAAATTAGTTTGAAGTTTTCTGTCTGAGGAAGTTTGCCAGAGTGCATTGAGTCACTGACTTGCAGCATTTACTCCACCTGGATGAGCATCTACTAACAGTGGACAGTCGCTTGTATTGTGTCGTTGATTTTGCACCAATCCTCATATTGAGCATGCATCAGAATCAGAATCAGCTTTATTGCAAGTTTGTAAAGACAAACAAGGAATTTCACTCCAGTACACTTTGCTCTCAGTAAGGATTGTTTATATATATATAATAGTGGAAATAAAGAATAACCTTTTAAATGTACATATATACACAACCGACTTAAAATATAATGTAATGTAAGGTTAGTCCAAGAATGCATGGTGTTGCTTCTGGACTCTGGCTTTCAAATGTTCATCAGAGAAACAGCCTGAGGGAAGAAACTGTCTCTGTGGGACAGCACCAAGAACTCCCCTTTAATAGGAAAAAACCTCCAGTAGAACCAGAATCTGGCTCAATGTGAGTGCTGGTCTGCCAAAACCGAGTAGGGATTTGAAAAGACGGACCATGCACACACAGAAGCACTGATTCAGGAGTACTTTCTATTTTAAAGAAAAGTGAAAAGTTAATGGCAGTGGTAGCTCCTTTAGTGATTTCATATAGGAGAGAAACAGCTAAGCAGAAAAGAGCACATAGTCGAAGTAAAAGCTCAGCAAGTAGCTATGTCTAGGAGAAAGATAGGGTTAAACACTGAAAGACAGGACCAAGTGTATCATCTGTTGTCTGAAGCAGAACATTAATTTGTTGGCAGCAGTAGCTCAGCCGATGCTCCTCCAAAAAGGTGTCACAGCTAAACAGAACACCAGGCCAGATGTAGCTTCAATGACAAGAGAAAACAGAGAATATAAAATTAAATGCTAAAATAACAGCAAATAATGTAAAATTGGAGAGTAGCAGGTGAATGCAGCAGAATGGTCAGTATGTCCTCTAGCAGCCTAAGCCTATGGCAGCATAACATGTATGAAAACTCACCAAACTTTACCCAATATTGTCCCCCGTGTGATATTTTTGTATTTTAATGGAATCAAAAATGGCCAAATGGCTCCACAGCCCCCCCTAAACTGAGATAGGCCAACTGGTATATCATAGATAGGCCAACTGGTTTATTGTAGAGATTTGAAATTTGGTACATAGGTAGGGCCCTCCAAATAATGAAACAAAAAACGTTTCTTGGAGGTATGCCCTAAAACCAACAGAAAGTCGCCCATTTTGGGTCAAATGGTCATTTTTTGGCGTTTTTGACATTCCATACACATCTTTGCTTTATATACTTTAACTCCTCCACCTAGGGCTTTAGGGATTTTGAGCTATTGGGTTCAAATTTGGTCAGTGTGCACTTAAGGAATGGGGGATTAAAAATTATTAAAATTATGAGTTTTCATACAGAAAAGCTGAATTAGGCCTAACTTGTTATGATTGATCCCTCTCAGGTGACCAACAATCCTATGTGGTCAAATGCTGATATCATCAAAGCCACGACCCCTGAGAACAGGAAGTCACTTTTTCACTTGGAAAGGTCCCTCTCTGACCCTCTGCACCCAATCAACTTTAAATTGTCTCATAAGACAGATAACAATTTGGTCTAACTTGGTTTGGAGACTGTACGCTGGAAAAAAAAAAGTCTCTTGGTACCATGGTTGAAACCCCACAGGAAGTCGGTCCTTTTGGATGAAGCCGCCATTTTCTCTCGTTTACACACATCGTATGTGAGCAAACTCCCTCTCACAGCTTTTCACGTACAGACTTCAAAATGATTCAGTATAGTTTTAAGGCATTGGGGATAAAACGTTATCAAAAGCTTTTAGCTACATGACAGCATGTGGGCGGGGCCAAACTTTAAAGTCTTACTTCTCGCCATAAAAGACAAAACTGTGATAACTTTAACACACAAGGTCACAGCAGCACCAAACTTTGTGTGTCATCTCAGACCATCACTGGTCATATTTACATGTTCATGTTTTGACCCGCTTAGAACAGGAAGTCACCTGTTTCACTGGTGGATGTCCTTCTTTTAAACTCTGACAAGTTTCAAGCACAGTTATCACACAGAACAAGGTGTTAAATCCTGCTGGGAACAGTTATTGGTGGCTGTACTCTGTGGGCATAGCAAATTATTATATCTTGCCATTTTCATTTATATGCCTCTAATTAAAAATAAATAAATAAATAGATTAATACAGAAATTTTGGCATAGTGAAAAAAAAGTGTTTCCATGCACTGCACAGTAAATATTTTCACAGTACTTGGTAGGGGCCCTTTGGCATGAATTACTGATGGTGTTAAGGTAGTCTGGGTTGCTTTAACAGCGACCTTCAGCTAGTCAGCAATGTAGGGTGTGGGGTAACTCCTCTTCTTCTTTCTCTTGACAATAGCTTCTCAAAATGTCCTGGTAGACAGCTGCTCTGACTTTGGACTTAAACATAGTGAACCAACACCAACAGAAGACATTGCTCCCCAATTATCACCAAGTGTGGAAACTTTGGACCTCAAGTAACTTGGATTTTGTGCCTCTCCAGTCTTCATTTAGTTCTAGAAAATTGCTTCTGCAAATTTGAAAAAAAAAGGTTGATTTCTTTGAGACAAATCTTTTACTGCCCTACAGCTTAAAAACATGCAGACTGACAATAGTTTACCATGAACTAAATTTAGACCTATACAGGAGAATATAAAATAATTTATCAAATGGAAAAATAATGTAAGGGTGATTGGAGGGTCTGTTCCAACTATAGGGGGATCAGACTCTCCAGCTTCCCTATGGCCTATGCCAGGGTATTAGAGAGGAGAGTCCGGCCGATAGTCGAATCTCTTATTCAGGAGGATCAGTGTGGTTTTTGTCCCGTTCGTGGAACACTGGACCAGCTCTACACCCTCTGCAAGGTACTCGAGGGTTCATGCGAGTTTGCCCAACCGGTTCACGTGTTTTGCAGACCTGGAGAAAGCATTCGACTGTTTCCCTCGTGGTGCCCTGTGGGGGGTGCTCCAGGAGCATGGAATTGGGAGCCCTTTATTGGGGGCCATCCAGTCTCTGTACAAGCAGAGCAGAAGTTTGGTCCGCATTGCCGGCACTAAGTCGAACCTGTTCCCGGTGCATGTTGGACTCCGGCAGGGCTGCCCTTTGTCACCGGTCCTGTTCATAACTTTTATGGACAGGATTTCTAGGTGGAGCCAAGGGCCGGAGGGAGTCTAGTTTGGGGACCAGTGGATTTGTCTCTTCTTTTTGCAGATGACGTTGTCCTTCTGGCCCTCACTAGCCAAGATCTACAGCATGCACTAGGGCGGTTCGCAGTGTGAAGCAGCTGGGATGAAGATAAGCTCCTCCAAGTCCGAGGCCATGGTTCTCAACCGGAAAAGGGTGGCTTGTCCTCTCCAGGTTGAAGTTTCTGCTTCAAGTGGAGGAGTTCAAGTATCTCGGGGTCTTGTTCACGAGTGAGGAGAGAATGGAGCGGGAGATCGACAGACGGATCGGTGCGGCTGCAGCAGTAATGGGGGCGCTGTGCCAGTCCGTCGTGGTGAAGAGAGAGCTGAGCCAAAAAGCGAAGCTCTCGATTTACTAGTCTGTCTACTTTCCCACCCTCACCTATGGCTATGACCGGAAGAACGAGATCCCGGATTCAAGTGGCTGAAACGAGCTTCCCACGTAGGGTGGCCGGGCACTCCTTTAGAAATAGGGTAAGGAGCTCAGCCATCTGGGAGGAGCTCGGAGTAGAGCCGCTGCTCCTCCACATCAAGAGGAGCCAGTTGAGATGGCTCTGGCATCTATACCGGATGCCTCCTGGACGCCTCGCCTGGGAGGTGTTCCAGGGACGTCCCACCGGGAGGAGGCCCATGACACGCTGGAGGGACTATGTCTCTCGACTGGCCTGGGACATGCTTGGGCTTCCCCTGGAGGAGCTGGAGGAGGCGTCTCTACTGAGTCTGTTGCCCCCGCGACCCTGTCCCGCATAAAGCGGAAGACGAGTACGAAAAATAATGTTATGCTATTCAAATATGGCTTGTTGCATTTCAGGAGAGTAGAATTAGGTTGAATGCAGGTTTTTCAAACATTTGTATTTGTGAGACGTACACAAGATTCAGCCAAAACAATGGAAAAGCTCTAACTTTTACAAAAAAAAAAAAAAAAGTTATTTAAATCTATGAAAATGCAGGTCTAGGATTTCTGGCCAAACAAGGGATACCCAGAGAACAAGTTATATCCATCTAGCTGTGGTGGCATTAAAAAACACACCATAGTTTACACACACAGTTTACAAATATAGCCATTTTATTAATGACTTGGGGGAAAAAAGCAGAACACAAGGAATACATGCATGCAGGGTATGTATGAGCTGGTATCCTCCCATTTCTTAACACAAGTTTTTAATTTGGGACTGAGTAATAGCTGTGAAGCTATTAAAACCAATGTATAAGCTTGCTTACACAGACATTTTTTTTTATTTGTGACTTCAATACTAAGTGTTTTCTTCTCAATTTATTAACAGAACATAATATCCCCCCCAAAAGTATAAAGGTTACAATAAAGAATATAAAGGATTTAAGATTCCAATCCTGTACTGGCCACACTGAACAGGATGGGAGCCTTAAGATACTGGACAACAGTCTAAATTTCTCTCTTTGATAATGCAGCAACACTGTTCACCTAAGGTCTTTAACCTCTTTTAAAAATAATAATAATAATAAAAAAAAAATACAGACACTTCCCCCTTCGAAAAAACACTGGACTCTCTTTTCTTGGCATTAGGAATGTGAGCCACCAGCATTGAGTGGATGGACACATACAAACAAAAGTCAAGACATGGTTTTAGTTACAGGATGGCGAATTTTGCTATGCTTTCCCAAGCTGGCAGCTTTAACAGCAACACTAACCAAGCTGTTCTACATATCATGAATAAAAAAAGTACTTCAACACACCCTCAATGCACAGCTAACATAATTGTTAATGTTCTTACTCTACTGTTAAAAAAACCCCAAAAACTAAAGCTACAGCCCTCTAAAACTGAGAAAACAATGGTAAAAATAGAGAGAGCATTGAAACAAAGACTGCAGGCTGCAGAACGTTCAGCTTGGCCCAGTTTCTGGAAGGCGTCATGGGTTCAGTATTTTCCTCTCTTGGACTTTCGAGCTGACTGTTTGCTGCCTTTCGGTTTTTTTTTTAGGTCAGCTTTCTCAGGAGGTGACGGTTCTGAGACAGGCTTTTTGGACCCGCCTTTGGTCGCCGGCTTTTTGGCCGCAGGCTCCTCAGGGGATGGCTCTTCGGCTTTAGATCGCTTTGAGCCGCTTTTTGACGTCTCCTTTATAACTTTAGGTTCCTCGGGGTAGGACTCCTCAGGTTTTGATCGTTTGGACCCACTTTTTGTCGTTACTTTTTCAACTTTGGGCTCATCTGGGGATGACTCTCTGGATGGGGGTTTCCTGGACCCTTTTTTGCTTAGCTTTTTAACAGCTGGTGTTTTAGACTTTCTTGAAGGCGCACTTCTCTTCACAGGTGCTGCTTTAGGCGTCGACGTTTCCTTCTTAGATGGGTTCCTTTCTGATGTCACAGTTTTCTTGGCAGGAGACTTATTTGCCAGTGGACGACCTCTGCCTTTAGCCTTTGACTTACTGACACTGCGGGGTTTCTTGGTTGGTGGAGGGCGCTGAGCCTTGGGTGGAGGCCTCTTATTAGGTTTCCTAGGAGTGATTTCAAGAGTTAGATGGTACAATACACAGAAACATGTCAAAGTGTACCCTTATTAGAAAATACTCGCGGCTTACATGTACCTCTTACGAGCTGGAGCTTCCTCCTCTGACTCTTCTTCCTCAGATTCTTCTTCCTCTTCATCTGAAGAGTCAGCAGTCTGCTTCCGTGCGGCTGTTTTTTTTGGAGCATCTTTGAACTTGTCTGGATACAGGGTGGTAGGACTATGACAATAGAAAAAAAAAACATGTAATTACATGAAGAAAATCTATGCCTCAGTAACTTAAATTGATTATTCTATATTTTTCTATTCTGGTTTGAAAATGTCTTGTTTTTCCCCAGGCTGGAACATGCATGCTACTGTAAATTTATTTTTTGAGTACAACAGATTAAATTACAGATTATTAATGGGTTACTTGAAAATAAAACTTCTAAAGTGAGATGGATTACCTTGGATAAAATGGAAACGAGAGCTGGTAAGTCCCAGTGAAACCATGACCAGTGATCTGCTCCATCCAGCCCAGCACTTTACACTTGGTCAGAGTCCTCCTCAAATTGGCCACTGAAGAAGAGAGTTCCCCATTTTAGTGACACCATATGCATGTTTAGGTCCCATGGCTGTTCCACCCAAACCTGGAATCAAGTTTATTATCCACTAAAATAAGAGTTTGTGTGTTGCATCAATGTGATTACAAAACAATGAATGAAGTACAGTCAAAGGAAAATACTTTGACTGTTCTGAGACCTCTGGAAGAAAAAAAAAAAAAACACTCCATCGTCACTCCAGACTAATTTTGCTCACAAATGTTTCTTCTTTCACACAGTTTCCCAGTTAGCTGAGATTTCTACCGGTTAAAACTGGCTTTGTATGTTTTGTAGCTGATCAGCCAACCAGCTATTACTTGTGCAGCGACCTGTACACATGCCTGAGCTTGATGAGACTATGCAAGGTTTAAGTAATGAAGTTTGTGAAGCAGTGGTCTTTCTTACATGCATGAACAAATCTATAACCTGGGGTGACGAATTAACAAAGATGCAGTGACTCTGTTTTAGGGAAAAGGCTGTTTGGTTCATCAGTTCTCTCTTAGCTGTAGTAGTTAGAAAATAGACCTTAGTGTAATCAACGATTGATGGTAAAACAAAATCAAAACTAAACTGACATTTAATGAAGCTTATTCATGATACAACTGGGTGCAACAGTTTCAACTAGCAGGATGGACCCAACCATGGCTCGGTTATATATTTACTAAAATTAAACATTCTTTGAATTTTAACTTGATGGTTGGGAAAAAATAAGCAAAAAGGGGAATTTAGTCACCCATGTCTAAACTGTAGCAGCACTGTGTGTCTAATACCGCATTTCCACACAGAGCACGAATCACACGGATCGCCAAACTTTAGGATTCTCAGTTAAATCGTAACAAGTTCTTGAATTCATAACCAATTCGTATTTTATTCTTTGTCATTTCTTGCAGCTCTTGAGCCATCTGGAATACGTGCCAGAAGTTCACAATTAATTCTTACTAAATTCAAAGGCTGTTCTTAGGCATCGTAACTAATTCATTATTGTTTCGTAGACATTCCTATGTTTTCTTAGCTCAATTGGGGATTTGTGAAGATGTGTCTTGACCACTCAGGGTCTTTGTGCCCCCTAAAATTCTTTTTTGTAACTTTATTACATTTTATTGGCAAAAAACTTCTAATCAACAATTATCATTCAAATAACATTCACTACTGCTACTCTGTCATCACTTATTATATCTTGATGGAAAATCCCAAGAATTGTCAAGAATAGTAGCAAATTCAACTGTACCCATTCCTAACGGATTCTAGCATTCCTGCAGTATTCTTAATAGATTTTTTTCAACCGTACCTAATTTTTGACAACATAAGTGCGAATCAAGCCAAATCTCACGATTTATCTTCATCTATTTGCACGTGTGTCAAAACTGAATTTTACGGCGCGGCAGATTGGACCAAAAAATGTGCAAAATCCCAAGAATCCTCAAAAATCCTAAATTTTACAATTCGTTGTCTGTGTGGAATAGTGGCTTCAAGTACAGCTTTGTCAAATACTACACACGTGGTTGAAGTTCACACTCGTCTTTTTTTTTTTTTAAGTTGGGTCAATAATCAATAAGTTCTGCTAAGACCTGTGACCATGGAGACACAGCACTTACCCAACAGGTTCTCCTTTACGTCCTTGTTGGAATCTACGAGAAATTTGCGCAGAGATGTAGTGCTGCAGGTTTTGGGCTCATTCATAGCTGTGATAGCAACCGTGATAGCGTCTTCCAACATGCTGCCTTTCAGCTCTTTGGCAGCTCGCTTCAGCTGAGAGGGAAACAATTCAGAACACATGAACAAATTTTGACATTTGCATAATAGAACACCAACACATACCTGGTAAAATAACTAAAATGTAATCAGGCACATATCTTTCCTTAATTATATTTTATTAAATAAAACAGCTCACTTTGGAGAACTTAGTGACTTGGTGAGGTTAGGAGTATTCAGAAAATTACCTGGAAGGTTCCTCTAGCTCCTTTCCCTGTAATTTGCTCCAGGTGTCCTTTCTCTACTGCCCTCACTAGGGCGGTCTTTAGGAGATCAGGCCTGAGATAAAAACAATAAGGTTATCATTTGATCTCAGTTCATCCAAGGACCGTTATTATAGTATGTTTTTTCTCCCCAGTCAAACCGTTAACTGTATTGTTGTGATTATGGGCATATGGTCAGTACAAAGTTTAGCAAGATTTTGATATCCGCTATTAAAATTATAAAAGTCTTCCTAACCTCAACCGTGATTGTTTTATTCAACACCGGACAATGTAAAAAAGGTTAAAGAGAACTACACCCAGTTACACTGTCATACCTGTTTTCAATGTTGAGGCTGGGAAAGTGCTGCTCCAGGTACTTCTTGATCAGATTGTAAGAGGCTTCTTTGGGCTCACAGAGCCGAGTGATGATGAGAGGAAGAGCATCTCCCAGAGGCTCCTGTTTCTGAGAACCTTTCTAGAGACACCATTAGAGAGCATAAACAGAATTAGATTCGAGTGCAGGTACACATCTGGCTTAAAAGATGAGACCTTAACACAATGTGTTCACAAGAATTACACAAGAACTACTTTTGAGAAACTAAGCATCCCTAATATTTTCCTTCTTTTTTACAAATTTAAAGGTTTTACAAATTGTGTTTTAAAACATTTGCAATCCGTATCCAGTATTGACCAGCCCACATATTGCAGTGTTGAAGTCAGCCCACCAATATTGATCCACATTGGGAGATCAGGGTCAAAGACCCTGAACTACAAGGCGGTGATACTGCTCCTTTTTTCTACTAGGAAATAAAAATTTCACCACAAATTCCATCAAATATGAAGTTAAACCTAGAAGCTTTACCTGGGCAAGAGTGTAAAAATGTTTCATTCTCCAATGGCCAATTATTAACATGTAAAAATTTTTTTAAAATGTTGGGAACATGACATTGGTGCTCATTGGTGTTTTGGTAGACAACCTGTCAGACACCATACAGTTTTCTTCCAGGAAACAATCCAACTTAAAGTTAGAAGAGGGGTCTCTACAGTAACACACCTTAGATGGGAGAGGTTGTTTTCCAATGGCGAAGGTTCCTGAAAGGCCTTTACCCTTTAGCTATAAAAACAAGAAAAACAGAGAAATTGAGATTTATTTACACTGCTCAAAAAAAATAAAGGGAACACTCAAATAACACATCATAGATCTGAATGAATGAAATATTCTCATTGAATACTTTGTTCTGTACAAAGTTGAATGTGCTGATAACAAAATCACACAAAAATCATCAATGGAAATCAAATTTATTAACCAATGGAGGCCTGGATTTGGAGTCACACACAAAATTAAAGTGGAAAAACACACCACAGGCTGATCCAACTTTGATGTAATGTCCTTAAAACAAGTCAAAATGAGGCTCAGTATTGTGTGTGGCCTCCTCGTGCCTGTATGACCTCCCTACAACGCCTGGGCATGCTCCTGATGAGACGGTGGATGGTCTCCTGAGGGATCTCCTCCCAGACCTGGACTAAAGCATCTGCCAACTCCTGGACAGTCTGTGGTGCAACATGACGTTGGTGGATGGAGCGAGACATGATGTCCCAGATGTGCTAAATCGGATTCAGGTCTGGGAACGGGCGGGCCAGTCCAGCTTCAATGTCTTCATCTTGCAGGAACTGCTGACACACTCCAGCCACATGAGGTCTATCCTGCATTAGGAGGAACCCAGGGCCAACCGCACCAGCATATGGTCTCACAAGGGGTCTGAGGATCTCATCTCGGTACCTAATGGCAGTCAGGCTACTTCTGGCGAGCACATGGAGGGCCATGTGGCCCTCCAAAGAAATGCCACGCCACACCATTACTGACCCACTGCCAAACCAGTCATGCTGAAGGATGTTGCAGGCAGCAGATCGCTCTCCACGGTTTCTCCAGACTCTGTCATGTCTGTCATGTGTGCTCAGTGTGAACCTGCTTTCATCTGTGAAGACCACAGGGCGCCAGTGGCGAATTTGCCAATCCTGGTGTTCTCTGGCAAATGCCAAGCGTCCCGCAAGGTGTTGAGCTTTGAGCACAACCCCAATTTGTGGACGTCGGGCCCTCATACCATCCTCATGGAGTCGGTTTCTAACCGTTTGTGCAGACACATGCACATTTGTGGCCTGCTGGAGGTCATTTTGCAGGGCTCTGGTAGTGCTCCTCCTGTTCCTCCTCGCACAAAGGCGGAGGTAGCAGTCCTGCTGCTGGGTTGTTGCCCTCCTACGGCCTCCTCCACGTCTCCTGGTGTACTGGCCTGTCTCCTGGTAGCGCCTCCAGGCTCTGGACACTACGCTGACAGACACAGCAAACCTTCTTGCCACAGCTCGCATTGATGTGCCATCCTGGATGAGCTGCACTACCTGAGCCACTTGTGTGGGTTGTAGAGTCCGTCTCATGCTACCACGAGTGTGAAAGCACCACCAACATTCAAAAGTGACCAAAACATCAGCCAGAAAGCATAGGTACTGAGAAGTGGTCTGTGGTCCCCACCTGCAGAACCACTCCTTTATTGAAGGTGTCTTGCTAATCGCCAAAGATTTCCCCCTGTTGTCTATTCCATTTGCACAACAGCATGTGAAATATATTGTCAATCAGTGATGCTTCCTAAGTGGACAGTTTGATTTCACAGAAGTTTGATTTGCTTGGAGTTATATTATGTTGTTTAAGTGTTCCCTTTATTTATTTGAGCAGTTTATAAGGTTGCTGACAGCCCAAGATAGATTAAGAGAGTTAAAAATAACTGAATATTTAAAACAAATGGGAGGCTTGACTGTTAGATAAATGAAGACCATACAGATGCATGGCAAGGCATAGACTTTACAGAGCTGAACAGTAAAGAGCTTTGCTAATGTTACACTGAATGACTAAAATGAGATTTCTAGCCCCACATAGTGATAAGTATTTGCCCTCTTACCAAATTGAATTGTGCTGGTTTTGTTTTTATATCACAAATTTTAATGCCAGACAAATAAACCTAATAAAAAAATGGAGTTTTGTATTAGAACCAACTCCAAGTGAAAAAGTAAGTGCCCCCTAAAACTAATGACTAGCTGTGCTCCTTTTATCCGTTTGTGATAACTGTCATGAAGTCTTCTACAGTCTCCTTCAGGACTTTCTGTGAGGAAGCAGAACAACTAGTAGTTACAGCTAGTCATCAGTCATCCAGGTCCCGGTGTAGCAAAGAATCCCCAGACCATCATACAACCACCACCTTTTTTAAACGCTGACATGATGCCCCCCCCTCCAAAAAAATGCTCTGTAGTTTCCTGAAATAGTTTTAGGCCGGATATAAATCGGAAATTCACTCTCATATCAGTAAAGTCCTTTGATCCACTTGTTTGGTCCGGATCAAAAGCGGACTTTATTTTTTGGGTTTGCTTTCACATTGTACTTTTTGCAAGTGAACCATTTCTTGTAAACAAACCCATGTGGATGACGATCATTACTCTCAATGGACAGAAATGATGGGGGCGGGACATTACACAGACCTGGAAATGGAGGAAAAGAACTGTATACATGCTGCGTGTAGGACCTCTGTTCTGCATAGCTGTGCCGTTACTACAGCTGCAATATCACTGAGAGAGTGAAGAGCAGCTCATTCAACATATTTTGCGATGTTCTATTAATTTTGGGATGGCGTCGGCGAATGCGTGCTGTAGGACGAAGGAGACTATGTGCTCAGCATGCACTGTCCTGCAACATACCTGTAGCAGCGTTGCTAAGCAACACACAGCTGATCAGGTACGATTTCAGTACAACGTACACCTTTGCTAGCAGCTACAGAGGCTTGTAAAGTCCAAGGAGACATGTTTTCCGAAGTGGGGTCGGATCGGGACCATTTGTATTCAGACCATAACCAAACCGCACCAGAATCCATTTGGAAGTGGAACTAGACCAGCTCAAAAAGGGGGTCTTAGTTCAGTCGTTTGGTCTAGACCAGGGTTCATTTGAGGGAATTCACAGCTGTATAAAAAGGTCCGGACCAATGGGGGAAACAAACTCTGGCCCGTTTAAAGCAGAACAAAAGTGGCAGGTGTGAATACACCCCAATCATTTAAAACTGTACTTTGTAGACAGAAACCGACAGGACAGATTGAAAGAGGAGTGATGGAAGCCATCTATGTCAAAAGAGAGAAACCAACAGGGAGGGTTGGGGTTCCAGCTTTCCACCAACTATAACCCTGCTTTGAAACTCATTCCAAAGAAATTACGCAAGTGGTCTCATCAGGAACCACGTGACCAAGTAAACAAATCACACCAAACAATAGTCTAATGACTTAGGGACAGACAGACTGGTTATTGATTTGCATCTGACTTGGAATGCTCCAAGGAGGACAGATCTCCATGTGATTAAAGCACAGCAGCTCCCAAACTGCAGGTTGCTAAACTGCAAGCCTCCAGAATTGACGAAGACTCCTGCATAGGTGTTGAAGCTTTTCATGTTGTAGTTGTATTTACCAAAGTTATCCATGTCCGATATTAAAATCAGATGAAGATCTTCAACATTTACATGTGATAGAAAATCAAAAACTGCAGAAATCTATAAAAAGGGGCCAACACTTTTCCACAGCAGTGTAGAAGTAAAAAATAAAATAAAATTGTTACCTGTTTGATGGTGCCCTTTTCCAAGTGTTTCTTCATTGCTTTCTTGATGCGAAACTTCTGTTTGTTAAGCTCCATCCCAGGGTATTTTTTCAAAATATATTTCATGACGGATTGGAAGGACATCCCAGACCTCTCATTAGAGGACTACAAAGAAAACAAAACAGTATTGAAAGAAACAAATGTTTAAGAGACGATTAAGACCAAGATGAGCTCAGAGTTTGTACACACCCCTATAGCTTCGACAAGGATGCTATCCACTTTGTTCTGCGTGCCTGCAAAGTTGGTAACAGGAATGTTTTTGCTTGTGGTGATGCTAGCCCATGCAGGAATTGTCCGTTTCATCTTCTTGGATTTGGATTTCTTATACTTGAAGCCATCTTTCATCCTGCCACCAGAAGGAGCAACACAAATTCAGTGAAGGGGGGATGGGTCAGTACGTTTCAAGCGATATTTCACTGTGATCGTTACCACCCTTATCTTTATCACAGCCTCACCTTAGAAGGAGAACATAGCAGTGCGTTGAGCACTGTCCAGCCGCGCAGTCCTGGCATTTCACAATATGTCTGTTTGTCACCGGCAAGAGAGACAAAATTAAGTTTCAGAACATCTGTCTTAATGACCACAATGGAAATTTGAGCTGAAATGCCTCTAATCTACGTGCTGATAGATGCAGAATTATTTATTGATGTCTGGGAGAACAGGAGGAGGAAGAGGGTAAAAAAGATCTCAAATAATACCAGAGTGCCTTGTCATCTGTGTGAGCTGTACTTATGTACTTAACGGTCAATGTAGTAAAACGTAATTGCTGTTAATATTTTCAAGTGTTAGTTGCAAGGTCTACATAAAATATGTCCAGGAATTGTTTTAATGGCTAGTATGGCTGCATAGAGTTCAAAATTCAGTGTTTGAAATATTACTGAATATTGCAATATCAGACCCTATAAAACGTTATTTTCCTCGCTTCTCTCCAATCATCACTATGATGCTTTCAACACACAGAGTCCTTTAGCATCTTGGATACTACCCTCCGTTTTAGGTCTGATCATCTACCGCTGCAAGACTGTATGCAAAAAGTCAATAAATGACACTTTAAGTATAATAGCTAACAAACAAATGTTCACACACTGATATTGTGATGACATATCTTAGATATACAGTACAGCCTTAATAGCTAGTCTTGCAACTGTTGTTGCCATTAGTAGCACACAATTTGCAAGTTCATCTCATCTGTTTTTGCCAAAGATGTTTGGATAATTAATGCAAATTTCTGGCAAAATGTCAAACTAGTGTTAAATTGCTTTGAGTGGTCAGTGCGAATAGAAAAGTGCTATAAAAAAAGTGTCCATGCAACTGTATTATACACATTTTAATATAAACTAATTTTGTTATAAGCACCATATAATTTGATGTTCTTTATATTAACCTCAGTTTTAGAACACTAAAGTTAAATAAACATCTGCTTACCACAGCTTACTGGAAAAGCTGAGGTAGTAAAACCAACTCTCTGCCTTCAGAATTAAGTGTTATTGGTGACCAGCTCCATGACATACCAAATAGGTCACACTACACATTTGTGCTTTCCACAAGCTCTCGTCTAGGTTTTATAGAAAGAAAACAAGCATTATATTGTTAAATAAGGGGGCACAAAGAGATATCATGATTTAGTTTCAGCACATTGTACATCAGCTTGTTTCTCTAAAGTTCCACTTGGCCCTTTTTGTTGTTTCACTTGAAAATACCTTAACTGTACAAAAAGGCATGTGGCTTGCAAGGAGTCCACCATATGGGTTGAAACTGTCAACCTGCCAATTTACAAAATGCAGAAAAGGCTGTTCTGCATGGGGGGGGGGATCATTTGTAAGAGGAAAATAACATGGACACAGGATGACGCTGGTCCAAAAATAAACTTACTGTAGCACTGAACAGTGCAACGAAAACCCCTCGTGGGCAGACGTGTTCTGCCAAAAAAAAAAACTAAAGAAAGATGACAGCGTCTTCTCCTCCTGGGCTCCCCCCAAGACTGCGCACATCCGTCAGTTAACTAATCTAGTGTGCAGGGAATTATTGTGGCTGGGACAGGACCTCACATCTTTTAGGAATGCAACACCGCGACCATGTGAGCTTCAAGTTGTAATCCAGCAGAGGTAAGGATAATTTAAAAAGATAAAAGTGCTATCAAAGTGAAATATCGCAGAGTTTTCACTTGCAACTAGTTTCTAGGGCGTAACTTACTCTTTCCCGGCTTCGGTTTGTTCCTTTGACTGCAAGGTTCCACCTTCTGCCTTCTCCGTTTTCCCCTTGGTCTCTCCATCGCCTGGCGTCTCCCCCTCCTCACCCTCAGCTGGGGCAGCTGAAGATGCAGCCTGCTCCTCATCAGCAGGGGGCGACTCCTCAGACGAGGCTTCTGGTTCTTTGATGTAAAAATAAACAGAACAATGAAGTAACAGCAATACAAATGAACTGAGATGCATATCTCCAGGTCTTAAACAAGTTATTTTATCTTGTAAAACCTTGTAATCTACATGTTTTAGACCCTAAAAACCACAAAGTAATCAGTACTTTGTGAAGAGAGAACAATGGCAACATCTGGAGATTAAAAAACCCAAAACAGTGCAGTGTGGGACTTAATACATCCTGATCTTAGTGAAATGATGCGTGGGTGGTGCTGCTCAGGGGTCCACAGTTTAGGGGATGTGCGACTCCGGCCTCACCTTTCTCTGCAGCCGCAGAGGAAGCCTTCTCCTGGGTTGGAGTTGCGGCTGCTCGGCGAATCGGCATCACAGAAGATTATTCTGGACGAAAAGAAGAAGCAATAAGCATGAGCACATGAGTGAGCATGTTTTCAATATTTCATTTGTTTATATGCGTGGCCAAACCCACTTCATTCATTTCCTTCACCTGAAATGAAAGTGCAGTTTGCCACTTGGGAAAAGCACGACCACCTTCAATACAAGATCCCTTTCATATCCGCCAGCTTTAAACAAACCCATCTTCTCCTTCTCCAAACAAACAATGAACAGCAAGATTTTTTTTCCCTCCACATTCGCCATTTTGTCCGTAGGGTTGGGAGTGCAATAATGGCGTCGCGCAAGGCAGACGAAATTCATTTCAGTTGCATGGAGCAAAAACTCTACAATCAGCAGCTTTCCGAGCATGAAATCGATGCAAGTTAATGCTTAGCAAGAAAAAAAAAATATCTAAATGCAAAGCAAGCTTACCCTTTATTGTTGTGCTGAAAAATGAGATGGTTTCAGGTGAGATTTCTGCAGGATCCTTTATTTCAATTTCTCCGTTAACGAGCCCCGCCCCACTAGGACCGCTGATGACGTGCGTGTCACGCGGCGCGTCAGAGGATTCAAATAATAATAAAACGGGCAGTCACGGTTAAAATGAAATAAAAAATTGTAAAAAATATTATTTACAGTCAGAATTCAGGTTTAATGTAAAAGTTTGGCTGGTGAAAAAAATAAGCAGGACATTTTCCTCACACTAACCTGCTTTGAGGTTGTGGTTTTGTCTTGGCTTTTTCAAGGTCTTTAAACGTACCTTACCTACTGTTTCACACATTTTCAGAGCAATTCTCTATGCCAAAATAAATGAAATACACTCTGCGCCTCGTTTCCTTGAAATACGAAGACAAATGAGAAGCTGCTATGCTGAAAAAGCTGCATAACCCCAAATAATTGGTGCTAAACACAGACTATACTGGAGATGCTAGAGATTTTAAATTGCAACTTTTTCTGTAAACAATTGTTTGGCAGTCGTCTTCAGGATGATAACTGGTTCAATCCTTCGCTCGTGTCATCAGGGCTCGAGTCATTACTAGGTCAGTGTCAAATGGTTAAAAAGAAATGCACTAAACATCCATGAAATAAGTTGCAAGGTCCAGGTTCAAAGCTTAAAGCTTAAGACTAAAAAAAAAACAGATATTAGAAAAGTCTGCATTAGTATGGTTTTAAAACTTGGTAAAGATCACTTCTTATTTCTTTGGACCAAAATATTAACAATAAGGTGTGATTTAAAACATTTCCACAAGACTATATTCAAAGAGAGATTTTTTTTCTTTTTTACTTATTTTCCCAGAGGTTTTTCTCTAAAACTATCCATTTAGCCATCATCTTCCAGTCATCAGAGATAAGTGCAACCCAAACATCCTTCTGCCCACCACCACTCTCCAGCTCATTCTGGTTATCCCAATGTATCCCAGTCCAGAAGGTCTCGTCCCAGTGGGATGTGCATTGGAAACCTCCACATAGGACACCAAGGAGGAATCCTGATTTTATCCCTGGACCACCTCAGCTGACTCCTTTTGATGTGGAGGAACAGCTTTACTCCGAGTTCCCCGCTCTGTGTCCAAAGGTTAGCCCAGTCAGCTCATTTCAGCTGCTTATACCTGGGATCTTGTCTTGATCCAAATCTCATACCCACATGTTAAAGTTGTAACGTAGGACCATTAAATTGAGGGCTTTCCTATCCATCATCACTGGTGAACAAGACAAGAAGGCCTTGGCGTTTTGTCTGAGAGACAAACAGTTAAACCCAGTTTTTAAAAACAAACTATTTTGAATTTTTGTCGGTCCAGCATACTTAATACAATCTGAGCATCTTTCTTTTTTAGAAGCCTATATGATTATTCAGAGGTTTTTCAGGATGTTTAATAAAAGACTGAACAGGTAAATATGATAGAATACCAACATAAGACTAGTTGTATCCTGGTGATGTTTCATGGAAGAGAACCATTAAAAAAAACAAAACATGGCAAACCACAAAGAGTAAAAAAAACCCAAAAAGCAGGACTTGAAGCTCAAGTAAGACTCAACCTAATATATATATCTCTTGTAGAAGCTAATGATGTTATAGATGCAGCTGCTGATAATTGTCCTTATTACCACTTTACATTAAAGTGTGTAAAGATTTCCTTAAACCCAAAATTGCTACTTTAAATTGTTCTATTTACTTAAGAGTTGGAAAACAAGAAAATGCTCCCAGTTAATATTGAGGATTCAAGGTAAACTTGCTTTTAAAACATGCCGTTTAAGTACATGCTGATAAACTGTTGATATAAACCTCTACCTGTTCTGGTGTTTAAAGTGGGTGGCTTGGTCATATAGTGTACAGTAGAAATGTATATGACAGCATAATTACTAAATGGAAACCAGAACAAATTAACTTTTTGATCAGAATTTGTGAGGTAAAATGCCACCTTTTGAAAAGATTTAAAAATGGGAAGACATCTCATAGTGGTTAACTGGTGCTTGTGTCTCGGGAGATTAAAGTTAGAGCCCTTCAGCCTTCTCTCGCTACGTCGAACAACCAAACCAGAATCACTGCAACCCAAAGTGAATGCACCACACACCCTGCAGTCATCAGAAGGTAGCCCAGTAATCCACACCTCCCACAACAAAGAGAAGTCACAAGAATCAGAAACTTTTAAATACAATTTTTGTCTTTAATGTATTTACAAGCTTTACTCTGCTCCGTAGGTCGTAAGTATTACAAGCATCTTGTTTTCAGAGACCCTGGCCATTGGCTTTTGAATGCTGAACTTTAGTTCTTCATCGCTTTGTTCAGCTGCGTAACTTGACAGTTCTAGTTGCATCGCTTCCTAGATGCATATTTTACCTCTTTTTAGGTGTGTTTGTGTGTGTGTGTGTTCATATCAACGCAGAACAAGCCAAGGCTGAGGAAAATAACTTCCTGCTAATGACAAGATGACCTTTGATCGACAACAAAGTTATGAGTTCTTATTTGTTCACTCCTTTCTTTCAATCCTGCTTCCCCTTCATCCCAATATAAAGATGCTTTTACCCTGTTCTAAATCAGAGTGAAATCCAGGGAGGATATTTATTTCACAATTATTTTGTTATTATACTTAATTATATTGTTATGTCTGTTGTTGTGAGCATCTGCAAATGTTAAATAATTTTCGTATTTGCAGTCCTTAAAAAAATAATAAATTAAGGAGTCCAGAACCTATGTATCTTTAAGTCTCTTCTTAAAAAGTAACAAAAAAGTAAGTTAAAATTTAAAACAAAAATATTTTCTATGTATGATACAGTATTTAGTGCTTCCACCGTTGGAATTCAAACTGAAGATGGCGGTATGTTTCACAACTGTACCGCAGGGGAAGGGAAAACAAAAAATAGTTCCAGCCGTAAACACGCCGCCCGGTCCGCGCAGCTGCTTAAAAAATGTGTTCTGCTGTTAAGGATGCCGTTCCACTACGCCGTGTCCCGGGAGCCGCCCTCGTCAATTGTCCTCAGACTCCTCCTCGGCTTCCCGCAGCCAGGTAAAGAACGCTATGACGGACTTGAGGGCCACGCCCTTACCCTGCTGCTCGGCAGGGTCTTTGCTGGACTCCCACTTGTAGAAAGCGTCCTCTGAGATGACGTCCTCATCGTACAGACAGTCGAAGAACATCCGGAGAAGGTCTGCAAGACAGTAAAATTACTGCTGTCACACATAAAAGCAGACACCATATCTCTAATGTTGAACATGTTTTATAAAAAGGTTGCAAAATCTTTCATTTTAATCTCAGATTTAATCAGAAACATATCAGCCAGGTTGCCGTTTCTTTCCTTTCAATAATGGTTGTAACACTGAAAACTATTTCAGAATGTCCTGCTACAAATTCAGATTTCTACATGGCTCTTGCAGGGTTTGCATGTCAAAATGTTTTCAGTCCTATGGATGGAGGGACATGTTGTGGTTTTAATAACCTTCTGAAGTACAAAACATTTACCAAGTTTGGGTTTATGATCTGTATGTTTGACAAATCAGCCAAATACACTCTCATTTAATCTGGATTATCTGTGGATTGTGCGTTAACTTAAAAACCAAAACGATCAAAAACTCACGCTGTTATAGATGAAGTTTAAAATAAATGAATCAATGCAGTAAATCCATTTTTAATCAGACTGATTTTTATCTTACAGGAAATGGAAGAAGAATAAAAGGTCTGAAAACAAACATTTTCAATATTAAGTTGTTTTTTTCATACTTTTTCTGTGACTAAATTATTATTAATCAAATTTCATACTTTTTTAAGTCTGTTTTGTGCTTCTGGAAATTATATACTGTTTGTGCTTTAACAACAAAAATCTATGAATGTACAGCATAAAACTGGAAGCTTTACATACACATCTGTGTTCAGTAATGATCACATTATTTTCTTCTTTAAAGTTTAAAACCACGGCTTTATTTGCTTTGTTCTAGCACTTACTTGGAGGCTGATCGAGGGAAACGATCAGCGCCTGAAGTGCATAAAGTGCTTGCAGCTGTCGCTCAGTGTCTGAGTTAAGGTACTTGAGTAATACAGGCAACCTCTTCTGGATGATGGCCGTGTCCACACGACAGTTAGGGTTCTCGTCTGTGGGTTAAACGCCAGTGGCAGAGTTGGTGCACGGAAAACTGCTTTGCTTGGATTTTGGCAGTTCATGAATACGACAATTAATGGAAAAGTGTCTCTCCCAGTTTCTGGAGTGCTCACCTTTCACTGCTGCTTTACACACAGCCGTCATCAAAGCCCTCAGGAAGGGAGACGAGCTCGCCTGGGACTCGTCGAGGTTTGCCTGGAAAGCAAAAAAAAAAAATCAGCTCAGGGGTGATGCCACTAAAGAGTAAGAAACAACTTCAACAGCAACAAAAATGGAAAGAGCAACTTGTAGGACTTCAGAGATCGTGAGTGGAGCTTTATTATTGCTCATGATCTATGGTGCAGGGTAAGGCTCATTAGTTCCTAAAACAGCTGCATATGAAACAATGCCTTCCTTTTCATCACGTAGTGTTTCTGAATGATATCCTCTACATTAAACGTGTCACTTCATAACCTCATGTCCAGCAAAGACCTTATGCTCAGTTCTACTATTAACCAGCTAGCAAAATGTTTCCAACTACCAACTCAGGTACACATGATAAAGTATGACTGATAGAATACTATAGCTCTTCATAAAGTACTCAGAGATATAAAGACAAGATTGCTTGGCTCCTGCACCGGCTCACTTCCTCCTTCCTCTCAACCTGCAGTCATACAAACCGAGCCTGGTTCTGCTGCAGGTTTCTTCCTGTGAAAAAGGAGCTGTTCCTTTCCACTGTTGCCACATGCTCACTCAGGAGGAGGGAAGGCTGCCAAGTATGACTTCAAGCAATCAACTGGGCTTTCTTAGACTGGGTTCATGCGGTGCAATTATTGGCCATCATTGACCATTTTGTTTTGTCCTGACAGAATTGTAAAAAGAAATCTCTGGTTGTAAACCTAAATGGTTTGTGGTCGTCCAGAGTGACAGATGCAACGACCGTTAGTAAAATAGGCAACCGGAAAATTGTGGATGGTGGATGCAGCTGTGACAGATGCCTTGTTATTGCCTTCATAACCTTAGCCTTCACTTCTTGTAATAAGACTGTTAAAACCCGTCTTGCTGGCCAATAACTGCTGGACTGATATCTCTATCATTCCCTTCAACAAATCTCTCAGCCTGGTATCTTCATCATGCATTGTGACAGAAGTTGTCAATACTTCTGCTGTCCTGCTAGCAGTGTAACATATTCAGCTGTTTTTAAAACTGTGTGCTTAAGATGGATGGTTTTTAACAACTGGAATCATAAAACTCAAAGCAAATTTCTGTCTATATGATTGGTTCATATTGGACTGATCTGATTATGTATTTCTATATAATTTAATATAAATGGAAATTAGTCTCGTGTCTTGAGATGTCACTTGTTGTGAATTGGTGCTGCATAAATTAACTGAACTGAATTTCTAGTTCTGCTCCCTTTTGGCCGCTTGATTTTTACCTCTACCCAGTCAAAGATCTGCTCGTCACTGGCCATGTCCTCCAGGAGGAGTTTCTCTAGCTGCTGACTCAGCTCCTCAGGAGATAAGATCTGTTTTGTCTGCACCTCCTCAGAACTTGAACCTTCTGACTGAAGGAACTGGAGTTCCTGTTTGTAACAAAATAAAAAGGGGGAGTGGCCCCCTAAGGTGAACAATACAAGATAACTGTGGGAAAAGGAAAATGTGAAAAAAGGTTAACCCTAAAACAAAAATCATCGGAACAAAAATTTTCAAATTTCTAGTGAAAATAAACAAGCATTCTTTCAGAGAGGGGTCTGTGGGGGTCTCCTGGACCAGAGAGTTTTTTACTACAAACCTGCTGTGAGATGAAAGCCTCGACATCCTCCTCTTCTAGTAGAAGGTCGGCCCAGTTTAGGCCAGATTCCCTCCACAACGATCCCACATTCCTATGGCTCTGTGGAAACAAAACACATCAAACGTTTCTGTCTGAATAATGTCTTGTTGCTTTACGGACGTTGTCAATTTGAAAATAAAGCACTTTCCCGAACTGCCAGAAATTTATAGCCAAATATGGGGTAAAAAAATTTTTAAATGATACCATTGCACGTTTATCAAGCCCAATCCCTCCCAGGGGTTTTTAAACCCAACATTGGAGAAAATATTTTGTAATTAATAGAAAATTTCAGCTGAAAAATTTTCGGGCCCACTAAAAAAAAAGCAACAGCAACATATAGGGCCCCCTAGGGGATGCTTACCTTTTGGTTTTTCCCATAGTAGGTGCATTTAATTTTTGATTTTAAAGACCCCAGCTTTTCCAAACAGGAAGAAAAGGTTTTTGTTTAATTTATTTATGAACAAAAAAAAGGATCTTTAAAATGACCAATAAAAGTGGTTTTTTCTAAAGGTGCTGTAAGAAGGTGGTGCACAAAAGGAGAGAAAATATTGTGGCACTGATGATAGGCACTAAAACACACAGCGTTGTCTTTCTGGATAAAGATATGAAAGGTTCAATGATGTGCAGCATGCCGGGTTTGCAGAACTACTCTCAGCACCTGAAGAGCTCTCTCATAGAGAAGCCTCCGTCCTTCAGCAAAGGGCTGAGCAGCTCGGCCAGGTACAGCCATATGTGGGGAATGTCGATGGCCATGTCGTCAGCCAGCTCCAATGTGTCTGCAAACCTGAGAAACCACAAAGATGCAGCCAAGCTTAGAAATAAACAACTCGAAATTAAAATGGATAAATACGCGTTTGTTCATTTGTGCAATTACTTGTAGTGAAGACAACCATGTACAACATTTATAGAGCCTTGCAACAGTCTTTAAATCATATAAACCTTCTTTTATGTTACAGCCGATGCTAATGCACATTATTATAAAATGGTTTTCTAGAATTGTTTTACAAATAAAATATTTGAAAAGTGAGGTATGCATTGTATTGAGCTTACTTCCCCTCATCCTCAAATAAAATCAGAGGAAGTTCAGAGGTCACCCAAATTAGTAGAGTCTACGTGCGTATATTTTAATTTCAATATAAATAAGGAGCATTAATCAGAAAGGCAGGTAAGAGGCCCATGGCAACTCTGGAGGAGCTGCAGTACACTCCACAAATCTGGCCTTTTTGGAAAAGTGCCACGAATAAAGTCAATGCTGAAAGAAAGCCATGAGAAGTTCCATTTAAAGTTTACCACAAGCCATGTAAGGACCACAGCAGACATGTGGAAGGAGGTGCTCTGGCCAAATGAGTCCAAAACTGAACCTTTTGGCCTACATGCAAAAGGCGGTAAATACAAATGCATGCCACAGGTTTAAGAGTTTCATAAAAAAAAAAGGGCACAGTTCTTTTTACAATCGTATAACTTTGCGTCAGTCTATCATAAAAACAATCGCAACAAAATGAAGTTTGTGGTTGTAATGTGATAAATCCAATAAAGCCAAGTGGTTTTAATACTTTTGCAAATCATTGTTTTCCTTAATTAAAACCTCTAAGTGCACAAAATATACCAAGATTTTAGGGGGGATTTAAGTAAATTACTGTCCTTTTATAAAACATAAAAATTTCATTACACTTTAAGATAAAATGAAAGCTTCAAGGCTGCTCTACAAAAGCATGATTTAATTGAATGAAGTCAATTTCCTCCAGGAGTTGACACCCAATGCAAGAATGGCTACACTACTTCAGATCATTTATAAAAAGTTCATTTTCAGCGCAGTTCTGGTGCAAGCAAACTCCTTTCATTGCTTCTGCAATTCTCAAGCAGCACGCATGCAGCGGGTGGACTAACCCTCTGTATAACTGAGCCTTGGGTAGCATCCCCTGCTGCACCAGCTGGAAGAGGAGTCGGCCCATGTGGTCCCGTGTGATCTGACTGCGCTCCAGGGTGGACTCCACCCCGATCCGCACAAAGATGTGCAACTGAGAGCCCAAGTTCAGCTCGTCCACACACTGGATAGCCTCCTGGAGAACAATGAGACGCTATCATGAAGACAAGCTCATCAGTGTGACAACTGGGAACTGAGCAGATTACATTCATCGGAGCCTGGCGTCTGAAGTTGAAGGAAATCAATATAAAAAAAAGGTCACAGAAACACACCCTGCTGAGGCACAAAAGTCTTCAAATAACTGCTGGTCAGGACTACAGTTTAGAAATCCCTACAGAAACAAGGCTTTTAAGAATGTTTTCTGACATGGGTCTGCAGGACAGAACTTCATTTAACCAGCAGTACATTGAGGTCCGACAGATCAGGGACGTCAGAGCTACCTTGTAATCGTTTATGTGCAGGAACTCGTCAATAATGGACTTTGACTTCCTTTCGATCTGCTCCTCCGACCAGGCAGGTCTGTCTGGCTTCTGAACCACTGGCTCGGGTTTCACTGCAATAAGAGCGACATTTAGACCACTGCTGGTTCTGCTCTGATGAACCCCCCACACACAAACACATCGTCCACATCTTATTCTGACAAACTGAATCAGTTATCGAGTCGACTTGTCAGTAGAAATGCAGTGAAAAAAAAAAAAAACTTGCAGACCGATTACAAAAAACACAGATTTTTTATCATTGTTCTGTACTTTTTATCCGTGTTAAAGAAAAAACAGACTCCGTTAGTGTTCTCACCAGGTTCCCTGACTTTGCTGCGCTCCAGCTCGGTTTTGTCCTCCGCCACACTTGGCCTCCGGGGTTCTGCCCCCTCTCGCTCCCGGTCCCTTCGCGGCTCCTCCGGGCTTTGAGTCTCCAACAGCTCTTTAGAACTGCCCCCCCTGATGAACGGGCCGGGCCGGGAAGACGACTGGGCTGAGATCAGCGGCTTTTCGCTACGTTCTCTAACTGTGTTGTTCCGACTGCTAAGAGGAGAGACAAATAAGGTCAAAGAAATAGAAGTAAAACAAGTGACTAGAAATAATCAAGAAGATCCAGCTGGGTTCATGTTCTACCTTCCCAGAGTTCTCCTGGAGTCATAGTCAGGGTTCTGTGGAGGTGTGGTCGAGGGCTGAGGTAAAGGTGTGGACTGCAGTGCAGAGAAACGGTTTAGGCCAGCGGTCCGAGATAGCTCTGATAGTTTCAGGATGAAAGAAAGATGAATGAAAAAGATGAAAGTTAAAAAAAAGAGACTTTTCTAGACCTAAAAAAGAGAGGATTTCAATTTTAGAGTTTTTAACATCCCACAGAATCCCTGTATAAATGTTTGTCTTTGTTTTCATCTGTTTGCCAAAGTAAAAGTAAAATATTCTTAAATAAAAACACCTGAACCAGTGCTACCTGTTTGAGCAGCAGTTCATCAGTTGATCGCCTTAAGATGCATCTTTGATTCAATACTATAAATGGAGTCTTGCTCATTGGTGAGCTGCTGGGGCATCTTACCCGAGTCACTGGCTTTGGCTCCTCCACTGCTGCCCTTCACCCACGTGACTTGAGCCCGAGGGCCTAGCTGGATCTTCTCATCCATCTGAGGCTGCAAAAATCAGTATTGTTAATCTAAACTGTAAAAAAACGTATCAACAGATTAAAAGATAAAGCTCTACAATGAAAATGTTCCAGATTCAAATCCATTAGCATTGATTTATAAGTAAAAGTAATTGTAAACTAACTTAATGTCCACAGAGTGATCATTTTATCATGTCTCTGTTTTGAGCTCATAATGCGCAGCAAAGAAAAAAAAAAATATTTCCCCACTAGCCTTTGGAAAACCTGGCAGCTCAGATGTTCACCAGTGGAGGTGCTAGTTAGCACACTGTATGTATTAAGCATTTTTTTGGTTACCTGACAGTGAAAGCCAGGGGCAGCTACAATCTGGACTCCAAACACCAACACAATGTAAGGGTTTGTTTATCAGTACCCAACATATCCAGCAGGGGGAGTAGCTGAATGGACTAACCCGCAATAATGCAGACCATATGAGGCGGAGTTGCGTTTCAAGCACATTTATATTTCACAAGACCTATTCTGTTGGTCTGTCAACAATGAATTCGTTTCTGCCAAAAGAAAAAAAATGCAGTCCTGAGTGGCTGTGGAGGACAAACACTTAATAAAGTGGAGAGACGTTATTGAGCAGTTGTAATAAAGTGAAGTTTGAGAACTAACAAAACAATTGCTGCTCCAAGCTCAACTGGAATTCCTTTATTTAACACCATTAGGCTTATACACTCTGTTCATGTCTGCAGTACTATATTTCCCCTAACTCTTTAGGACCCCTAGCTAGCCCGTATTGCTGTCCACATTGATGCCAGACTATAACTGAATGAGTTTACAAAAACTTTACATAAAACATTCAACTTCTAACAGTAGCTATTATTATTTCATAACTTTAAATGTGGATGAATTTGTTAAATAAAACCTTTAAGCGGGCAGAATGTTGAACTTTTGGTAATATTTTTTTCCAATATCTTTACAGCCCTCCATCTTACAGTTCTTTATGCAATGATGAATCATTGGCTCTTGAAAACTGAATGGATTTCAAAGCACCAACAGAGAGAACTTTCAGATCTCAAACACTGCTTGTGTCATTTCTACATCAATAACTGCAGTTCCTCCGTCACCATCACCTCTGTGCACTAGGATTCAAACTTATCCACCCTGAGGGTAGGACAAGGGAACTTTTATTGTGTGTCTAGAATGTCTCTGATCTCAACTCAATAACAAACACCTTGGAAAAGTTTTCCTTTTATTTCAAGTTCAGAGTAAATGCCCCCAAAAAGCGGAAACTGAGGTGAAATCTCCTTATCTGAGAATGATTTTGTGCGAAAAATGTACTTAACATGTTTTGTATCCTCCTGAGACCCATCAATTCATTTTTGTCCTCGGTGGGGTACATGATTTTCAGCCCTCTAATTTAAGCATCACATTTGCAACCTATGTAAGTCCCACTGTGCTGTAAAGAGGACATCCTGGGCTTTCTACTGATGCCACAGTTGTGGGGGCGTGGCTAACGGAGCACATGCACTTCCCTCTCAAAATGGCGGAAATCCCTGCATCCACAATTTATGGCAGCAGAGGAGGTAAGTGGTTAATTTTCTTTCAAAAATAATGTCTGTTGCTTCAACTGCTCTGAATGTTTATGAATTTAGCAAATTAGAAGAAATGGAATTGATCAGTTTTAAATTAACTGAAGAAAACTTTTATACCAAGCAAGACCCCATGTCCAGTGTAAGACACATTTGATAAAATCTAAATCACATTTATGAAAAAACAAAATTGTTGCAATATGTTTCTTTCAACCTTAATACTTAAGCTATCAAAAAAATCTATATCTAAATACCAAAACCTTTTTTCTTCTGGGTCCCCGGAGCCAATAGACATATCCCAAATGTTTAAAAAGTATAATAGGCCACCTTTAACTGGATTAATCATAATTAATCAATTAGTGAAATAATCGTCAACTAATTTAGTAATAGAATAATCGTTAACTGGAGTATACAGACATGCCACTTGCTGAAAAAACAACCCACTCAGAGCAATAATTAGGCAAAAACTGTACAAAAATTATATACATTTTGAATTTAAGATAAAAAGCCTTCTTTGCCTGTAAACATTCTCTATCCTGTAATCCTGTAAAAAATCTCTTATTAAGCACCTTTTGCTATGCGATTATTAATTCGAATAATCAAAAACATTTTGACAGATTAATCAATTAGCAAAATAATCGTTGCAGCTCTACCTAATATATATCCCACCCAAAAGAAACTGGGGCCACAATGAAAGAAAATCAGTGCTTTTCACGTCACATCAGCGGTCATAATGTTATGCCTGGTCGATGTACAGCTCTGTGTATGAATGTTTGCCAGAGAAAACTATGTGATGGTGTGAAGCAGGAGTCTGCTGCCAGTCAGAGGTTTAGTCTAGAACCAGCTCTGGGTTTATGGAGTAAACAGACTGGATGTGAAAACTTAGAAACCCAGAGAAACCCAGAGAAACCCAGAGAAACCCAGAGAAATGCATTCCTATTTGTGCTCCTCCAGCTTCACCATGTGCCTCAGCTGCAGGTCTCACCTTGGAGATCTTTGGGATCTTATTGGGGTCGATGGTCCTGCTGTTCTTTGTCATTGGCACAGTGTTCCAGGTTTCATCTTTGCGTGATTCTCTCTGTTCTCGTGGATCTACGTCACCGAACGGATGCACCACAAACAGGAAGGAAACAGTATAATTTTATAATGAATTAAATGATTCTGTGACATTGTACACTTTATATAAGGGACATTTCCTGTAGCCTTTTAACTGATGGGGAGACATTTTCCACAGTTTCTGTCACACATGATGAAATATTATAAGTCTACTGACAGATAGGAGGGAGTGGGGGGGACTTCCGGTCTGCTGCTGAGCACAATCGGAACTCTGCAGGCAGTACGGACCGGAAGTCTGCCTGCATGCTCGCAGGGTTCCCGAGTCACTATAGCTGATCCGTTGTGTGACTCGAAGCTTTAAAGAGGATTCAAAGTACCAGACTGACCTGGCCGTCTCTTGTTGTCCTTGGAGAGCAGTTGCTGGTGCACCTTTCGCTGCTCTTCCTGCTCCTCAATCTTAGCCTCCTTGTGGATCTGCTCAATGGTCTTTGGGCCCTGGTCGGCTCTCCTGGACACCCAGTTGTGCTGTAAAGTAAAAAAACCAAAACGTCAGATGTGACATAAATGTGTTGAAATACCAGGTTAAAAAACAATCTGCAGCAGCAGACTAAAAGACCTGAACCTGTTATTATTGGGTAAATAGATATGAATCAGACTAAAAACATGTCATCGTTGGCCATTAAAAATGTAAAGAAGCCTGCTTTAATCCTTCCCAATCCAATTCCAGCTGATGCAGCATTTTGTTCTAATTATTCTAAACTAATGAGAATATTTATTTTGTTATCATCTGTCAAACATTTAACACGGCAAACTCCCTAAATTAGCTCTGTGTGGGCATGAACTGTAGAGTTTGGGAGTTTTTCTCCTCAATGCATTTAACTGCCTTGTTCCTTCACATTAATAAGCTTGTTACATTAAAACCGTTCATTTATTCTTCATCACTGATACATGACATCTACCCTATAATGCATCTCATGCTTGTTTAAGTTAACTGGAAACTGAACTCTGTGATACAACGCAGGTCATGGATTCTTCTGAGGATGTTTTGCACCAAGAAACAGAGCACCATCACCACAGCTTCTTGGTTTAATGGTCCTGATGTTTTGAGGTTTGGATTTTGCGGATGTAGAAATCCTTCAAGCCGCTCTTTTGCAATGTTGACCTAGTTTTTAAGACTTCCTTGTGACCTCCAATTCTTCTGGTGTTTCAAAATTCAACAATGTAAACACTTTGCAACCAAGGGTTGTGGCACTCAGTGGGAGCTCAATGATTAATGGGTGAGGAAGGTGCTTATAGTAGCTGGAAATGTGCAGCATGTGGTTTTACAGAGATGACTGTGAACAAGCCTGAACCTAACCAGCCCAATTAACATGAGAAAACCTGTTGAAGTGTTTCCATGGCACGATACAAACGCCTCATTTTAAACAGTGAGAGTAAATCTGAGAAGGTTTGAGCAAACTTTCCTTGTCACTGAGGCTCCAGATCAAAAACCTATCATTATTCTAATATACGTTTGGGAGATTAGCCAATGTACTCCCACCAGTCTCTCTCGAAAAACAGTTTAAATTTGATACTGAAGGCGAAGGTGCAACACAGTTCGGCACGACATGACCTGAACAGCCAACATGACATTCCGATAAGTTCGAAAAGAAACAAAAACAATGAAACAAACCTCTCTAAGAAAGCAAGCACAATTAAATCTAAATGATCGTTTGTGAATCATCTGTGAAACTGAAAATAAGTTAATCGGAATCGCATGCTTACCAGTCTGAGGTCTATAACATCCTGGAGCATAAACCGTATCCTAGATGAGGTCTTCCGCTCCTTGACAATTTTTTCCATTTGGTTGAAATACTGATCCATGCGAGGCTGTAGAGGAAACCAAAGTGTTAGGATAGTTTGAAATGAGCCTTGAAATGATGCCAGACAATAATTTCCTCTTTTTAATAGATGTCTCGATCTGAAACCAGGTACTGGATCTGGGTACCAGACATAGCATTGCTGGAAGAGCATTATTGTGAGTCCCCGATGAAACATTGTTGCCCTAGCGAGAGACAGACGCATTTTGCTAGACCACTTTTCAACAATAATTGACTATTTTTGTGTCCCTGGCATCCAAAACGTTTTTATAATTCTTGTAGATTATATTTTTAATGGAACCGTT
The DNA here is from genome assembly GCA_036173005.1 of Crenichthys baileyi. Lineage (NCBI taxonomy): Eukaryota > Metazoa > Chordata > Actinopteri > Cyprinodontiformes > Goodeidae > Crenichthys > Crenichthys baileyi. Next base: position 40,461 of record JAHHUM010002602.1, read on the forward strand.
TCAGTGAGAGAGGCTGCTCCAGCTTCCTGTCGGCCGGCTTCATGTGATCTGCTCTGCCTGCTGCACTCAGACATTCAGACGGTTGTCACCGAGGGTTTCACAACGTTCCAAACAAAGCGCTATGTTTCTCAAGAGCGGGAACCATCTTTTCTTTAAGTTTTGGCTGAATTATTAACAACTTAGAAAAACTTCCAAACAGTAACGCAAACTCCTTCACAGGAAAACTCCAGATTATTGAAGACAGTGGCTGTTTGTGCCTTCTCAGATAAAGCTTTGGAAACAAGTGAAAAACTGGGTGACAGAGTAAATCTGTATTGGAGGGGCATATTAAGGCCGACCTGCAGAAACTCCAGCTAAAATACAATATCTGCCACTATTAGGAAAGAGAGAACAGGAGAAACTGCAGCGACTGGAACGACACTGGCGAGTGAGCTGTAATACTGAGGAAATGTAGTGTGTCATTTTACTGCACTTTAGATCATATACAGGACATTGATTTTATTAACTTTTACACCAGGACTCACTAGCGCACAAATGTCTATTCTAAAATCAGTATAGGGGACAAAAAGTTCTGACCCATCATTAGATTTTTTAATTTGAATTACTGACTACTGTTTAACGATAAAATCCTAATCCTTCTAAGATGCGGAAGGATCAATGAAAATAAAAAAACATTCTGAACAGTAAGGAGAACAAAAACAGGTGTGATAGAAAAATCTCGCCCCCAACTCTTGAGATGTGTCCAATTAATTATTCTGTTACCTGGAAACACTTTTCAGAAGGAACAGTGACGCAGTAAAGCGGGTCTAAGTCACATTCAGTTTCCATCACAGTGCAGCAGATACAGCAGAAAGGCACCGGAAACGTCAAAGCATCAAAGGACTCTTACTGTGTCCATCTGAGAACCTCTGGCGTCTAAAGGAGCATCTGGGAAAGTCTCTGTTTCTTCTAACATACAGGAGTTTTCCCTCAGCCTCTGGATGAATGGTACCCAACCACAGCTGGACCAAATCCCACCACAGCCTTCACTGTTAGGTCTCTAAAACCTTGAGAGTCCAACATTCAAACCAAGCCTGGGTCTAAAGAGACGTTTCTTTTTTCGTGTGCTGACAACCTTGCCGACATTAAAAGTGAAGAGAGATACATGGATGGTGCTGGTCCTCAATTTTTGCTTTTTAAAAAAGGAATTTCCAGAAAGGATCAATTTGTTTAGATGACCTGCAGATTACAGTCTAGCTGTTTAGGAGTAAACAAATCCAAAATGAAAAGCATACCTGACACACTTACCTTGTGTTTACACACACAGGACAGTGTGTATTTTTCCACTTTGTGTCCAACAGAGATGGCAGGCATGTTTATGAGAAATAGAGGTGCTTTTCTGTTACCTTAGGACCGTTCACGGCCTGCTCTTCCTTTTGGTTTACAGTTAAGTCTGTTAAACTGAGCTAATTAACCTCAACACTGTAACTTGATACTTTAACACCGACACCAGTGGCTTCATTACACCTATTTGATAGCAAACTGGTACATTTCTTTAAGCTCCAGCTGTTTCTTACACCACAAACACTGGTTACTCATGTTCTTCTGCAGCTCACCTTGGCCTTCTCAAAGTCAAGGTCCTTCCCAATTGTGGTAAGCAGCCTGCACAGGCACTCCAAAGACTCTTCATCGTGGTTCTTCAGCAGCTTGACCACACAGTCGTGCATGATGGCTTCAGTCAGCATCTTCAGCTTGAAGAGCTCGCCGATGAACTTTATGTTGCCGATGGACCGCCGTCTGGCCTTGTCCTTGGCTTCCTCCAGCTCCTCCTGAAGCCGCTCACGCTCTGTCGCCTGATGCCCAATAAAAGAGACGCATTAAACATTTGCTCCAGCAGCTGTAACCAGAATACAAAATGGAAAGGAGACTACAAACCGATGCAGCAGAGTCCAGCTCTTTCTGCTTCCTCTCAAACACCACGTCATCTGCCTTGTCTTTCTCAAACTCCTTCTGGCAGCGGTTTAGCAGCAGTTTGCGAAAATTTACAGTGGAGTTGGGCTTGTCCGTCATCTGCACTTTGAGCTGCACAAAAAACAAACGATGACGACAGCAAGTTAAAGAAAACAATTTGACTTAATGGCTTGGCAATTCTGAAGTTTTTTTCCCTGCACATGTTTAGATCGGTGTAAGAGCTGCTCACCGTGGCGAGGCACCGACACATTTGTCCATAAGCCACAGAAAAGCTGGGCTCATCAATGGCCTTCTCAAAAACCAGGTCGATGACCCCTTTGAGCCTCTCCTCTGTGTCAATGGTCAGATCGGTGACCTGCTTCATCAGCTGGTTGAACTTTTGTGGCGTCAGCTTGTTCAGGATGCTTCGTACCTTCCTGAAGAGCTCCTGCAGCAAAGGAAAAACAAAAGTACCCATAAGCTGAGAGTGAATCTAAGTATTCATGTAGCTTAGTTTTGAGCATTTCCCTTGTGTTTGTCTGTGTTGCAAGTGTGTGTTGTTTCGTTCCCTGCCTGTGTTTTCTGTATCTCTGGATCCTCTGAGAAGCCCTCCCTCTTCATGCCGGGCTTCCAGGCATTCTCTGATTTCTTCAGCTGAACGTCGTCGTTAACAGACACGTTGACGATGATCTTCCTCGGCGGAGGCCGCCGTGTCCCCATGTTCATGAGCTGTGAATGCAGTTAGAAGAAAACACCTCATGGCTTCTAGGTGACCTGAGAAAACTACTGAGAAGTTATTGGAAACAAAGTAGCAATCTAAATTTTTCTTAAGGTTTTAGCAGCTACATTTTCTTAAATACAGCTGACTCTGCCTATAACCTCCTCAATAAATACATATTTAACACATTTACCAGATAAAGCTGCTTTATTTAAATGTCTTTTGTCAGGATTCTCTACAGATATATACATTTTAGTTTGTGGATAAATTAAATGCATAACTGACAAAAACATGTTTTTCTAAACATTGGAGTGTGTGTGATTTTATGAATGAATCTGTGATTTTGTTTAGTGTGTGTGTGTGTGTGTGTGTGACTCACAGCAGCTCCCCGTCCTCCGGTCATCTGTCTCCCAAAATCTGCGAAAGCAGGTGTGAAATCTGGTCCCCTGGAAATAACCCTGGAGTCCACCACCCGAGCGGACAACTTGTTTTGGTTTATCTGCATGGCACAAAGCATACACACCGTCACGCATGTGTGCACATACACAGCTGAGATAAACAGCAGGGGGCGCAGTGATGCTCTCGCAAATCTGGCAACAGGGCAGAAGGGCTCAGCATGATATGTGTGAGAGAATATGTGTACATTTCTTCCCCGGTGATCCTAAAAAGATGACCTGCTATTAATGACGGGCAGAGCATCAGGGTTTGATTTATGCTACTGAAATATGCTCGCCTTGATCTGATACAATCTGTACTTTAGAACCCGATGCAGTAGAAGGGGACAGAAAAAAAAAAAAAAAAGAGTGTTGAGACGGTTGTGAGGGAGGGGGGGAAAACGAATCGGACTCTTTGTCGTTCAGCTGTCCTTGACTTCCTCTTGAAGCTTTTCCAGAGAAATTCTCTGTTCTCCCTGTGAGAAAAGCGAAACTTTGGAACGGCACCATTTAACTGTTTACTGTCTTCTTTGAAGAAAGGGGGGAGGGGCACGTACTCCTAACGCTGCCGAGGGAGACATAATAGCAATGCGATTTTAATCAAAACAGCATTTCGGCAGGCCATACGCTCCACCCAAACATATACGTGGATGTGAACAGCAAACCAAACTGCTGTAACTAAAACCATGCCCATGTGTGTTACTGAGAGGCAGCAGAGAAAGAAATGAGTTTCATCTAGTAGATTACCCAAAGTTGAATCAGCACCACTGAGGCTCATAATTAATTAGCTTCATCTTTATTTAATAGCTTTATTGCTTCATCTTTAAACACAGTTATGAACAGCATCTATGTCTGCGTCCCAGCACGTGATCTTTTGTCCAACTAATAACCCACAATTCAGATTAACTAACAATCCCATTTAAAAGGATGAGGCCTGCTTCATCATAAGAGACTCAGTAAAATTATAACTGTAGCTGACAGCTGATGATTAACTAGCTGCAGGAGCTCGAGTTACAACATGAATTTCTAGCTGACATGGAAGATTTTACTTAGCAAAGAGCTTCAGATAACAAGGGAAATTACCGATCATGTCAAACCGATTGGAAATCAAGCTGCAAGAATTCTGACGCTTCTTTATGTGCAAATAATTCAAATAAACAATTTCTGGATGTTTCAAGAGAATTGGTTGAGTTTTATTTCAATTGCAACCAAAATATCCTCATGAGCAACTGAAACCTTTTGGTTTATCTACAAATGCATAAGAATAAATTAGACTATGACTGAAAAGTTCATTTCAGCAATTTAATCAAAAAATAAAACTCTTTATTTAGATTAATTACACACAGTGGTGTGATATGTTTCAAGTGTTCTTTTCTGTTACTTTGGACAATTATGGCTTACAGTTAACATAAACCCAAAGCTCACTTCCTTAGTAAATAAAAAGAAAAAAACAATAAAAACAGTTCATTTTTTTTTGGCTCTAGAAGCCGTTATTCAACAGGAATTAGACAGGGAAGATGGTGGAGAGAGAAGGGGAAGAGATGCAGCTGCATCAAAGATTAAAGCAGCATTTTCCCTACCAAACAAATCACAACATGAAGTCAATTATTAAACGTCTGTAAGTGTTGTCACGTTACCAACTGACCACAGGGGGACTGGAACTATATTGTTCCTAACTGAGGGCGGAGGAACACGCCTATGTAAGTCCTGATGAAAAGCTGCGCTGTGCAGACCAAATGTTATTACATTTTTGTTCGTATAGAAGTACTTTTAAAGTAAGTCATCAAAACACAATTCATTACTGAATTTTGCAAATAACAGTGAAATTCATCCTGATTAAGAAATGTAATAGTTGCCCAGCAATAACAGATATCGATAGATGAAGACAGATAAAAATAAAGCTGGAGATGAACACATAGATGAGGATACATGGAGAGAAACAGATAAAACTATAGACATAGATGAACAGATACAGAAAGGAGTGTCCAATAGCTCTTAAATGATATTGACTTTTATGTAATATTGAATGATTCCTATTATAGATGGAAACATAAAAACTATGACTTCTTCTCTGTTTGTGTGGGAACCCCCCCAGACCAAAAAGCCTAGGGGAAACACTGCAATAATCTCTGCAGAGTGTGTGCATCCGCTCTACCAACTAAACCACACAGCATCAAAAAAATAAATAAGAGGAATTATTAATATAAAACGTTATGTTGCAGACTTGAAAGTAGCGGACCATCGTTGACACCTTGCGTGTGTTTAATGGAAAGGTTCATGATTACAGCGGTACTGCAGTGGTGTCTTTAACTCACCTTGTCCAGCACCACATCACTGATTGGTGGGAGCCCCTCAGGTTTCTGTACGCACTGAGGCATGAACTGGAAGCCCAACAGGAAGTCTCTGCCATACTGCCGCTTCCCAGTAGGCTCAGCAAGGTCTGGAAAACCAAAGAGGGATAAAATGAGAAAGAAAAACCTCAACAGCCATCTATGCACATCAGAAAGAAACTGCAGGAATTCAGGCCCAGAAAGTGATTCTCCACAAGTCAAATAAAGTCTCTGCTGAAGATGTTTCGTTGATCCTGTTACGACCTGGACAACTTAAAAAATCTTGTTTCCTGAAACTTGATAGTCTTCTAACCTTCCACATCCTGAGGAGCCCCCATGGAGTTCTCCTTGTCTACAGGGGTAGCTCCACTGTCGCTGCTCTCCGTCTCCGAGGTGTGACCCGCTCCGTTTCTCAGGGGCTCCGACTCTGCCTCGCCATTTTCCTCGGAAACGGTGGAATTTCCATCAGCCTGGGGGCTGCTGGTGGGAGCAGGTGCGGAAGCAGCAGCGGTGGGGAAGACTGACGGCAGGGGCACAGGACTACAGCTGAGAGGAGCCGGCTGAAGGGCCTGGTCACCAGCAGGCAAATCGAGAACTTTGGGCTCCTCCTGTGTGGACACCAGATTCATTTTTCAGATGAATGTTCAACAAGACAGCTGGATGATACCAACAGTGTTAAAATCAAGGCAAACTTGACCTGCCACAACAGAAACAGCTATGGGGTTAATTCAGGTTGTTTTACGTCAACGTCTCATTTGTCAGAAAATGAATGATAACCAGTAACTTAACATCCGCATTCTTTACAGATCAGTTATGGTATGCAGTCATACTGCAACAGAAAGATGTTACCGGCTAAGACAGACAGAGACAAAACACTCCTCCATTTGCTAACTTCTAAAAATTCTAATCAGCCTCCCCCCACACACTTCTTTCTGAATTACCATTTGCATCACTAATACAAAACTCTGAAATAGGCTGAGTCTGAAAACAGATATAAACCTGAACCAGCTTGTAACCTAAGCAGTGAGATGTGGTTCAGTTTGGAGCTTTTGGAGTTTAGATAAACCCTCCAAAGAGCTTCTCCTAAAGCACAAGCAGCTTGAAGCCAGCAGCGTTTGATGTGTTGAAATGGCCTGCACTTGTATCAAGTCCGGGGACTCCAAAGCGCTTTACACCATCAGTCATCCACCCACTGACAGACTGACAGTGGTTGCCTATGTTGTAGCCACAGCTGCCCTGAGGCAGACTGACAGAAGTCAGGCTGCCATACAATCGGCACCACCGGGCGTTGACTACCATCAGCAGGCAAGGTGGGTGAAGTGTTTGATGATGTGACAACTCTCCTACAGAAACAAGCCTTAAGAAGCCCTAAGAAAAGCATGAAACAGGCTAACACAGGATGGGTAAAGATGAGCCATAAGTCGTTTCTGTCTGCCACATGTGGAAATATTTTCCTCTTGAACTATTGCTCACAATATTTCTTTTCAATCAATCAACCTTTATTTATAAAACACTTTGCACACCAATAGTGACCAAAGTGCTGCACAGGTCCATACATTTAAAATAAAACAACAAGACACAAACAGCTACTTTAAAACAAATGGAGAAATTGAAGAAACAGAAAAGTACAGCTAAAAAGTAAAAGAAAGACTAATCATAAGAACAGCCTGATATTTCTGCTCAACTAGAATTAAAAGTAAGGTAAAAATATGGGTGTCTAAAAGGGACTTAAAATCATTCAAGGTATCGGCCATCCTTACAGTAAGAGGAAGTTTTTTCCAGAGCAACAACAGAAAAGCCTCTGTCCCGGCGGGTCGCAGGACAAGTCCTAGGAACATCTAATAGCAACAGGAGTTCTGACCTCTTCTGGCAATGTGCTTGTTTAAAACCTCTGAGGAGCCTGACCGTTTAAACATTTAAAAACCAAAATTAAAATCCTTAAAATGATCCTAAACATGCAGGTAACCAGAGCAGGGAGGACACTATGAGAAGAAGCAACGTGTTGGGCCAGCTGTAGGCGACCTAGAAGAGTTGTCCAACCCAGCATAAGAAGGGTTGCAGTAGTCCAGTCAAGAGGTAATATGGATGTATCACCCTTTTAGGGCCACTAGAAGGTAAAAAGGAGTTGATTTTGCTAATTAACTTTAAATGAGAAAAGCTGGACCGGACTACTGCACTAACATGTTTATGAAATTAAAAACGGTAATCAAAAATCCTCCAGGATTCCCGGCAGCATCACAATTAATAAAACTCAAAGGACAAATAGCACCGCTGCAATCTGAGTCAGTCACTTTTCCCAAGAACAATCACCTATTTTATTTTCATTTAAATGTAAGACGTTCATCTCCATCCAGGTATTAATGACATTTAAACAGTTAACCAGATTCTGTACCGACTGGCTTCCACTTGCTCTAAATGGGAGATAAATTTGCAGATCATCTGCAAAACAATTACAAGGACATACCCTTTTCCTAAGAATGGGCCCCATTCTTGAGGTACCCCACAATCCAAATGGGCCTCGGTGGAGGAAAACTGACCCGACCAGAAAAGGTAGGAGGGAAACCAATCAAGAACTGTGCCCTTAAAACCAACAAACTGGTCCAGACGTGGTAGTAAAACATTGTGTCAAAAGCAGCAGTCAAGTCAAGCAAGGTTAAAACAGCAGAATCTCCTGAATCTGCAGTTAAAAGTGGATAATTAAAAACTCTACACAGTGCTGTATCTGTGCTGTGACACATTTAAAATCACACTGAGGAGATTTTACAGTGATCCCATGGAGCTGTAGTTGCTCCTGAGGTTGGAAATAAACCACCTTCTCTAAAATTCTAGAAAGAAAAGGCAACTTAGAAATGGGCCTAACGTTTGATAGAACATTAGGATCTAAGTTGCTTTTTTAGGAAGAGGTTGGACCACAGCATGCCTAAAAGCAGCTGGAACAAAACCTAAGAGAAATGAAGGTTTCAGCTTCCCGACTATCTCCGACAACTGGGAGACAGTCAAATACAAACTGGTCTAAAACAGCTGGAGAAAGAGGCAGGATCAGGGGTGGAATGAGAGGCAAAAAAACCCTTTAAAAGTAGTTCACAAAGTAAAACAGAAGGAACCAGGTAAGATGAATCACAAGGATTCAGGAGAGACTTCAGTGAGTTAAAAAGAGTTCGAGGCTTGTCGCTGTTATCAGACACAAACAAAAACAAGTTGAGTCTTAGCACTTTTAACAGCAGCTTGATACTCGGCTAAAGAGTTCCTCAGAACCTCTAAATGAACGTGAAGCTTGTCCTTCTTCCACCTTCTCTCAGCGTGCCGCCAGGTGGGTCTAAGCGCCCCTGTGATCACTGAACCACTGTCACTGCTTCACAGTGTTTAGATTTACAAGAACAAATCCATCCCAAATAAAAGTGCAAACCGTGGAGCAGATCAACATCTCCATCCTGGTGAAACTCCAAGGGCGAAGCTCAGTCTGTGAAAGCAGCCACTGACACCGTCAGTTGATCAGATGAAGGGAGTGCGCCAAATCGCAGAAGAAAAAGGATGAAACAAAACTGGCAGATGATCAGAAATACCCGAGTCACATTTATCATATCTTTTCTTTCTCCCTTACTCACTCTGTCCCGTGACTTTTACACTTCCCACTCTTGTAAGAAAACCAAATCCCAACATTTTGTTTATTTACCAACTTTTTTTTTTAACAAACAGACAAGCAATTTAATTCTCTTTTCTGACCTCATCCTCCTTTTGAGGTGCGTCTCCAGCAAAGATCACTTCATTTGGTTTTCTCCAGGTCTTTGGTATAGCAGAAGTCTGATTAACTGCAAGGAAACAGATATTTAGTATCTAGACAGCAGTCAACCAACTAATCAACTAATTCCTTAAACGTAAAGAGATGAAAAGATTCCTGCTTAAAGAGATGGAAACATTTTATACAAGGAGTGAAAAAGTGCTTGGCAGATTGTCTGATTTATTCTGTTTTTGCCTGTTTTGGTCACATGTATTTTAGCTGAAAAAAATCTAACATCAGGCAAAGGTTAAGAGTTAATACAAAACAGATTTCATTTATAAAAAAAAAAAAGAAACAACTAGTACATATTTGAAAAAGTAAATGTCCCCTAAACCTAACTGGCTTCAGCAGCCTTGGCGGCAAAACGTGATCCAGCCAGTCTATGAGATATCAGGCAATGAGTCTTAAATCGCCACGGAGCAATTTTGCCCCCCGTTGCATTTCAGAATTGTTTTAATTGAACAATTTTGGAGGGTATTCGAGAATGAACAGCCAAAGCATCTTGATTGGATTTAAGTCCAGACTTTGACAGGACTGCAAAACCTTTATTTTTCTAAGTCATTCAGAGTTCAGGCCCATTGTCCTGCTACATACAGGTGCTTGACCTTGAAGTCAAACTGATGGTCCGACATCCTGATTCAGGATTTTCTACTACAGAGCAGAATTCATGCTTTTATCAATTCCAGCAAATTTTCGAGGTCCTGAGGCTGGAAGGCTGTATGAGAGCATCACACTAACACCACCATGCTTAACTGTTGGTATAATGTTGTATTTCTGAAATGCTCCGTTAGTTTTACGCCAGAGGTAAAAGTTCACCTTTTGGCTCATCAGTCCACAGAGTATTTTCCCTTCTTGTGGATCATCGAGATGTTTTTGGGGAAATGTGAGACGGGCCTTTGAGTTCTTTCTGGTCAGCAGAGGTTTTCACCTTAGAACTGTCCCATGGATGCTTTTTTTAACAGTCTCTTTCTAATTGTTAAATCATAAAATCTGATCTGAACTGACGTAAGTGAGTCCTGCAGTGCTTTATATGTGGTTCTGACCTCCATTGTGACCTCCTGGATGAGCCACTGATGAACTCTCAAACTGATTTTTGTAGGCTGGCCGCTGCTGGAAAGGTTCACCACTGTTCTATATTTTCCACATTTGTGGATAATTGTTCTCACTGAGCTACGCTGGAGCCTAAAGCCTAAGAAATGGCTTTGTAACGCTTTCCAGACAGACAGATGTGACTGTTTCTCATGTGTTCTTGAACTTCTTTATTTTGGGGCATGAAGAGTTGCTTTTTGAGATCTTATAGCCTACTTCATGTTAACAGACTGGTTCTATTTATGTAAATGATTAATTGTACAGGTCTGGCTAGTGAAACTAAGAAGGACAATTTTTTTAATCACAGTTATTTCAAGATTTAACATGGGGGGAGGGGGGTATTTTCACATAAGGCCAGGGTGGTCTGGATAGCTTTTTTCCTGTATAAATAAAATCATTTTTTTATTTACTCAGGTTATCTCCTGTATCATTTTTTTTGATGACAAAAACGCAAAAACAGAAGGAGTCTGTAAAAGGGCTATAAACTTTTCCACATATTTGCAATGTGCCCAATTTAAAATCACCAAAGTGCAATAACAAAAGAACAGAATCTTGGCAGCTAAAAAGTAAAACCCATTACCTGTAGTAGGGCTCCTCCTGGTCAGCGCTTGTTGCTGGGACTCCACTTTGCTCTCGCTGATGCCACCTTGCAGCTCCAACCCTCCTTTGGACATGAGGTCTTTTATTTCTGGGGTCTTGCTTGGCTCATCTGCCTCTGCTGTGGCCTGCACAAGAGGCGGAAGGCCGGGGGGGAGCATAACTGGCAGAGTTGGGAGGGGGCTCAAGGTAAGGGTGACAGGCACCACGGCAACAGGTGACAGAGGGGACAGCGCAGCAGCAATTGGCACCTCTGGCCTCATGTCAGTGGGCACAGTTTCAGAGGATGAGGCGTCTCTGTAAGCGGGAGCAGGAGCCAGGGGGTGCAGCGCAGCTGGAGGAAGGAGAGAGGGCTCATGAGCTACAACATCGAGGTCATTCCCCGAGTCGGCGAGGCCATTCAAAGCCTTGGGAGCAGCTGATGGAGAAGCAGCGAAATTTTGTGGGGGGTCTGGAAGAGTTTTATCTGTGTTGGGCATGTGAGATGCTACCAGCAATGATTTGCTCTCTCCACTGGAGGAGACTGAAGCAGTGGACTTCCTGGCTGAGGGACTGGCGTTGGCTGCTGTAGGTGGTACAGCGACGGCGGCGGTCAGCGAGGCGTGGAAGGACAGCTCCGGCTCAACGGAGGTAGAAGGCTCAGACACAGAAACATCGGCCTCCAGTCTCTCTAGGGGAGCTTCGGGCTGCAAGAGCGCAGGAGAGGAAGACTTCTGGACGACTGGCTCCAATTTTGGCAAATCAACTAAAGAATAAGAGACAAAGAAATAGTTACACAAAGTGTTGCTAACACATGAATAATGCAGAATTCAATTTTTCGAGCAAAAAAGTAAAAATGCAGCTTTCGGATTAAATCCCTTGTTTTGTGAAACTGAACAGTTATCAAATTAATCGAAAAAGATTATAAATAAACCTTAAAGTAACAAGAAGAAAGGTTTAAAATGTTGTTCATACCATGCTTTAGAAATGTAAGTAAAATAAAAGTGAAATCACTGAATTCCCGGTGTTGAAACAAAAAGAAACATAATAATACACGTCTGAACGCTCATTGTCCGACCCAAAGATTTTAATGCAGAGGCAAAACTTTTGTGGCATCTTATGGTTGAAGTAAGAAATATAAAAATCATTATAACTTGTTAAAGTGTGATGGTAAATGGCCTACACTTGTATAGCGCTTTATCAAGTCTCCAGAGACCCCAAAGCACTTTACACTACAGTCATCCACCCATTCATACACACATTCACACACTGACAGCGATGTGGCCACAGCTGCCCTGGGGCAGACTGACAGGAGGGAGAGAAAGTTTCTGATTTTATAATACAATTTAAAAAGAAACAAAAAGGAGACTTTTGGGCAGACCTGGCCCTTGTTTGGTGTCTGAAGCCCCAGTTGTTAGCGGCTGCTGTTGTATCTGCTGCGGCTCCAATGTGAGGCCTCCGGGATGGGCCTGCTGCTGCTGGGGGGGTGGGGGCTGCGACTGCTGCTGCTCTGGAGTCTGGCTGCTGCTCGGGTGCTGCGATTGGAGGTGGAAAATGTGAGGATAATGAGGGTGCGGCCATAAAAACTAACAACACAGAAAATCTTAAAGTACAGGCATGGAAATGCAGGCAAGTGAGCAAACAAATAAAAAAGCCCACAAGCAAGGAAAAGGAATCCCGATTAAGAAGAGAGCGGTGGAAGCTGGAACAAGAGAAACATGATGATGAGGAGTGTTGTGGGAGGACTGGCAAAACAAGGATGAAATCTCAGGACAACGAAAGCACAAAAAACAGAGTGAATACAGATAGCAGGAAAGGAGGAAAAAAGTCAAACATTCCTCTTCAGAATCCAGACGAGAAATCCAATCTGAAATCAGTTCGTCTTATTTGTCTGAGTACACAATGCAACATTCCAAGGTACTCAAACTACTTACATTTTCTTTTTAAAAGGACAGAGGAGGCTGACTCAGGTAAATCAGGGCATCTGAGTGGATTCTGTAGGAGTTTACAGGCAGTAGAAGGCCGCAGGTAAAGAAATGGTAGGAAAGCAGGTGTAAAATGAAAGGAGATGTTCACAAGGCCCTGGCCCTTTTACTACACGTCTAAACGTGTGACATAGTGCCTTAAGGGTACTCAGCCACATAAAATCCCAGCAAAAAACATTCCGATTTGTTTTTGCTACTTGACAGAAATCTGAAAAAATTCAAGGTGTTTAAAACCTTCACGACGGGATTGTATTTGATTATGGTTCTGTTATTCTGGTGTGGAAGTTCCACTTTGACATGTTACACTTTCAACCATGCTTATAAAGACAGCCCAAAAAAATCTAATCAGACAATCTAGTGATTATCACAGGTCCCGAGCAATAAACATCGGGCATTTTTGCTGCGAGTTACGACTCTTAGTACTGTCCTAGCAAATTACAGAGACATAAAGAACATCCTGCTTGTTGCATGCTCGCCCAAAAAGAATTCATGACTCCTCTTTTAACGCAGCTCTACTGCAGGTCTTCCAGCGTTCTAGAGAACCATACCTGTGGTGGTGTGGGGGTGGAGGAAGGGGGACCGACAGGGGGCGTTGAGTTCCTGCTCCCTGAGCCCCCTGCCAAGATCTCTGCTGTGATATCCTTGCCGCCCTGATTCGGGTCACGGATACAGATCTGTGAGGACAATGGCACAAAAAAAAAATAAACAGGAATCTCACTAATGTCCTCAAGTCTAAGGCCAACCAGAAGTCAGACGCATTAAATACACCTCTATCACTCGCTGTGAGGAGAGTCTTACAGTTAAATCATGAAAATAAAACAAAAGGCAAAATAAAAGAACATCTGATTCATTTTATTAATGCACCCAACCTGACAACAAAGCCACGGGCCAGTATTCACCAGGTTTATATCTGGTCGTGTCAAAGAAATTAGTCAGACACTGAGAAGATTTATTTACATATTTATACACATTAGGTTACTGATATCTTTGTCACCAAATATATTTGTGGTTTAATGTGTAAAAATGTCAAATAAGGCACCTTGCAAAAGATGAGCAAAACAAAACTACTAAGATACTTACTGTTTTCTTCTCACGCCTGGTTGGTTGAGGTTGCTGTTGCGTAGGCACTATGATAGAGGGTGAGTGGGGAAACAGCGTCTGGCCAGGGTAGAAAGTTGGGCCAGCTGTGGGGACGGGAGCAGGGACAGAGGGCGAGACAGGAGGGTGGTACCTGAGGGGATCTGAACGCCAGGAAAGAAAAAACAAAACATAACCGAGCCCATTTCAATAAAAACAATGTTGTGGTTCCTGACTGAAGAGCTTATGTGTATTCCTGCTATTGCGAATTGTGACGGGTGAAAGACTCACGATATGGGTTGGAGTACTCCCCTGGCCCTGGACCAGGATAGAAGGTGCTGGAACCTGGGGGCTGGACCGAATACTGCTGTGGTGGTCCCACATAGGTTGTACTGGGGCGATACTGGAGGGATGGAAGAGAAAGTTAGGGAAAACAACACAGATGATTAGACAAAGAAAATCACAACAAACACCTACATTAAATAGGCCTGTGACTATGATGTTTGTGCTCAGCTTATGCAAAAGACGAGGTTTATTAGGTAGGTAGCTGTGGTCATGGGTGACATCATACCAAGAAAGTTAAATCGATAAATTTAATGCACAGGATGCAAAAAAAAAAAACTGCTGCAAAGTTATGTCATTAGCCACCAAGTTTACACAAGCTGCTATGCCTCAGCTCCATCCTGAAAGGAACCACAAAGAATACAAAAAACGTTTGTATGGTTCCAATGTAACTTATGCAGATGTTAACATTATCAGGACTTGGGACAAAAATGGGATGATGTAAACTTTATTTGGTCAGCTGCACATTAACACACGTAGACACAGTGTTAAATCAACGTGGATCTTAAGGTTTGCATAAACTCCTACTGAGGAGATCTCATACATGACGGGCAACCTGTCTAACTTCATAGAGAGCATTCAGCAGTTTGGAAAAAAACTTAGGGTGGCTTTGTCTTTGCTCAAGTTGGTGCCACTTTAAATATTGTAAATATGTATTTGCTGTGGACTTATCAGCAGCCCCAAGGATGTCGTCTCTTTAGATGATCAAGCATCACTTTTCAGTTACAGAACATTCAAATCCCAGTTTGCTCTCGGCCAGAACCCTGGACCACTTTGAACCCGTTACAATCAGCCTCATTAGACAGTGACTCTTTGTTAGGTTTGTTTGGAAGTTGTAACTCAGGCAGATCCAACTTGACTGACATAAGCAGTGTGCGCACACACACACATAGAAACACACAACTGTACCTCTGCAGACTGCAGCCAGGGGGCCTGTTCTCAAACATGGCAGTTTTGCAGAAAACAGAGATGATTATTATAGATGGCCTAATTGATTATCAATAATGTCAATTAGTTAGCAACCATAGTTCACAGCTCTGCAGTCGACCAAGATTTAATGATAAAATTCTATCTGATCTACTTCTATGCCAAACTAACTAGGAAAACAAATCTATGTTTCTGTTTCACCTGTGGGATGTAGTACTGTGCTGCCTGTGGGGATGGAAAAGGCATTGGGGCCATGGTCATCATGATTGGCTGATTCGTGGGGTAGACAGCCGCCGCAGGAGTCTGCGAGCCTGGACGTATGGAGGGTGTGTTTGTCGGCATTGAGGACCTTGCAGTCTGCATCTGAGTCCTTTGAAAAAACTGAGGGTAATATGAGAAAGACAAAAAGAAACAAGGCATGTCAGGTATTGTTCCTGTGGTTGTGCTCTTATTTTTGCACCGTTTTTCAGGCGTCTTCATTTTGTTCTCCATCCTGAGCTTTGGTTTTTACTTGGCTCAAAAACAAGTTCCTCTCTCGTAGGACTGATGCATTCTAGCAGTTAAATCAAATGTATTGTGATGAATGAAATGCAGAATGATACTTAGTAACATGCATGTTCACATTACAGCGTCTGAAATTAATCTCCGAGCTCTAAAATAACTATACAGAATGCCTTTATATCGCTGAAAGCAGGGAGCATAATCAGTAATTAACCACAATCAGACAGATACTTCTATGAAGCAACAGGATTAAAATACAAGCCTAATTTAAAGAGAAGATCAGTAAAAGAAACTGATAGGTTGTAACTGAAAACCTGAGGTGCCCATGTCAACAGCTTTATTTGACAATAAAAGCTCACGAGAGTAATGAAAAATGCAAAATGTTTCAAAAGAGCAACGACTTCCAATCAAAAACGTGTGGGACAACTACAGATAGTTGATCCCGATGATCCCTCGTTTTGATCTATTCTTAATTTCTGTTATTAATAAATAAAATAAACTAAAAAATTGACCCATTGTGATCAACATCTAGGCCAATCAAATTCTCTTTAGAAACCCAAAATATCTATCTATCCATCTATAACACATCTCATCACCCCAAGAATACCATCCCCACAGGGAAACACGGTGGTGGCAGCATCATGCTGTGGAGTTTTTGTTCAGCATCGGCTACTAGGGAACTGGTCTGTGTCGAGGGAAAAATAGATGGTGCTAAACACAGGAATATTCTTGAGCAAGACATGTTTTAGTCTGCCTGTGATCTGAGATTGGGACAGAGGTTAGCCTTCCAGCACGACAATCACCTAAAGCAAAACTCGAGTGGTTTACGGGGAAACATTTCAAATGTCTTAGAATGGCCTATTTAAAGTACAGACCAAATCTGTGATTAGACTTGAAGATCGCTGTTCACAAGTGAAAGCCATAAAACATGAAGGAGCTGGAGCACCTTTGCCTGGAGGAATAGATAAAAATCCCAGTGACAAGATGTGGCAAGCTCATAGAGACTCATCTAAAGCGACTTGCAGACTTGTACTGACTTTACAGGGGAGTGAACAGTTGGAAGTTTGGTTAGTTTGTCCTATTCATTGTTTGCTTCTCAAGAAAAAAATCTTAAAAGGCAAGTTCTGTAAATGAATTGGTACAAACTCTCAAACAATCCATTTTCATTCCAGGTTGAGAAGCAACAAAACATGAAAAATATCAAGGGGGGTGAATACTATTGCAACAACAAATAATGTTTTTTTTCTGAGGAAAATTCTAGTTCTTTCCAAAGGACTTGGGAGATTTTACTGACCACACACTCAAACCTTTTAAACTTTTGGTTTATTTACCATTCGTCAGTTTGCATCAGAGTACACAGCTGTAACACATTCATATCTGAGACAGCTGAATGACTTCACCTGAGCCTTTTTTCAGTCTGCAGCGCTTCGCAGTTGTTGTACTGAATGCGGCACGGCTCTGCTGCCCATGCATCAGAAAACAGAAATTACTGCAAAAGCAGGATAAAGGACTTCTTTAAAGGACGCCAAACTAAAGCGTTTTTTTGTCAGATGGGAGATAAAAACCGATCAGTGCTGTGAACCAATAAAAAACATTTTTTTTAAAAAGCCCACTATTAAAACCTTTGACGACTAACTCAAACTGGGAATATAGAACTATAGTCACAATATCCCACAAGTGAAGGAGACAGGGATAAACAACGCTGTAAAACGTTCTAAAGATACCCTGAAGGGAAATTACCTTGCGCGTAATATATTAGCCTGAGTGGTTTTATTGTAAATAGTTGTGTGGAAATGTGGGAAATGAACAGGAAACTGTTCATTAACAGCCACCTAAAGACATTCTCGGTGAAAAGCGCTGGCAAAGCAACAAATAGGAGAGAAAAGACAAAACAATTTTACAACACGGTCAACAGAGAGAAGCTTCTTAACACTGGCTGAAAACAAAATATAAAACTAAGATCGCACTTATATAAAAACACACAGAAACCATTTAAACTTGTTCAATACAATATATTTCAGAAACTGTTCTTACACAGCTGGACAAGAAGTTAATAAAACAAACAAAACTCTTACGAGGGGAATATACTACATCTATTATATTAGGCATGCAATCCATGTCGCTGTGCAAGCTCACTAAAGATGAGTAATGAATGGAGCCAATCAGACAAACTTAAAAACTAGAAGAGTCCCCTAATGGCAGAATATGGAAATAAAACAACATTAAATGGCCCATCGTACTCAGTGTTTACTGTAGTAAAGACGGGGGCGGGGGAGGGGGTGCACAGGATTAACAGTTAAGAGGAACAGGACCATTTCAGGATGATCTTCATGCCATGCATCTCTGCAGAGACTCGACACAGAGGGAAGTTAGTGTTACCTGGATGGGCCTGAATCCTCCCTTGGGTTTTGAAAGCAGTAAAGAAAGAAAAGCCAGAGGGGGGATAAACTGGTGAGATTTAAACATACACACACAAACAAAAACATACGTCTCAACAACTGTAAAATGCAGCTTCATATTAGAGCCAAGATAAACTTCTGCACCGCCAGACTATCTGATCTGTGGACGTTGTCTCACTTCAAATGAACTAAATTTCGTTTATTTATATGGCATCGATTCACGACAAATGTCATCTATGACAATTTTGGACAAACCTAAAGTCTCTACTTCAGAAACATTAGGTTTGCTTCAACACTCTTTGACCGTGGCCTTCATTTTACAGATGGGAAGTGTCCACAATGAAGACCATATAATCCATCATTCATTGGTCTGTTTCAACCAAGCTGCTGAGCCTGTTTTTATTTCCCATACTGCCATAAATACTCATTTGTCCGAAGCAGACTCATCTGATGATGGAAGCAGTGCGTTACTAATTAGTCCCTGAGCAAAACGTCTTATGCAGCAAAAGCGACAGCATTTGACCACTACATAACTGAAAATGAATTAAATACGACTGATTAAAGGAACAGTTCTTATGTTCAGCCTCTGAAAACAAACCAAACAATAAAACACATCAAATAAGAAGCTCAGAGATTATGAAGAAGATTTAAAACAGAAGATTTCAAAAGTGCTTTTTACTTTCTACCCTTGCAGCTGGCTACACTCTCAGAGTGGGTGCTGCTGGGAACTCTTTCATGATGTAACCGTTTCAGAACATGCTGAAAGTCATTTATGTCGGGGTTGCAGGGGGGGACTTTCATTGACATGTTTACTGTTACACCACTCTACCGCAGTCCAAAGCCCCTTCCCAGTTTATGCATGACTTATGTGTTTATTTCTGATTCACGACTGGAAATAGAATGATAAACATATCATTTAACAACTTAGCAGTGTAGTTGGTGTTTAAGCTTTGGGTTAAAAGTGAAAGTTAGGGTTAGGTTTACACATTAGGGTCTGACAGCAAAGAATTTATGAACAGGGAAGAGAAAGTTCTGGAGCTTGAGAACGTTGGGGCAAACTGCAGCTGAATACGTATCCACAGATGAGTTAATCGACACGCAACCAGACTTTCTCATTGCAAACCACTAAAGCATGAAGATGTATTTTCTTCCTGAAATCACAAACCTTACGTCTATGTGCCCTCCTTCCTTGTTTCTCCTTTTCTCAAGCTGACGTTTTTTAACCCCAGCAGGCAGCAAATGTTACTGCAACAATGACTTAAAGTTAACTGGCAGCGTATGTGTTGACTCAACGAAACTTCTTTGATTGGTATCAATCCACAAAGGCTTTGCCTCTGCAAACCTAACCTTTTGACAGTCGAGACTGCGTGCACAGCTCCATATCCCAATGCATCTCCCACCTATTTCTAAAACATCCACCCGATAAGGCGACACGACTCTACAATGCTTCATTTAAAGAATACAAGATCTGGAGGCTGATGGCATGCCCAAGCACAGGGAGGCTTCAGTTCAGTTGAGCCAAGATGTTTAAATAAAACTGTGTGCTGCATGGCAATAAGGTCCTAATCTGTTAGTGCATGTGAGCGAGGAAATCTAGCCAGCCTTAGTGCTATGTAAGCCAATGAGCCCACTGCCTTATAAGTGATAGGAAATCTTAGCTAACACTTGGCTATTATTATGACTTTGTGCGGCTGCTAACAAGCCAACAAAGAGAACCCTTTTATAGGGAAATTCCTAATAATAAAGTCAGTAGTTTTACTGGTGATAAAACGTTTGACTTGGATCTTCTGCCTCAAAGAAACTGACACACACGTTACGCTTCAAATCTCTCAAAAATAAAATTAAAGGATACAAAGAGTATTTTGGCCAAATCAATTATCTCATCTTAATGCTTCCTTTTCTGTGCATCGAGAGTGTTTCAGGAGAACAATAGCTGTTTTCTCTGGGAGTATAAAGAGCCACTGTTTAGCTTTATCTGCCTTCCAATTCCACTTCCGTGGTGGCACAAGAAATCTCAGAGCCAGTTTGTGACAGCCAGAGCATGCGCTCTAGTGAGTGTATACACACTATCGCCAACGAACACACCCTTACACTTTATACAGGGCTATTAATAGTCTGCTTAAAATGTGTGTAAAGAGAAGCATCCAGAAGGTGAGGATGTTAGACAGCAGGTTACACCGGGGCTGTTCGTTCACAGCCTAATGAATGAACCCATCAATCTTCAAGGCAAGCAGCTCTGTGAATCAACACACATAAAGCAGACTCAAAGTCACATGAAATAACTGTCAACGCCGAGACAGGTTTAAGACTCCTAAAGGTAACACACAAACATCATCATAAATACCGACCTGCCAGACACAAACACATTCATTTGCCCTTCAGGATCCACTGATGTTATTCTGCATGTGTCCAGTTTCTGACATCCAAATGTGTCGGCAGACCTGCGTCCAAGCAGGTAAACGCACTATCATGTATAGCTATGCTCTAAAATATTTTTTTATCTGGCCAGCAGTGAATTCTTATTATCATAAAAAGAATAATTGCCACATTAAATAATGTGGTATCGCCGTCTAAATTACTGTTGTTTGTATCCATCTTGTAGTTTAAAAAAAAATCTAAAATAACCAAAACAGCAGGGTTAATGTCAAGACTGGTTTAAATACTAAAGGCCAGTAAGACCACAGTCTCATGAGTGTTTCACCGTATGTTAAACAGATTCTGCCATGTAAGCACTGAACTGGTTCTGTTGTCATTTCTGCTTTCAGCTGTGGGGCCAGATTATGGTTAAACAGGTTTAGCAGCACTTTCCAGCATCCTGTCTTTGCATTACATCAGAGAAAAATACATCGCCCAGGTCCACACACACGGATTACATCCACTTCTGAATTCTGCTGACTGACAAAATAAAGCTTGAGCGAACACTGAGTGATTCAGCTGTTTAGAGTACAGTCACAAGTCTATATAAATTCCCTATTGGCATAAATATTATTTGAGCCCTTTTTAAGATTTATCTGAATTATGCATTTTAAGGGTGATTTCTTTAACTAATGCATATGGGGTCAAAATGAAACGCAAAGGCTCAGCTGTATGCACACTCCCCTGCAAGTATTAAATGATTAAATGTCCCTTAGCAGGTTGCCTCTGAACAACATGCTCCCTGTAGCCATAAATATGTTCTGCTACAATTCTGACTGGAGGTTATCATGTCATGTTGGCTAAAATGGTAAAGTTAATTTAAAATGGTTTCTTTTCCTAGAACGGAGCAGACTTTTAACTAGAAGCCATACGATTTAAATAGTGTGGGCTACATCATGATTCTACCAACACTGTGCTTGACAGTTGCTAAAGTTTTCTTTGGTTTGAAAGCCTCTACATGAATGTTCCAAACATCCTTCTCATCCCTGTGGCCCAAATATCTCAATCATTATCTTGTCTGAACATAAAACATTTTTCAGAAGGCATTTGAGTCTTTATGAAGGAAGCTGCAGATTTAGGTTGAGCCTCCAGATAACTTTTTTGGATCAGGGGCTTCCTTCTAGGTCAACGTAGTCTCGGTTCAAGGCGATGTTAATCTGGGTTTACTGTGGACAGTGACACTGCTGTTCTAGTTAAAGGCAAGCTACACCTTTTGTAGGTTCCTGAGTTGTTCCTGAACATCCCATCTGAGGGTGACAGTTTGGTTCTTCCAGATATGGGCCAAGCAGAAACACAACCAAATAACTTTTATTTATGTACAATTTAGTTTACACTGATTATCCTGGAATATGTAGCTGTAAAGGTTTTAAACACGGTCAATCAAACAGGAAACGCACATTTCACAGTCACCTGCTTGAAATAATATCACCGTCAGGTGGAATCTCTGCCAAGATGTCCTAGACAGGGGTTAAGAGGCAGAGTTTGACCAAAGACTTAACTAGAACAGCTACTGTACAGAAATCAGTCATTAGTATCTGCACATACCATTGGATGCTAAGTGGCTGATATTAGCATGAAATCAGTAGCTTTAACATGACCCATTAAAGCCCTTTCAATACAATACAGTTGATCAAGTATAGAAACAAAACTTTGAATATGAATCTTTCCAATCAGACCAGTAATTTGGCGACAGGCTTCAGTTAAACAATTACATCTAAAATGGATTTCAAACTGGAACTTCCTCAAGGCATGAAAGCGGAACACTGCACTGCAATCCCAAAATGATAACTCATTGCAACACTATTGATCTCTGAGAGCACAAAACCCAAAGCAATATAAAGTTATAGTAATGAGGACCAGTTAATATAAGTACATGTAAAGAGCTATTACTTTCAACAACCAGTTTAACGCAACTCATTAAACTGAGCTCAAGCCAGGTACCCACCAGCATAATTATCTGCAAATATGGAGACAACCTAAGTCAGCTTAGATGTGAAAAATAACCAGCTAAAATGAACAGTCATGGATTACTGAAACACCCCTTTATCAGTTTCCAAGGTACTTAAAACATTTTGAATGTGTGTGTGTTTTTTAAGCCACAGCAGACTCCCAACATAAAGCTCTTTTGCCAGCAGGGACCAACAAACAGCTTTGATGATGATGATGCAAAAGAGGGATGCAGAACAGGGGGGCATTCAGCAGGGTAAATTACCTGATGGTGGGTTGGTCGAGGGCCCGTTGCAAACTGGTGGGGGAGGGAGGAGAGGTCCAGCAAGGAGAGTGAAGCAGTGATGGCAAAGCGGGGAGAATAGAGAGCAGAAGAGAGACACAGACATGGTTTAGGATGAGCGATGGAGGCAGAGGCCTGAAAATACAATAAAAATACCACAATGCAAAGCTTAAAAGACACATGGCACAAGATATATGGCATGACTTCAGTCATTATAAATACAACCTTTTTGTAAATACAAGGTATATTGGGTTTATACCAAGCATGTGTTGGTATGCGGTTCAGTTAACAAAACATCACGGTTATGATGCTTACAGAAATTTTACATCAGAAACAAAAAAAACGTGTACCTCGATCTCAAAGTTGTAATTTAACCTCAATAATTTCACATTGCATGTTCAAATAATGTTAAATTTAAAGTTATTTAAATTTTTGATGGACAGATCTGTATGAGAAGAACAAAAGAAAGAATCATGTTTCATACGCTCCAAAGGCAGATTTTAAATCTGCCAGCTAGAAATTATTGAGGGAAAATGTTAATGCAAAGTCCGCTAAAAGGAAAAAAACAGGAAGTATTTTTAGGCAACGAAAAGGTGTAAAGAAGCTACGTTTTCTGTTCTTTCTAAAGTAGAGCTGGGATCCATCAAGTTGTTATTTATTGAGCCATGCTAGCTGCTTTGTTTGCGACCTTGTACTAGGCCGTTGACTGAACCAACAGACAGGCTTATACAGGATGCAGAATATTATAACATAATTAAAAGGTGACAATATTGATACTGCAATGACAGAATTAGTTGCATTGTTCATGTATATATGTCATTTCTTTCACTCTTCTTGTCTGTCATTATGATGCCTCCAACACGAACGCGAACTTTAGCAACTTGGGCACTATCTTCTGTGTCAGATGGGAGCATCTACTGCTGCGGGACTCCATCCAACAGGAATTAAATATTTTGCAACTTGGAATATAATAGCCAATCAATTTTGCATTCCAAATAGTCTTTTGCACTCTTGTGCACATGGATATTAGCACAGATAGATTTGCGATATATTGTGCAGCTCTAGGTGGGGCTCCTCTGGTGGCCAAGTCTAAACTGTATTTCTAAACATGCTTATTTTTTTTCGGTTTAAACAATAGTAAGTGTTTGGGGGAATCCTCCTCCTTTGGTATTAATATACAGCTGACTGACAGCTTGCAGCAACAGGTCAGGGGTATGGGTTTATTGCGCAATTTGTGAGACCAGATACAACCTAGCACTGTCTCCGAGACGCCATTTAAAGGAGTGTTAACAGCAGGACTAGCATGAGGCACATATTTAGCACTTCTGTAACAGAGACCATATAAAATGTTATAGAGAACTAGGCGTAATTCCTAGTATATACATCAACAATATGTTCTGTTCAACCGGAGGAACCAGGGTAGATTTCTGGGCCCATTATTTACACCCTGGAAACACTGGCAAATGATCGAGCGTTATGGCAACAAAATCGGGTTTTAATTCCGACTGGAGCCGTCCCAATCCTCTTCTCTCCACTTCTGTCGCCTCGAATGCAAGAGAACACAGGGAAACTTGTTTAAGATTTGTTACAGTTATTACCTTTCTCTGGACTTTATAGTGACTGTCAATAAGCCACGAAGTCTAATTGCCGTGACAGAATCATTGGTTAGTTTTATTGCTAAAAAAATCCTGACTTTTTTTTACTATTTTTACAGAAGTCCCTCTCAATCCCACACACTGCTACTGACACACCTAGCAACACAACTACAGTAGGAGTAGTTACCCAGAGTGCATCTGCTGATGTAATGGTCACGTTTTGGGGTGAATGACAGTACTAGAAATTACATAACCCCGGGGGGAAACAATTTAGAATCTAAAAATTAGGTTTTAGTGTTAGGGGCAGACTTTCCACTTGTACAAACTTCCTGTATGCATACATTACTGCTGACTGAGGTCTGGTTAGCTTTTCACCGAGTAGAAGAAAGATGTCTTTACTGGGCTTTCAATGATGGGACATTTACATAAAAGGGCTTCAATTAAGAACTTCAAACTTAAAGGAATAAAAGCCACACTTAAACTTTAAGTCATTCCGTCAAAAATAAATATAAAGAAATACCCACTGCCACAATCCAGAATTACACATATTGTTTAATCTAATTTAGTATTGAAGTTTTATTAGCCTTAAATGTTTAAGACTATCAAAGAGCTCATTAGAAAACAATAAGGCTTCATTCAACTAATACACCTATGTGTTCCTTGGAAGTTTGATCAAGCTAAGATCAGAAAACTAATCTCTTGGTTTTCCCTGTTCCTGCGTTCAGAGAAGCCTGTCTTCAAATACAGCCAGAGCAGAGCTTAAACTGTCTGAGGCGAGTCAGCTGGAAATGTTAAAGCAGAGACAAACTCACCGGGCGACTCTGTGGCTGTGCATTCATTGGCTGTGTTTGGGCAGAATACACTAAAGAAGTGGAGACGGTGTTTTGTCCAGCGTTGTACGGTGACTGTCGAAAGAAGAGGGCAGACACAAGCAGACGAGAATTCAATACCGACTAGAAGCTGTACAACAACTCATGACATTTCACACCATACAGCAACTAAATCTGATCTGCGATTTATTAACCTGTAGCCGCTGTGTTATGGTAACTGTAGTTTGTTCAAGCTGACGCGACTATGTAGAGAATGCTGGTGAGAGACATCAGTAGCTCTGGGGTTAGGCAATGGGCCAGTAGGCTTTAACAGTAAAGAGAAACAACTAGATTCCTCACAAGCAGAGTCACACATTTCCAGGGACGCTAAGTCACTGTGTCAGGATCCATGCAAAGTAAGAGCTGCAGAGCTGTCCCAGGTGCCAGCAGTGCAACAGCGTCACTGTCTGACAGTGTTAATGTCTTTGCGATTATTGGATTGACCTTTTATGTTGGTAATTTTACCAAATGGTTAAGGTGGTTTGGAAGTGAGGATTAAATGAAGTGAGGTATACTGCTGAGGTCTTCAGAATTACTGTTTATTTTTAACAGACACTGCCACAAAGACAACAATGCACTGAAAAGATGTGAAAAAAGAAAGGTCGCTTATTAGCTGAAAAGGTCACTTGTTGAAGGTGATTTAACTTTGGGTGTTGCAAAGAACTCTGACTGGATTGTGTTTCTTCAAGTGTCAGAAGAGCAGAATGGGAAGTGATAAACATTCAATTTAACTTCCACTGAAGGCGCCATCTTTCCAAGTGGTTAAATGAGACGTTACAGCACAACAAAAACTGTTAAATGCTACTTAGAACTTTACAAATGTGTCAAAATTGAGCTGAAGAGATCAGCTCAAATTATTGGTGTGTAAAAAGGCAAAGACCTAAACTTACTGCTAAAATGCAATTTTCTAAATTATTTCCAGAATTTGGACAGTCCTGTTACTTAATTTACTCAACATCTGATATCACCCTAAGCTAAGCCAACACTAACGGTTGTGCATCTTTGTCAGTCAGATTGCCTCAGTTCAGACGTGTGCCCAGATATTCGCGATATGCGAGTGTCAGGGTTTAATCTGCTCTCATGATTTATTGAAGGCTGAACATGCATATTACTGGACAGCAGCACATGTCCCAGCGAGGCTTTAGACTTTCCGCTTGTTGTGATCGTATAACGTTACATCACACCAGTGAACTCATGCACATGATTCTAAGCTGGAAAAGAAAAACAGTGAGACAGAGAAAAGAAGAACAGGAAAACAAATGTGTGAAAAATGATTCAAGGCAAAAAAGTAAGTTATGATTCACATATTCACCAAAATCTTCCTAAGGTTGTACATTTTGGGAAATCAAACTTATTTACAATTTTCTTGTACTTTTTTTTATTTTAAAATTCAACAAAACGTCGGTGTTATCAGGGTTCCTCCACATTTCAAATTCCAAAATTACGTTTTTCCTGACTCTAATTTCCAATATTCCCGGTCATTTTTTGGGAATTTTTAATAACATACAGGAATTTTACAATACATTTCTGAAATATTTTTCTACAAGGGTCAAGCTTTAAATATGAAGCGTGCAAAATCCACACATGGGGATGGGATGGATGTTCTGCTGCTAAATCACTCAGACAAAAGGATTAGAAATAAAATTCAAATATTTTTCCACACTAACATTTTTAGCCGTACTTATCCAGATCTGGAAAATCCTTAAATCAAATTCCATGCTTTCCCGACAGCCTTGGAACCCTGTGTTATATCGTAATACTAACAACCATCCCAGCAACCCATAATATATCCAGTGTCACAGACAGAAAAAGGACAAATGAAAAGACTGACAGAGTAGATGCAGAGAGGATGACGGCGGCCACAGTGAAAAACTCACCCCTCCGCCTGCCTCCCAGCCCTTAGGGTAGCGATATGGGGAAGCTGTGGGTACTGATACCTGAGAGAGCGCTGGGGAGTGGGCATGACCAGGCGGGGTTCCCGCCAAGTTAGGGTGTCCCTTTGTGATGTCGTGGGCTGTGTAAGCAGGGCCAGCGTGCCTCGGTACCTGTACAGCATACAAGCAGAGCAGTTAGCCAGCTACACAAAATAAGATGTGACAGAGTTATGCAGAGCAGAACAGCAGTGGCGGGATTCGACAGGTGATTACTCTGCCCTCCTGCTGAGGAGTGGAAATTAAGCACTCAAGTTGAAGAACTGTTCTCTGTGGGTGTGCAGAGGTGAAGACCTGCAGTCGATGAAGCTTGCTGTGGTTGATGAAAGACTGGGACAATGGGCTGCACAAGACCGCAGCCCACACTTTGCAGTAAGAGGATGCACAGACCTCAGATGGTTGAATAATTACATTACAATCCCACTCATCTGTAACAGATTGATAACACCTGGTGCAATAAATACACTGGAGTCCTGCTGAACGAGCCCCATTGCTATTCACCAATAAAGAGCACTATTATAGAGTTACTGGACAGTAATGGAGCTGCACAACATATAAATGAAGCATTAAAAAATAGTTCCAGTTTAAACGAAGAGAGTAAATGAAAAATAACATGACATTCTTCTGTTTAGGAAAGAATGTCTTAAAAGAAAATCTATCAGGTTTGAGGTTTGATAATAGTCAATAACACTCAGGAAGCCATTGAAAACTAAGTGCAAAAAAATAACTTAACTGAATGGTTGTCATTGCATTTTCATCAACTCTGCAAATACGCAGCAAATTAAATGACAACCTTCAGTTCATAAATAATTCAGAACCATTTCAGTGGGGCTGTGTGATACATCTAAATGAAATGTAACGGCAAAATGCATTATAGCAGTACTGTTCCATGTACGTCATTATTTTCATGCTAAACGTAATGCTTTTGTAAAAGAAAACTACAAAACACCACGATTTCAACAATCAAGAAAGGTTTGCCTCCTCAGTAATCACATCTTTTAAAACACTTATCTAGAGCTGCACTTTGATACAGTGTAAACTATTTTGCATCATTTCTTATACAGTCTCTAGTTTTCTGATTTGATTTCTAGGTACAGCAGTTGAAGTGATCTACTGTATCTATAGTGGAGATCCCTGGAGCCTCTCTACAGCATGGCCCACTTCCCTCAGATGACCTGGGATAAAACCACTAGCTGCTGTTGCCTGCGGAGGAGCCTGCTCTACTTCAGGCCAGAAGCTGATTCTAAGGACATACAGCTGGGAGGGAGCAGACGGGGGGAGGGGAGGTAAGCAGCTATATGGCGGCTGTACGTGGAAAGAAAGGGGGGAGCAAAGTAATCCCCACCTCCACCATACAGAACAACCATCGCATGCCACCAGCACTGTTTATTTCAACCAGTGTCATTCTTACACTCTGCAACCACAGAAAAAAAACTATTCTTCAGAGGTGGAACATCTTGTAAAACCTTATCTTTTACAGTGCTGCCACACTGTAGCAAATAAAGCTGTTTCTTTCCATCAAACAGAGGCGTTCCTTGTAAACTATACAGTTACTTAATGTACCTTCCACATTTCAGAAATGTCCTCAGCGCTGAAAGAGCTTTTCATGTCCAAAAGTGCCACTACGTTACACCACTTAGCGACTACCTGCTATATTTACATAAATGAGAAGCATCAAGTAGCAACAACAATGTAGGATTTAGTATTTTCTTACAAATAACTTCTGCTCAGTGAAAAAATACGACTGGCCGTTTCGTTTCAGCAGTTAAAACCCTGGAAGAGAAAATGAAACTAACATTCCCCTCTTCTTATATTGCAGTCAACATTATTTTTACAGGATTTTCAAACACAGTAGAGGCCTGTCTATGAAAAGATACGTAATAAAACACAGTTTCTTTGAAAGAAATGGCTGTAAATTCTGATGTAGGGCTATACCACCATGTTTTTAAAAGAGAACATCTTTCGCAACAGCCACATTGTTCTCACTCCTCGGAACAATCTCTGCACGATGTATACACAGCCTGGTGGACAGCTTGAGCACGCAGAATGTGTTTGACATCCCTGATTACTGAAGAGTACCGTTCATATGAATGCTCACATTGTTACTGTCATGTCTCTTGATGTGAATGACCTTTCCGTGTCGTTTCCAACTGACAGACTTGTATCAAAGCCTAGGTAGCCTTCTACCAACTGTAATCGCTGACCTCCAGGCGGAAAATGTAAGGACTGCTTTTCCCTCTTTAGGAGTACATATTAAAAAGACGTCATTGGCAACAGGGTAGATGACCTTTTCCTGAACATGTTGGACATAGCTTTCCTGTTTCCCGCTATGATCGAGAACTCGATAAATTAAATTTACATAAAAAGGTGTAAGCTACCCCATTAAAGGGGACATATATCGTGCAAAATACACTTTTTTTTAGCCTTTAAATACATTTTGTTGTGTACTTTCAGAGTCTGTAGGAGTGCAGAAAAGTTGAATTAAGTCCCTCCATGGGTTGTGGAGATAACTTTGTATTCTGTTTGGGTCATATTTTTCCGTTCAGTTGCCGGTTGGAACCCCAACTCCATCTCAGTCGTCTCCTTGGGCGAGACACTTGACCAGCCTTGCCTGCTGATGGTGGTCAGAGGGCCCAGTGGTGCCGATTCTATTGTCCTGGGACTTGATAAAGCGCTATACTAGTGCAGGCCATTTTACAATGACAGAAAAGTTGGAGGAAATGCGACATAACCGTTCAGAATGCGAAAATGTGAGTATCACATATGGAAGTGGAACAGTGAATTTTTTTGGAGGTGAAAAGATCAGAATTGGGCCATTCAGACTGCCATTAAAAACTCGGATACGAGTCGCATGTGGGCAAAAAAAAAGAAGAAAAATTTGGGCCTCATTTGCCTGTTGTGTGACTGTTACCTTAGAAAATAAACTCATGTATGTTTATGCATAATATCACTGACTTTTAAACTGTATTGTAAATAAGTCTCTTTTGACCGTTTCCAGATCACACTGCTAATTGCTTCATATGTGAGGAATGACCTTCAGACTCTCAATGTCACTCATTTCACCAGAGTCCTTTGGTAAAGAATGGGGTAGGTATGACTTATCATTTCTCTCATGTCTCATCGGTTTTATGTCATCTCCGAATGTGTTTCTCCTTCATCTTGTGCTTTTATTTCCAATTTATGTATTTATGCATGACACCTTTAGTGTATCACAATAGGGCATTCCTGGTTAAATAAATGTAAATAAAAACAAACTTAAAAATGTGAATGAAGAGACTCACGCTGTAGACAGCGACTCCTGGCTGTGCGGAGAAGAGCCGCTCGTCCAGTGAAGACTGAACACGAGGGATTCTGGGGAGGGTGTGTTTAAGAAAATTCAAGGCATCTGAAAACTGAAGCAAGTTTTCTGTTGGGTAAAAGTTAGCTCTGCATACAGCAGCCTGAACCACAGAAATAGAATTTAAATTGTTTTTATAAATTTATGCACATCAGATGTAAGAAGTTCAGATAAGTTTAGCTTTTGTCAAAAAGTGACAGAGCTCTGCAAAAAAGCTTGAAACAGTAGTATGCCTTTATAATTTGCTTTAACCTTCTGAGAAATTTACAGTAAAGGGATATCCCTAAACCCCGGTGGCTCCCATAGTTAATGTGATGAATCCCCCGATTTCCCCACCCAAAATGCCCAATCTTTCAGAGTACACTATGTACCTTCATCATTTTGCACGAGTTAAAAGGAAAATATGACATGGATTTTGGGCTACTTCGTGCATCGTGCAGGGTGGCTGCCAAAGCAGAGGATTAGACAACTGTTCTGCCTTTACACAGGAAGAGAACAAACTGTATGGTTTTTCGTTTCCTCCTGCCTGTATAACAATAATGAGAGCTTATTGATTCCCCAACCGCTCATCAAATAATACATAAATCCATAATGGTTTTGGCTTTATTAAGGCCACGGGAACTTTTTTTGCAGCTTCTGAAACATGTAATAATGAGACTCTCAGGGGAGACATCAGTCAGATGTTAGGACGGACAAAAGAGGGAATGTGTAACAGTCAAACAGCAGAGGGAAGCCCTGTGATTAGTAACCTGCTCAGGCAGTCGCCTGTGAGAGACAGCCTCACACACCACTGATCACATGGTTTAAGGGAAACAGAACGTCTGGCTTTCTTCCTTTAACCCAAATCACACCTCCTCCTGCCCTGAGCTCTCTTCCTTCACTCTGCTCCTGCCTGAAGGGGCCCATCATCTTTGCTGGACCCCTGCCAGCACCCCTATTTGGAGCCCAGCAATAATACAACAGGGAGAGAGAAAGGAAAAGAAAGTGAAGAATCATCATAAAAAAAGAGGCGGCAGTTCAAAATGCAGAGGCACAGCAGGAAACATTATCTGTTTCATTGCCGGAGAATTTAGAGAAACAATACGCGCCCCCACCTCCACTTCACAAATGGATATATAAACACGGATATTTGTAGTAATTAGAGGCTGGCTTTTTCCACAACGATATGATGTTTTAGGTGGGAGGAAGCAGAAAATGTTGTGCAAAGATACTATTTACTATTTTTTCCCCTGAATTGAGCTCTAGAGGGGGAAAAAAGATCCTGAGACTGTAACTTCAGCAAGCCTGATTCCTTAAGGATTCACGCAGTCTGTATCATCCATGATACCAGTACTGCACATAAGAACGCGACTATTTCTGACTTACTTTTACATAAATATGCCATTACAAAGTGAACAATGTAAAAGATAATTTCTGTAATGTAATTTCTGCATCCTCAACATGTGGTTTTTACTTGTATTTGACACAACATATGAAAGGTTTTTAAACTGTTGTCCGAAGCAAAAACAATCAATAAAAATGACTTTTCTTGACCTAGTTCCATTGGGTAAAAGAGGCAAGTGAAAGTTGGACTACCGGCACAGAAAGAACATGAACCATTGGCTTTATACGTCCACTGATTGGCAGCAACAACTGTGACAACTGGCCATAAACCGTAGAGCTCAAGGTCAGGAGGTGAAACCAGGTTAAACCAACAATGAACAGGTGGATTTCCACCTGCAAGACAGGTGCTGAGACAGGCAGGAAAAGCAGATGCAAAAACGATCAGATGAGGTAAGATGAGGTCAAGAAATCCAAGCAGAAAAAAAAAAAAACATCAGGACTCCTTCTTCCAATAGCAGTCAAATGGCTCAAAGCCAGCATGCAGATTTCTCTTTTCTCCAAAGGAAAAACACCTGCAGTATGCAGTAAGGCATCACTTTTTAATATGTTGAGCTCCAGCTCTCTAGCACATGACATTCTGGGGAAAATGTATTAGTCAGAAAAACATTTAAGCAGGAAGAGGCAGATTTTACCAGAGAATTGCTTCTTTTCTCCCCGTTCAAAGAACTGCCCTGCTTTCTCATCTGTAGCAGAGAGTTCCTATGATATTAAAACATCTCTGGATTCATATTTCTTAAGAGTTTCAGGAAACAAACAGACCGAGACTGAGAGAAAATTCCCTTCACTGACACACAACTAAGACTTTTTGCCATGATTATAAATATTCATTGTACTATAATGTGCAATTATAAGCTCTTGCACAATCATACCACAAGATCAAATGTCTTGTGGTGAAATATCGTCCCAAGCTATCCTTGAGGCTGACTAAGCTACCAGAAAGATCCAGATGCCTTACAGATAAATGCTGCATGTGTAAGTTAAAAACCCAAGCCGGGTGAGAGAGGAATAACTGGTTTTAAGCCTGTTTAGGTTCTGCAGTGGGTGAAAAGACGAGCATAACCTACTAACATTCTGTGCTGCTAAAACGATTTGCAACTGATCAAAATTACAAAAATGATTAGTAACTGACATTTTGACACTTAGCTGTCAAACGAAAGTAACTTTCATGTGAGAAGGCAGTGAGGAAACTAAATCAGGGCTGCTGTTAATGATTTTTTCCCCAATGAATTTATTGACAAAAAAAAAAAAAGGTACTTTATAAAATAGTCCTCAGTTCAGTCATAAGAGCAACTTCAAAGAAAAGAAAAGAAAAACTTTTTTTACATAAATTACTTGGAATACAATAATAAATACTTCTATTCATTAAATGCATTACTTACAAGCTCATCTGGTTTTAATTTGATTCTTTACGCAATTAAACATGATTAAAATGTGACCCCTCAAACTTTCATTAGGTCTGCAAGTTAACACACACAGACACGGCATTAGTCAAGTCAAACGTGCGTCTAAAGATTTCTTTGCACACTTGTACAGGTATAAACAAAGATTCTGCCTAATTACATAGAGTGCATTCAGCGGCTTTAAAAAAACTGGGGTGGCTTTGTCTTTTCTATCCTCTCATCATTAGCACATGGGTGTCAAAACCTTACACAGCGTCAAAGCTCTCATTTAAGCGTTGCCTAACTTGAAGGACTCAAGTTAGGCATTTTAGACTTTAGACTACGTTAGCCTGTGGAAGTTCTTAGAACCAAGCCCATTTAACAGTGCATTGGATGCAGCCCAAATGGAGCCAATGATGACTGGAGCCGAACATGACTGGTGATAGCTGTGCGCAAAAACACACAGATGTACAGTATGTGCACTGCAGACTGCAGCCAGCAATTTGGAGGAAACTGTTGTAAATGTGTTAAAAAGTTTAAGAAACGAAGAAGATAAACTCATAAAAATGATGTGTTTATTGGCTAAGGGAGTCAACATCAATGAATAGGTCGCAGGAACCCAAGATCCTAATTTTGGATTTTGTGGTCCATCAAGTCACGACTCATGTATGCGTCACCGGATGCGCTCCCATTGTGAATAGAACACTACAGCACTCAACTGCATCAGGACGTTGGGGCGGATGATCGGAAGACCAGGAATCAGGATTACAAAATGCAGACGAGCTGCCAAAGGTGAGGAAATCATGATCATAGTCTATGGTGATGGTGAGGGAATAAACATTTAGCAGAATACCTGCATTCTTCAGAATGGTTTGGTTTGTCGGTTTAACTGGTTATTAGCATGTCAGATTTACTGAACTACCAGCATGGTATCCACGGGTCAGATTACACTCGGAAAGACATCAAAAATAATAAACACAAGAGTTTATGCCTCTACAGCGTCAACATACCTTATCCAGGTATACAGCGCTCTGAACTTTAAATGGCGTGAGGGTAGTGGAAACCAACTACAGGATCTTCTCTGCTCATAAAAGACCGGTGAGACTAATAACATGATAAACATGATACATGAAGTTTTCATGCTGTTTCATATGTTTTAGGCAGCAATACTGAACTTTACCGGAGAGTTGTTGTTCCGTTTTGAAATTAAAATGTGTCAAGTTAGACAAACAGTTTATGACACAGTGTACTTTATGTATTAAGAATGGAAACATAATTCTAAAATGTCAACTGTGCTTGACACAAAATCACACAAAGCCATTAGAATATAGTTCGAATAATGTTATGTTTTTATGTTAAAATAATGTTTGTTTTTTTAGGGCTATGCTTCAACAAAGCACAATTGTGATAAAAATGATTTCATGATTTCACTATAGGAAAAAACAAATATATTTAGTTACTTTCCGAGGACCTCATTGTCTCATTTTCTTCACTCATCTTTATCACATATAAGGATCAACTGGGAATGACATTTAATGCTCTACGAGTGCCCCTAAATGGTTAGATAATTATTAGCCAGATTACTCAAAAATTAGGTCATCCTGTCAGTTTCAAGCATCCAGCACTGTGAGGTGAGTGAATCTTCAGAACTGCTGACACCATGGCATAACATGGCACTAAGTATTACTATTGCAGCACTGCTGCGATATCTGAGGCGTAGTTGCACATATGTGTTGCAGAGGATATTTTAAAAACCTGTGGCTGATGCTTCAGTCTTATTTGTCTCTGTCATCATGTTTTTCTACGCTATTGAAACAAGAGGCAAATATGAACAAAAAGCAAATATGAACTATTGTGACTGGTGTATACTCCATTTCTTTGAGAAGATCATAATGTGGCTTCAACCACTCCATGTCCCCTGGCCCCACAGTGACACATAAGCCTTGGTTAAGAGAGCAAAGCTGCTGTAGCTCATGCTTCATCATTAGCTTATTGTAAAGCCACTTAAGTGCTGAGCATGTTGGAGAGGGAGAAAGGCAAAGACATGAGGAAATATGGCCTTACAGATAGCAGGCGTGTGATCAAGCGGATGATACTGCGTGATAAACTGTAATCTACCATTGCTGAATTAATGAATAATTTAGGGGTGTAAAGTTAACAGCCAAGTAACTAAATAAATCATAAGCAAAGAACATGAAAATGAGGCAAAAAAAGAGACAGAGTCAGAGGTAAGATATTTCTGTGGACTTGTCTTATTCATTCACAAACATTACATAAATCAAGTGGTCCCATCTACAATGTCATGACGTTACACAAATGCTGCTTCTTTAGTTTGAGGAAGAAAAGTGTTACTCCACATAACTATGGCCCAAGCTTTACACACAACTAAAGGAAAGTACAGATTCATGTTTGAATTAGCAGAATTACCTGGAACTGTCTGTGCTGCACAGAGCTTTAAGTGGAGGTACAGGAAGTGAGTGGAGACGGCCCAGATGGTGCAGAAACAAACGTTTCTTCTCCCTGCAGGCTCTTTGGCCACTTACAGTAACACACACACATATCCAGTGTGTGTTTGTGTGAAGTGAAACTCACAAAGCTCTCACTGCCTGTCTGCTGTTGCTGAGACTGCTCTTTCACTACGGTGCGGGCAATAGATGGTTGAATGGTGGTTCAACACTAGCAAACCAGATCTTAATGGTTCTGGATGGCTGCAACACCAACTAGAATCTATCTTAGTTGGAAGTTAAGAGAGCAGAGATTCAGTGCAATACAACTACATGCTCCTTCCAAGCCATTTGAGAAAAATACGTATTCAAGTCATCATGAACTCAAAAAAGTCAGAAATTCATTTTACAGAAAGAGGCTTATAATTCAACCTTTTCAGAAGTAATACAAATTACTGAAATCTTTTAAATGTTTGTAGAAAGCTTTGATCAGACAGCGCCACTGCACTCTTCTCCAGTGGGTCTTTTTCTTTGACGCTTATTTAAGGGGGTTTTCAGCACACTGCTCAACCCCTTTCATCTACAGGTCATTGATTTCTCAAGGTTCCTGCAGAAACTCTATTAAACAACACTTTAAAAACATCAGGACTGCAGAAGAAAACCTACAGTATCGTAACCACAACAAACACAGCTCAGACTAGCAGTCACCAAGCTGACAGCAAAATATTTTTAACTAACAGATTTATTCTCCAATCCTTGCATTTCCTCTGACCATACGACGATGAGCCACCATGATCCATTCTGAGGCACAGACTCATGGAGAGCCACACACACACACACACACACACACACACACAGGTAAGAGAAACACCACACTACAAAATAATGCAAACCTTCAAGACTGGTTGTTACATTACATACAATAACAGTATTATTTCTTAAATTAATGCTTATTTACTTTATTTAGTGAAGGAAACTAGTTCAATTAGAGTTGTTAAAATTCCAACTTTACTTGGATGGTGAAATAAAAATGTTAAATTGTGTTTTTTCCAGTATGAGAGTTTAAAACTGCTGATGATGCAGAGGTGGAGAATTAGTCGTCAATGCTTTCTGAAGAAAAGTGAACTTTACAACTGTTGATGAGACAAGCAGGACAAACACAAGAGCAAAAAAGGCCAATTTCCCATACTTCTGGAGTACTGTGACAGCAGCATAATGAGGAGGCTCGATTTCTTCTGTTCAGTGGATAAAGCGCAACATCATTTCCTCTAGAAAATCTCAACTCTGAGCGACATACAAGGCCAAAAAGGGACAGAACTGTTGTTTTGTTTATTTGGATGAGGACTGGCTTCAGTCCTACATAAGCTCAGAAAATATACACTGCTCAAAAAAATAAAGGGAACACTCAAATAACACATCCTAGATCTGAATGAATGAATAATTCTCATTAAATACTTTGTTCTGTACAAAGTTGAATGAGCTGACAACAAAATCACACAAAAATCATTAATGGAAATCAAATTTATTAACCAATGGAGGCCTGGATTTGGAGTCACACACAAAATTATTGTGGGAAAACAAACTACAGGCTGATCCAATTTTGATGTAATGACCTAAAAACAAGTCAAAATGAGGCTCAGTATTGTGTGTGGCCTCCACATGCCTGTATGACCTCCCTAGTCCATAGCTTCAATGTCTTCATCTTGCAGGAACTGCTGACACACTCCAGCCACATGAGGTCTAGCATTGTCCTGCATTAGGAGGAACCCAGGGCCAACCGCACCAGCATATGGTCTCACAAGGGGTCTGAGGATCTCATCTCGGTACCTAATGGCAGTCAGGCTACCTCTGTAGCCTGGCTGTGAGGCTGTGAGCACCGGCCCAATTTGTGGACGTCGGGCCCTCATACCATCCTCATGGAGTCGGTTTCTAACCGTTTGTGCAGACACATGCACATTTGTGGCCTGCTGGAGGTCATTTTGCAGGGCTCTGGCAGTGCTCCTCCTGTTCCTCCTTGTACAAAGGCAGAGGTAGCGGTCCTGCTGCTGGGTTGTTGCCCTCCTACGGCCTCCTCCACGTCTCCTGGTGTACTGGCCTGTCCCCTGGTAGCGCCTCCAGGCTCTGGACACTACGCTGACAGACACAGCAAACCTTCTTGCCAGAGCTCGCATTGATGTGCCATCCTGGATGAGCTGCACTACCTGAGCCACTTGTGTGGGTTGTAGAGTCCGTCTCATGCTACCACGAGTGTGAAAGCACCACCAACATTCAAAAGTGACCAAAACAGCAGCCAGAAAGCAGAGATACTGAGAAGTGGTCTGTGGTCCCCACCTGCAGAACCACTCCTTTATTGAGTGTGTCTTGCTAATCGCCAAAGATTTCCCCCTGTTGTCTATTCTATTTGCATAACAGCATGTGAAAATGACTGTCAATCAGTGATGCTTCCTAAGTGGACAGTTTGATTTCACAGAAGTTTGATTTACTTGGAGTTATATTATGTTGTTTAAGTGTTCCCTTTATTTTTATAGCAGTGTATTGTTTAGAGATGCACCAATAGGAAAATTTGGGTCAATACTGATATCCAATATTAATATTGCTGTTATTGCCAACTGAAAATAATTATATATTGTACATATTTCCCTAAACCTTTGATGCAGTGAAAAATGACCACACCGCTGACATTACTTCCCTGCTTCAGGTAAACACCTCACTATCCAGTGCTGCTTCCTTGTCACAATCACATAGCCAACCTTCTCCCCCTCCTGAAACACATCCACAAACAGCATCAAGATGGAAATAAACATTGGTTGTTAATATTGGCCCAGTTTAACTTATCGGACCGATACAGATGATAATGCTGTGCTATATTGCACATCCCTACCTTTTTAATTCAATTTTCTCTTAAAGTTTGTAAAATTCAACATAACAAAATCTCTACGCTCTCCTTGGAAAGCCATGTTGTACATTCTTGAGAGTGCAAAACCCTTCAGACATTAACACACCACCCCCTGTGATAGATATCTGCAATGCTCCCAACATAAAGCTGCTCGTATCTGTTCCTGGGAAATTTTACACAGCAACAAGCTAATGGTGGTTAAAAACCACAAACTAATGTATTTTATTAATTATATTGCGATTTTAAGCCTGCTGAAAGAAACCATGCCCACAGAATGATGCTGCCACAATGGGGATGGTGTTTTCAGGGTGATGTGCAGCACAGATGGGCTTTCAGACCAAATGCGGCATAAGCTCCACTGCACTCTGAAATCCATTCATTTGTATCACATGCAGACAACAATGGTTTTGCGCGCCATAGAGCAAAGTGCAAGTGTGAAACTCCCATCTCGGCATGACCAAGCAGAGCAGCCGGTCAATGTGGAAACAGAGCTTCTTCATAAGCTCCAGACAGTTTCCTGGATGCTAAGGTTTTATGATTTTCGCTCCCTTGTTTTTTCCCTTCCTCTCCTTCACACTGTACCAGATTTACTTCTATTCTTGCCTTTAGCACAAGAAACAAATGCAGCTTTACAGATAAAACACAGCATTAGCTACTTGCTACTTTTGAAAACTTCACCAGTTTTGCACTGTTCCATCTGCGCCGTGTTCAGTTTAGCTCTGCAGCGTACGCCACAGACTCTCGCAGAAAGCTCAGTCCATCCAGCATTCGGTGTGAAAGCCCTGTTAGTGTTCTGCCCCACATTGGGTTTTGCATGTAGGCCAAAGAGGTCAATTTCAGTGATCTGACCAGAGCATCTTCTTCCACATCTGTGCTGTGTCCCTTACAAGGCTTATAGTGAACTGCAAGGAGAACATCTTTTGGCTCTCTTTTTGCTACTCCTTCAGACATGCAAGATTTGTGGAGTACGCGATTAATAGTTGTCCTGTTGGCAGATTCTCTCACCTGAGTTGTGGATCCCTACATCTCCTCCAGAGTTACCGTAGACCTCTAGGCTACTTCCCTGCGTGATAATGCACACACTATAGATTGTGGTAGTAACATGATAAAAAAAAAAAGAAATTCAATACTTTTGCAAGGCCCTGTGCATCCTGTTCTGGTTCGCAGGAGTGTAGAACGTATACCAGATGTCAGAGTTACACAGAGATACTCAAGTATGGGCTATCAAATCCACAATCCCTGATTTACTCAAGATGTACAGGGGATGGACAATGAAACTGAAACACCAGTCATTTTAGTGTGGGAGGTTTCATGGCTA
The DNA here is from genome assembly GCA_036173005.1 of Crenichthys baileyi. Lineage (NCBI taxonomy): Eukaryota > Metazoa > Chordata > Actinopteri > Cyprinodontiformes > Goodeidae > Crenichthys > Crenichthys baileyi. The sequence goes on from JAHHUM010002602.1 coordinate 80,343, forward strand.
AGTTGGACCAGCCTGGTAGCCAGTCTTCATTGATTGCACATTGCACCAGTAAGAGCAGAGTGTGAAGGTTCAATTAATAGGGTAAGAGCACAGTTTTGCTCAAAATATTGAAATGCGCACAACATTATGGGTGACATACCAGAGTTCAAAAGAGGACAAATTGTTGGTGCTCGTCTTGCTGGCGCATCTGTGACCAAGACAGCAAGTCTTTGTGATGTATCAAGAGCCACGGTATCCAGGGTAATGTCAGCATACCACCAAGAAGGACGAACCACATCCAACAGGATTAACTGTGGACGCTAGAGGAAGCTGTCTGAAAGGGATGTTCGGGTGCTAACCCGGATTGTATCCAAAAAACATAAAACCACGGCTGCCCAAATCACGGCAGAATTAAATGTGCACCTCAACTCTCCTGTTTCCACCAGAACTGTCCGTCGGGAGCTCCACAGGGTCAATGTACACGGCCGGGCTGCTATAGCCAAACCTTTGGTCACTCATGCCAATACCAAACGTCGGTTTCAATGGTCCAAGGAGCGCAAATCTTGGGCTGTGGACAATGTGAAACATGTATTGTTCTCTGATGAGTTCACCTTTACTGTTTTCCCCACATCCGGGAGAGTTATGGTGTAGAGAAGCCCCAAAGAAGCGTACCACCCAGACTGTTGCATGCCCAGAGTGAAGCAGGGGTGTGATCAGTGATCGGTGTTGGGCTGCCATTATCAGGGCATTCACCTGGCCACATACTTGTGCTAGATGGGCGCGTCACTGCCAAGGACTACCGAACCATTCTTGAGGACCATGAGCATCCAATGGTTCAAACATTGTATCCTGAAGGCGCGGTTGGCCGTGTATCAGGATGACCAATGCACCAATAACAACAGCAAGGATGGTGAAGATTGGTTTGATGAACATGAAAGTGAAGTTGAACATCTCCCATGGCCTGCACAGTCACCAGATCTAAATATTATTGAGCCACTTTGGGGTGTTTGGAGGAGCAAGTCAGGAAACGTTTTCCTCCACCAGTATCACGTAGTGACCTGGCCACTATCCTGCAAGAAGAATGACTTAAAATCCCTCTGACCACTGTGCAGGACTTGTATATGGCATTCCCAAGACGAATTGACGCTGTATTGGCCGCAAAAGGAGGCCCTACACTAGAGACCTGCACGGGACTGAGTTTTCAATCCCGGTCCCAACCGATCCCGAGAACCCCCAACCCCCTACCTTTACTTCAGCACTCCGAGGGCGAGCGAGACTAGATTGACAGGCGCTGAAAGGCCGCAGTATGTCACGTGAGGCGGGCGAGAGGAAAACTAGCTGAATAAGTAGATCAGTTTATGGTGTTTATTGGGCTGTTTATAAAGTGTTTTTTTACAATGGTGATAGTTAATCATTACAGTGTTAATTGTTACCTATTTTTGAATTTTGAAGCGGGTCCAAATGTCCGACTTCCCTGCTTTATTCAGTAGGTTGTATTGCCCTTCTCTAATTTTCTTTTCCACAGAAGCCACTGTCTCCTTACCACTCTCCATGCTTTGCTGTTATGTTGCCTCACTCTCACTCGGGACCGATGTGTTTAGGTTTGACCGCCGAATCCTGCCCGAGACTACGTAAATCCCGCCCGATCCCGCGGGACTTCCTGCCCGATGCAGGTCTCTACCCTACACCATACTGATAAATTATTGTGGTCTAAAACCAGGTGTTTCAGCTTCATTGTCCAACCCCTGTATATCTTTGTACTGCAGGGGGTAATCTGCTTGACAAAAAGAGGCAAACTCAACAGAAACTGCAGCTCTCTTGCAGCATTTTATGGATATGGGAAGAGATTTCGCAGTACTAGTGAGATACTTCCCTAGCTGCTAAAAAATTTTAAAAAATAAAATTAGCTATGATACTCAAGGCAGAAGAAACAAATGGTGCTTAAAAACATTAACCAACTACCCAAATGGCTGTACTTAAAAAACAATTTAATATGTAAAAAATAAAGTGCGTACATATGACTAAAACTAATTCCTCCTTTTTTAAGGATATTAACTGTTAAGCTTTTCTGCGACCAAAAAACATCAGAGATTATTCTAAATATTGTGCAAAAGAAGGAACTGACAGCATGCAGGTTGTCTTCAACAGCCCACTCCCTCCCTGGAAAGAACAGCCCTGCATGCTGGCTCATCTCAACTCAGCAGTTTATTTATAACAGCCCCACAGTGAGTATGCTCCTCAGAATATTTCGTTGTGCAGACTGCATACACCTGTCCTGAAATGCAGGACTGCACCGTTGTATGACCTACCAGCTGGATAGGGGCATAACGTAGCAAAGCTGCATAACTCCGTGCCTGCCTCAACGATATGATTACTGTTCGCTGATTTTTATTGGAAATCTCCGTTTGTAGAAACACCTGGCATGGTCTCACACCATAAATATAAAGAACTTTGCAAACTTGCAAAGCAGAAAGTGACAAAAAGACGGAAGCCCTTTTGAAGACAGATGAGCCCACTGGACCATGAACGTGAAAGCTGAGGGGATGCTAGAGGAAAAGACCTGAGGCAATTGGGGGGAAAAGCCTGCAGTTTTCTCAGCTGGGACAGCAGAGGGGTGAGGTAAACTATGGGGGGATGGAAGGAAATGAGGGAGGGCCTAGGCAAGCTGGGTGACCTGGGCCTTTGTTGGCAAATGGTGGGAAGCAGCACCTTGGCCTCTCACTTTGAATGCTAAGCAGCAGAGCTTTTGTCTGGCAAGCGCAGCAGCAGACGCATGCGCTGGGTGTTTCTCGGACAACCAGGAACAGACAAACTGTGTGTCCACACACACATGCCACGCAGCACCGCCGCCCCTCTTAAACCTCCATGCATCTCAGGACTCCATAAACACACGCATTCTCCAAGCAGGAACTCCGAAATGCCAGAAGCCCCGACCAGTCGCAGAGCAGCTTGCTCCCACACTCCTGACCTCAGAGGGCAAGACAGAATAAGAGGTCAGACGAGTAGCAACACTCCAAGGGACACTTTCCTCGAAATGCTAAATTTAATTCAGTGCAGTACCGGGTTGCGGTTAATAACACCAGGTTCAACAGAGAAAAGCTGGATCAGCCAACCCACAAGAGGGTCCCAGCACAAATTAGAGAACTTTATTTTAATAGCAATTATATTAATTTCTGTCAGTTCCGTCTGATGATTTATGAAGTAGTTTAGTATTTAACACCTAATAAAAAGTAAATACCAATCAACAACACCAAAATAATGAAGTCTAAAATTATCGCCCACACCAACTTTTTAATCTGCATTGTTGACAGTGTTATTATTTAACAAATAATCTAGTTACTTATTTTTTGTTTTCACACATGACTATTAAAAGGTGGGAATAGTTCAATATACTTAATGCAAGGCCTGAACCCTTAAATTATTTAACGCCTGAATAGTGCACAGTGAGAATTATTAAAGCAGAACATTGATGTATAAATTTTTACTACATGTCCACTAAAGTTCCAGCAATTCAGAGTCCCATTTGTGTTTATCAAATTGTTCGCAACGGCATGATTGTAACTCTGCTCTTTACAGCTAGATCGGTCACAGTAAAACCCATGTCCACCAAAAACTAGTGGTGGGCAATTCAGGCTTTTCCTGACATATATCAAGTTTTTAGAGGTCTTGCCTACTTTTTTCTAAGGACTATAAGACATGAAAGTTCTTTGAGAAGCGGTAAAAATGTGATAGAACCTGGAGGAATTACAAGATTATCCACATATGTGCATCAAAGCATATGTTCCTAATCTTTATCTGATTCTTATTAAACTCAAAAAATCATTTATTTAAGGAAAAAATTTCTTTTTTTTTCCAGTATTTGACTAACTGATCACTGATCAGAGCTCATCAAAAGAAAATAGTCAGATTCCGGTCTCTGGTCGACTGACTAGTGCATCTCTACCACAAATCCATACGTAAATGGTTCAAAACACACGCGGGAACTTAGGGTTGACTGAAACTGAGAATACATTTTAAATACTATTTATAACTTGCGAATACACCTTCAGCTTTTGGCATTCATAATCTGGTAATGCCATTAAAATTGCTAAAGCACTATTGTTTCAATTAAGTATCCATTTTTCCTTTTATTTGACTACTAACTAAATTCCACATTTGATCTAGGAACAGGAGACCAATACCTATAACTGGGTCACAAATGGTTAAATTCAGTGTAGATTTCACAAAATTGTACAAAGAAAAAAGGTGAACTGATTTAGTGTTTAACATTGGAAAAATAAACCATTTCTCCACCTCAGCAAGGTAGAAATAAAATCAGAGCATGTTCAGCAGCTCTGCTTTGATGCTCCTAACGTGTAAGTGAAAGTAGGTTGGAAAATATAAGTCATTTCAAGCACCTTGAGTCAAGACAAAGACGAGATACACCAATAAAGTTGTTTCGCTTACTCATCTGACCTTTGGGCAGCTCGAAAATATTACATAATTGTGCACAAATTATCAGCGGCAGAGGGCTTTGCACTGGTACCTGCTATAACCTGGTACTGAGTGCCCTTTGAGATATCGGCAACATAAGGTGGCTGTGATTCGGGGTGGCAGGGAACCAGGTTGAGGTATCGCATGCTGTCAGATCACAAACACACATCGTTCTGCCAGTAGCAAGCAGAAGACATAAACCTAATCCTCTCTCACTCATACACACTACTGATACCACGCTGTAAATAAAACAGGAGGTGACACAGCCAGTGTGACTTCACTCCACTGAAACTAAGCACAGGTAATGTTTGGTCACCTCTAAGCTAGCTCAAACATTTAAGAAACATTTTTAGCAATAAAAGCTAAACAAATAAGGACATTATATATATATATCACATATATATATATAATGTCCTTATAACCTGTCCCAAACACAGGTTTCCTGTACTCTCCTATATATATATATAAAATAAAATATATGATATATATATATATATATATATATATATATATAAAATATATATATAGGAGAGTACAGGAACCTGTGTTTGTAAGCCCATGCAAGTTTTCTTAAGTCCTCAACTGATGGTGCTTTAAGAAACCGAACCTGTCATACCAAACCACAGATCTACCTCTTATCACTCTCTAAACTCTGTCAAGTGAGCACTCCATGAACCCTTCAGTAGCTACTCTGTTTTTACAAACAATCCCTAAAGTCCAGGCCTCATACTAGCCTGAATTAGCTAATTGAAACCATTAAGCCACAGGTCAGGGCGCTGAAATGGATGACGCCCATCAGCTCTACAACATAGCATCCTGTGACCAGAACACTCGCCAGACACAGGGTCTGCCCTCGCTTTAGTTTTATCTGCATCAGTGCCTTTACGCGGCCGAAACATCTTGCTAGTTAATGATCAGCAATGAACAAAGCCGGTAACCGGTGTGAGCAAATTGACATAGCTCACCGGTGATGGAGCTTTCCTATACCACATTATGCGGATTATTTTTTAAAATTATCCCGCCGTCATAGCTCCGAGACTGACACATAAAACACAGATAATAAGACAATGTACTAAAACCGTGTCAACTCCCTCAGATCAACCTGACATCTGTTAGCTAGGACAACCGGCTTGATTAGCTAACATTAGCACACTTAGCACGCTAATCTTACACTCCCCTCCCAGCTGCCTCCAACCGAAACCATCATCCCCACATCCAACCACGGCTATCTTCCCATAATCAAATCCCATGGTTATTTGTTGTCAGAGGAGAGAGTAAAATGCATACATAATATCCAATTTGTGTTACCCATGTGAAAGGATACGGAGGTGGTGGTACAGCGCCAGGCTGAGGAGCTGTTGGGGCTCCCGGCGGTAGAGACACGGAGGTCAGGGTAGCCCGCAGTTGGCTCGACGGAGAGGGGCCACTTCCAGGTCCGCTAACTGCGACAGCGGCGGGCTTAGTGACCACTTTCGGTGGCAAACTCATCGCAGAAAAAGAAAAAAAAATCAAAAACAATACACTAATAAATACTGATCTAAACAAAGCTTAGCTTGCATTCATATAGCAAGCGAAGCTGATCCTGAAGCAGGCCCCAAATCCCTTTAACGAACTGGGATAACGAAGCTCGAATAGCAACACAAACGTCTTTTTTCATGGAAAGTCGCTGTTCGGATCAGCGGTGCTATTCATGAGGACGGTTGGGAGGTTTAGCCTCCCTCGTCCGCCCGGAACCTCTGCGGATCCGGTTCGGTTCGTTTCTTACAAACGAAACAATCGCCGCGGTCTTCTTCCTCCTCTGGCGATTTACCTTTTCTTCTCGGCAAATATGTTTTCTATCATTTTTTTCTCACAGAGATGGGAGACTTCGCCAACATGGCGTTGCGGCCGCTTTCAGCAGTCCGGGCAGGACAGATGATTCGGCAATCCTCGGCCAGTTACGGAGTCGCTCGGCTAATCAACTAACCTTCAATCAAACACAAGCACATCGCGGTTCTCAAAACCTAATGTTATATGTTAATGCTGTCATTTTTTTAACGTATTAAATACCCATTAGGTATTTTTAATTTAGTGCCTAGAAACGCCAGTAAAACTGCCATAAGAACAAAGCACAAACACAGATAAATACTTTACGCTGTACATTTTTTCTTGCAATTTATGAGTTTATATGGTCTATAAATAAATAAGTAAATTAATAAATAGATAAATGAATATATAAATAACTATAAGCTACTGCAACAGTACAGTTCAGTGCCACTTTGTCAGTTAGAATTTAACACAAACGTATTGTTAGCGCCATCTACCGTTCAAATGCAATCTTTGCATCTGCAGATGACTAAAATGTGTTGCAATTGAGTTTAACCTAGAGGTTCATTCCGATCAATTTAATTGTCATCGAAAAAATTGATTTTGGCAATTCAAAATAAGACATAAAACTTGTTTGCATGTCGAAAATATGTGTCGCTTTTATTTCAGTGGTTTTTATGTGATATGGTCAAGAATTTGCTGGTCAGTCAAAGCCAGTGAGATATTGGTCATTTTCTCCCCAGTCTCTCTCCAGACTTTGCTGCTTTAATTAGCTTTACAGTCCTCTAAAGGCTGTGGTTCTCCTGGTTTCTTGTGGACCATCTTTCTCACACACTTTTTCCTTCCACCCAACTTCCATTACAATGCTTGTAACAGCACTGTGAACAGCCAGTTCCATTAGCAACAACCTTTGGTGGCTTTTCCTTACTTGTGAAGGGTGTCGTGGGCTGTCCTGTGGATAGTTAGCAAGTCAGCAGTAACCCCCATGATTGTGTTGGCTATACCACAATATCTCTACAGAAAAGCCTGTTCATAATCAGGTTATTAGCCTTTTAATATTAAGTAATATCCTGATTTCCTGAGAAACAGAATTTTGGGATTTCATTACCTGGAAGCCATCAAAATGAACAAATACAAACACTTGAAATCTATCCTTCTGTGTACTGAATCTATGTAATACATGAATGACACATTTGGAACTAAAATACTGAGGTACATGAACTTTTTGATAATGTTCTCAGATACTGACGTGAACCTGTACGTAAATGACATGAAAGCTGAGACAGCTTTACTTTCACACCGCCTTGAAACCACAAATAATCTGTGAAAATGACTCAAATATGTTTTAAGATTGATTTTACTAAACAAAATAATTTGAAATAAACTTTTACAAATAAAACAAATTATGTTACATCGTGGCTTAGAAATTGCTTATGTTCTGAATGACACCTTTTTATATAACATAATTTTTTTGAAATATTGCAACAGCTTAATGACAAAGCTGCAAAATAAAAACAAACAATCATACAACTTTAAAAACATCATACTGTTATAAATCTTGCAGGTTGTTGTTTTAAAAAAATAGATAACTATAAATAAACCAGAGCAGATCCAAGCACAGTTAAAGATAACATACACACAAAAAGAAACATTACTTTGCTTCTTTGTCACTTGGTGAACAAGCAGTTTGCATAATCTGAGCAATTCCTGTACTTTTGTAACTATATAATGGGTTTCCAGTGTAGAAAACACATTTACTGCTACATTTAAGCTAAAGAAAGCTATTTTCTAAAATAACAGTCCTTGTGGTGAAGCAGGAAAGACTCTGGTCCTCCAAATGAAGCAGGCACATGTCCAGATAAGGATCCTGACAAGCATTAAGTGGGACGGCATTAAGGGTTTCAGTGGTTCTTGCATTTCTGTCCTACAAGACTTTTTCAGTATCGTGGTATTTTCTCTCAGCGATCACTTCGCGGCTTGGTAAAACACAGTGCTAGGCAGCAAGGATTCACCAAAGCTCACACTTATGTTTCGGGTTCATTGGAGCATCTGCTTTGCAGCCAAAGTGCTTTGAGAATTCCTGTGAGTTGGAGATGGTGCCGATGACTCTAAATCTTGATGGGCTGTGGGGATCAGTAATTACCCCCTCGTGAGAGCTCTCGGGTGTTCGGACAGCACACCATACCTACAAGTCAAAAAGAAACAAAACATTTTTGGTTTCTTTCATTTATCCAATTTATGACCAGACTCTAGGATCACAGCTGTTTCCTATCACTTTAATGAATGTATTTTTTTATATTTTGGATAAACACTTTATTTAAAAGTTTTTGAGGTGAGTGATTTGAATGTTATTGCCAAGATGCTTTTGTGTTTATTTTGTACTGACTTAACTCCAAATCTCTTCCACGTGTTCCTCTAGCTCTTTGACAGCAATGTGAAGGAACAAGCTACAACACATAAACCAGTGGAAGTAGAATAACAGTTTTGTGCAGAATGTTTATGTCTGTGTGTGTGTGTTTACGCACTGATGAGCTGAGAAAATGTCACTTGGTAGCATAACAACTTAAAAAGAGCCAATGGTTAGCCAAGTGTTGAACTCCACCATACATATACTTAAAGTAGGATTGCCCTCAAAGTAAGATTTACAGGGCTTGGTGAATGTATTTAACCCCTAACAGATTTCTTTCCAAACCAACCCAGCCCTGTGTGAAAAAGTAATTTCCTTCTAAACTTAACTTCTTGTGCCACACTTGGCAGCAACAATTGCCAACAAGTGTTTGTGATACCTGGCATCGCTGAGGAGGAACTCTGGCCCACTGTTTTCAGCTGAATTGTTTTAATTAAGACACACTGGAGGGTCTTCCAGGAAAAAATGGCCTGTTTATTGTCATAAGACACCATCTAGATTGGACATTGACCTTTGTTTTCTTTCTTTTTTTGAGCCATTGAGAAGTAGACTTGCTCATGTGCTTTAGATCATTGTCCCATTAAATAATAAAAGTGCACTTGACCGTAAGATCGCAAAATAATGGCCAGACATGGTCATTCAGGGTTTTCTGCTAGATAGCAGAATTCATGGCTTGATCAATTACAAGCTATTCAGGTTCTGAAACAGCAATGTGGTCCTGGACTACCACACTGCCACCACCATGTTTGATAGTTGGTATGGTTTTCTGAAATGCCGTGTTAGTTTTATGCCAGATGTAATGGGATGAACATCTTCCAAAAGGTTTCAATTTCGTCTTGTCAAGCCACAGAATATTTTCCCAAAAGTCTTGGGGACCATCAAGATGTGTTTTTTGGCATTGGAATTGGCCTTTTTGTTCTCTTCAGTCAGCAGTGCTTTTTGTCTTGGAATTCTCCCATGGATGCCATTTTTGCCCAGTCTCTTTCTATTGTTGAATCATTAACACTGACATTAACTAAAGAAACTAATGCAGTGGTTTAAATGTTGTTATGGGATCTTTTGTGACCTTAATTTTGGTAAGCAGCCACTCCTGAGAAGGTTCACCTCTGTTACTGGTTCTCTCTAATGGTGGATAATCTTTCTCTCTTACGTTCGCTGGAGTCAAAGACTTTCCTGACTGAGATATATCAATGGCTTTGTGTTGAATCGGCTCTTTAATTTCTTTAGATTGGGACATGATGTGCTGCTGTTTGAGAAATTCAAGTCTACTTCATGTTGTTACACAGGTTCTTTTTATGTTAATCTTTGATTCAACAACTCAGTCAAAAATCAAACCTGTGTGTGGCTATAGAAACTGAACTTAGCTTTCCAGAAATGGGGTTAAACACAGTTAACAGAGGCGGGGGTTAAAAAAAGGCTTGTTTCTCCTCCATTGAAAACTACTTCCTGTATTTACTCAGGGTATCTCTCTTTGATTAACATTTTTTGATGATCTAAAACATTCAAGAGTGACCAAAAAAACAAAAACAGAAGAAATCTGTCAGGGAGCAAATACTTTTTCACAGCATTGTAACTACTTAATCTTCACTTGAAATAAACAACAAAGCAGACTGCATATTTCTTTATAGTGAAAAGTAGAAATGGAGCTGAGCTTTATGGCATGATGTCAGTACAATTAACAGAGGGAAGAACATCTAGTAAAGGATACAAACCTGTGCAAATCCTACAAAAAATAGCTGATGGTTCGTCATTCCCAGGGCCGGCAGCGTTGCTTCCTCACCATTCTTTTTGATCCAGTTTACATAGGCCTTCAGAGCAACAAATTATCATGTTACACATATAAAATTGGATTTCTCTCCACATAGAAAATACATATGTATGCATAAGCTTTAAGTTAGACCTATGTTACAGAGGAAACATTTTTGCTTCCTGCTCAGTCATTGCGTTAATTCCCTGTTACCTACTCATCTGCTTCATAGTGTATGACCTTTGATTACATGGAAAGAATGTATTCATGTGAGGAAGTAACCAGAAGCTGACAAGGCCACTCATAACCACCTGTTGCCTTTCCAGGCCTCACTGGAAATGGAACGACATACTTTTTCCAATACAGGACAATCAAGATGACCAATGACAGTGCCGACACCTCACTAACACAGCCGGGATGATAGCTGTCTGACCTTTCAAACGGTAAAATATTACAACATTGCTACAGGAAACACATGAATAGAGGTGAATATTATCCATAACAATGACAAAGTTTATCAGCTAAAATGGTAACAGTTTAATTTAATTTCTTTAAAAAAATATCAAAAAACATCTAGAAAATGAAACCCGACCTTGTAAGCAGCTTTTAATCCTCCGTTGTCAGCGATGTTCTCCCCCAGCGTGTGTCTTCCATTCAGAGGCTCCTTGTTGATGCTATAATTGCTGTATTGCTCCACCATGCACTGGGTCTGCCTCTTGAAGGCCTCCACAGATGAATTCTTCCACCAAGGGCGCAAATTTCCATCTTTGTCGTATTCCCTTCCTTTAAATGAAATGAAGTATGTCAAAATTTTTCTGACAACTCATGTTCCATAATTATTAATTTATTCAAGAATACAAACTCTTTATGGGTTATTTTCTTGTTATTTACAAACCTTGGTCATCAAACGCATGAGTCAATTCATGACCCATGACAACTCCAATCCCGCCAAAGTTGAGAGCTCTATAAAAAATAATTTCATACAAAGTTAAAAAAAACACAATTAGTATGATCACTAAAGTGGGGTATCACACAAGTGAAAAATGTTTCAGCTGTTTTATGAGCATTTTTTAAGAAGCAGAGCTGATTCTACATTATGTTTAGGGGTAAATACAATTTATTTTTTCAAGTTGGATTTTTCATGCAATGAATAAATACTCAAAATAAAGGTTTCTTTAGTGTAAAATTAAACTACTGTTAAAATCAGGGGTTTCAATAATTATGGGACAAGGACTCTCTTTTCAAATTTTACAGTAGGTGCACATTATAGTTGTCGTTTTATACAGTCAATTATAGTATGTACAACATGAATTAGATATTTGAAAAACAATAAGACGGACATACTTGGGCCATGATCGACTATAGAACGGAGCCTGAAGGATCCCTGCTGGTAGAACCATCTCGTTCTTTGTTGGGTTGTAATACGCATTTACAGTTGGAGGGGTCATGCTCCACCTGCAAAACAAATACAACAAATTGAGAATATCGATTTTGCTCAACCTCCATGCCAGGAAGACTACAGATCAGTTCGGAGGACATGGGGACAGTAAACTAGCCCTTCGCCCAACACAGCCTATTTAAATACAGTCGAGAATTGGTTCAGTGGAGAGAAGCTGGTTGCCTGGGACGTTTGTGGATGGCAGCAGTATTCTGCTGAGTCTGTATGATGGGAGTGTGTTCCCATCAAAGCTTGCTACCTCCTCTGAGGGAAGAGGGGTGGCAGGAAACAACTCACTGGTTTCTGTTGGGAGATTTCCTCAGCTGGTCTGCAGTCACTCTGGCTGAGAAGTTATAGTACTGCATGACATTCTGGAAGTAAAGATCTGACACCACCACAAACTAAAAGAGAGGAATGAGAGAATGGGAAATGGAATTCACAGTTTTAAACAAGTCAAATGGGATGGGGTGATACACATAAATAGCAGGTTCTGTTACAGAGTACAGTCCCCACATTTACCTACATCATTGAACACTTTGTCTAGCTTTGTGGCGTTCATGATAAATTCTGGATATCCAACCATGTTGTAAATGGCATCTGCCTGAAAAGGATGAGAGGAAAAAAACTGTAAAAGGCACATATTTACACCAGGTGGCAGTGCTGTGTTTCACTGCCACCTAACTGCTCTGCAACAATTGTCCCCGAGTGGTAGGAACTGTTGAAAGAATTTCTCCTCTTACCTTTTCTTTTGCAGCTTTCTTTGTGTCTGAATCCATCCAGCTCACATCCTTCAAGCTATCTTCAAATGCCCGTTTTATTTCTGCAACCATTTCTTCAGCCTGAGGCACAGAAGAAGCAGGGATAAGCAAAATAAAAATAAAATCCCATCATATCCCACAGCAGCAGGAGGTTTTGCATGACGCTTACAGTGGCTTTGCTGTCCTCTGCAAAGGTGTCCTTGACGAACAGGGCACCGAGAGCAAAGCCCAAGGCACTGTCTGTGTCGCTGACACACAGCTTCCAACGGGGAGTACAGCCCTACAAAAACAACATAGCACATTAAGGACTAACATTATTTACTGCCATATGGTCTGTGCTTGTAAATTAAGTTGAACAGACAGAATCTCCTAAATTTAATTTAGATTTTAAAATGACTGCTAAAAGAATAAGAACTAAAAACAGTAGTCATTCTCTAAACCCCTATAACAACAGATGTCCAAACAGTTTGTTGGCCTTTGGTTCTCATAACTGACATAAAAAAAATCTAAATGAAGAAATTGAGAAATTTCAATAGGACAAAGAGTTTGCAAGATGTTTGCATTAATAGATGTTGCACTAATAGATGTTCCATCAGGTGCTGAGCTGTTTGTTCTTTGTAATTAAAAAAATAATAATAATAAAGATCCAGAGAAACTTTTGTGTTTTGCCAACTAAACTTAATTTGCGTGCATATTTAAAATAAGGATTTTACAACTAAATTCTTTCAGGTTTATTTCCTGAAAATATGTGATAAAAAGTCCCTATTTGATAAAGATATTGGGTTAAAGGAAGGACAAGGATACTACATGTTAAAGTAGGAAAAATGAACAAGGTCACAGTGAGGAAACGAGGCGCAGTAAAAAACTACTTAAGCGCACAGTTTAGGATGGAAAAAGAGACACAGCTGCCCTCTCACGCAAAGCAAAAACACAAAGACACACAAAGAGAGATAGAGTTGGTTTGTTTTTACAGCTTGACCCCTGCAAGAAACACAGCAGGAGGAAAAGAATGTGGCTAAGATAAGGGCTGGGGTCACTGGAGCTTTTACAGTCCAACAATTACACACAGACACGATTTGGCTGAAGGGGTACTAAATGCATGGACCCAGGTTTCATTATTTTAGTTAGATTGATAGTGATGTTCTGCTTTCAACTTATATACAGTACATTACATAATCATACGCTTTGAAATTTTTCACATTTTATCACATTGCAACCACAAACTTCAAAGTATGTTATTGAGACGTTACCTAATACACCAATAAAATATAGTGTATAATTGTGAAGGGAAAGGAATATTATACATTTTCCAAATTCCTTGACAAATAAAAAACCCTTTTACTAAAACCCTTTTTACTATCATACCCTGGAATAAAATCCACTGTTCAATTCATCTAATGAAAATGCAAAGGGTACAAACCAACTGTGCAGTTTGTGTACGTGTGACCAAAAGAAAGCCATTGTTAAAAGAAAGATAAGATGCCCTATTTGCAGTTTCCGACACGACATGTAGGGGGCACAGCAAACGTGAAGAAAATCACTGGTCGGATGAGAGCAAAATTTTACTTTTTGACCTACATGCTCTTCTTTTGTAGGGACCAAGGAGCTGATCATCATGGATGGGAAGATGGGTGGAGCTAAATATGGGGTAATCATGGAAGAAACCCAGATAGAGGCTGCAAAAGTCTTCAATCTGGGGGGCGGAGGTTCACTTTACAGCAGGACGACAACCCGAAACACTCAGCCAGAGCTACGATGAGATGTTTACTGTTAGAATGGCTCGGTCAAAATTCAGACCTAAATCCTGCTGTGCACAGATTTTCTGAGTTTGAGCTAATTTGTAAAGAACAATGGCCAACAATTTCAATCTATAAATACGTAAAGCTGATAGAAAAATGCCCCTTAATACTTATAGCTCGAACTGCAGTGAAAGATGGTTCTACAATGTATTAAAACATGTTAAAAACCAAACATTTTTTCCATGCTACTACGTCATCCATAAAACCAAATAATATTCCAAAAAGACACATTGAAGCCTGTGGATGTAATGAGACAAAATGTGGGGGAAAAAAACGTTTGTAGCATTAAAGTTGGGTACTGAGAAGTCTCTTAGCAATGAAATCACAATAACTGCCTAAAACAAATGCAAAAACAAAGAGTTTGAGATTCTATCTGACATCTTTTTACACATAACCTGAAAATTGGTATCTAATTATGTTTGAGATCCGGGGACATACATAGCACCTCCTATCAATTTGTAAAGCATGTGTGTTGCCAGAAGTCTGGTTTTCTAGTCACCATAGCACATTAAGCTTCTCTCAGAAATATAGGTGGTTGGGGAAATTTCCCTGTACGGTTCAAAATAAAAAAGGGGTTTTAATGGAAAGTAAAATCAATGGTCTGACATATTATTTAGTTTAGTCATGATGGGTAAATTCTGCTTTTCTGTTGGCACGTGCCCCCAATTATCTGTGCTCAGTAAAAATAAGCATGGGCATAGCAATAGGAAGAACATGAAATCAAGAGGACAGTTCCATAAAAAAGATGTCCTTGCGGACCCACTTCACCACCACTTTAAAATGGATTAAAAAGCAACATCATCTACAGCAAACAGGGTACCTGAAAATTTCCTAGTTGTTCTTCCCAGCTTCTCTCTTTTTAATAAAAATGTGACAATATGGCTACAATTCAAGAAAGATAAAAATCATCTACCAGATCAAATCTGAATAATACTGATGTTTTATGTGATATAAATGAGTTCACCTCTGCGTCAGTGTTAAAACAAGGTTAAATGAATTTAGAAGGTCTAAATGTCTGGTTTTTTACCTTTTTAGTGCCATACATGACTTCAAGGAAGCGCTGCTCTGCATCCTGGAATCGTTGGTCTAAAACAGAAACCATCTTTCTCACCACCTTCATTATCATGTAATTGTTGAGTAGGCTGCGAAAAAGGAAACATCACGTCATTGTTATTACTTTCTCCTATACACTGCGCCCCTTGTGGGACACTTTTGCCTTTGCATATATGATTTTAAGAGCCAAGCACACAGTTTGAATTACTAATGTAATAAAGTGACCCATAATTTTACCTTTTATTTGTGTTTGCTATGAGCTCAGACACCTTCTGGAGGTATTCTTTGGCATAAACAACAACAGGCTCTGACTCGTTAAGCGTCACAGGCGCGAACACTTCTGTCAGATAAGGCATCCAGTCGACCGCAGGAGCCAGATCCTGCAACAGGACATGGATATAGGTTTATAGAGCTCTGAACACAATGACTGTAATTTCCCTGCAGCCACACATAAAAAAGGCTTATGCTTTATGGTTGTTTTAGCCGCTGCCATTGCTCACTTTTAGGCCCTTGGCCTCTACTTTATGGTAAATGAGCTCTTCATCTCTCCTTTCCTCCTGAGGCACTGTGATGTTGGCCAGGGTGGTTTCAAAATCCACAATTTCTTTCATTAGCATCTGAGACGTCTCCTCTGAACCGCCCAGGAGAACCCCTAACTCCACGAGGAAGTTCAGGTATGCTGTAAGATACTGGAAAATGCACATGAGAAGGACGGTTAAGTGGAGGCAGTAGAGGGGAACAAGGTTTGTGTGCGTCATAAAATTCAATTAGAAAAGTCATCTTAAGGTATGCAACTGCATGCTAATATGAAGAACTTAGGACACACTTTAGCTAAACTAAAAATATTTTTATTCATAAAGTTTGCCCATTTAAAGGGGACATATCATGCAAAATCCACTTTTTTTAGCCCTTAAATACATTTTGTTGTGTACTTGGAGTCTGTAGGAGTGCAGAAAAGTTGAATTTAGTCTCTCTAGGTGCTGCGTAAATATATTTATACTCTGTTTGGGTCATGCTTTTTAGTCCATTCAGTTTTCTCTATCCTCTATTACGTTTTTCCAACTGTTGCGTCACAGTATTTGCTGCGGACCAACCAAACAAGATTATGGGCTTTCGTCTGACCAATTTGTGCATCAGCCATTTTTATTTCTCACTGCGATTTTGTAGTCCAAGCTCAAGTATGCCGATGCTGCAAGTGGATAAGTCTAAATGTTGGGTTATTTGGTGGATTAACCCACACAATTCATTACACCGTTCCCCAGCAGTATCAAGAAGGATTTGCTGAAAGACTTCAACTGATTAAGCGGTCAGTTCCTTCTGTCTATGGAAACGATGGTGATGCACCTCAGAACATGCGGTAAAAGAAAAGCCTGTGGAGCTACAATAACAAGGAGTTCAGACCAAAGCATTGCAGTTACACTTTATATAGACCACAACTGAATGATTTAATGGTGAAAAGGAATAATTTAAAAGCATGATATGTCCCCTTTAAGATCAAAACAGTAAAATCGTCCACTGCCTATATTACCTTTTCATTGGCTGTTTTGTTGAGGTAGTAATCCCTTGAAGGCAGTCCCAGGCTGGACTGATCCACCTACAGTTAAGAGACAAATACAATGACATTCTGCTCTTCTTCCAATTTAAAACTCAGATAGAACATATTGTTTTCATTCCTGATTTGTAAGCATGAGTGAAAGTTTGCAACAGATCATCTCTTTAGAACTGGTTGATCTCATGATACAGGATAAACAAATGAACCCATCTCCAAGCAACAGTGTGAACGTGACTCCACCATAAAATTGTGAGGATTACCAAGAGATAAAATCACATGCTTTAGGGAAGCCAGTAAAAGCAGCTTTTGTATGGGTGTAGAACAGACAGAATATCACTGAAAATTATTATAAAGACGGTCTTCCTATCACAAAATATCTAATAAAAAAAAACATGCATTATCAGACTCTGTAATTTGATTGCATTTCAACTGTTTATACTGTGCCTTTTATTGTACAGTGTCCTTGAGTGACTTGAAATGTGTTTTTAAATTAAATGTATTATTATTATTATTATTAATGTTATAAAAAATATATACCTGGATGACATTACTGTTGGAGTTTTTAGAGTCTGTGCTAACAAACACAGTGAAGAAAGGTGAGGTCCTTAAACTGGCAGAGACAGTTCGAAGAACTTCTTGGAAATTGTCCTTGTCCCAGGGTTCGGTCAGAGACCATCCTCCTATCTGAACCGGACAGGGATTAAACAGAAACTTAGTGACGCAAAGAACTGGAGGAAGAATCACAACAGGAAATGTAAATTTGTTTGATGTTTAAGTACTTGTAAAGAAGCATACCTTCCTGATTAACTGCTGCAGAGGCTTTGCTCCCAAATCTTCAATCTTTGACTCATTCATACAGGCCTGATAGTAATGCTGGGCTTTTTTCTCAGCTTTACTCAATCCTTTCATGGTTGTGTTTTCTGCCCAAGTAAAGAATAAGATAAAGGAGGTCAATAGAAAAAGGGGATGGTTTCTTTTTGCATTGGGTAAAGACAGTTTAATTATCACATAGAAGACTTTCTGTTGCAAAACTAAACTTTAAAATGTCTTTGGTTACTTTTAAGCATGAGGTTCCACAGGGTTCTACTCATATTCATATTTCATTTATGCTTTATTAGCTGCCAAAATTTCAGATTTTAATATGATTTAGTGATTTCTCCTATTGCTGCTATGCTGATGACATTCAGCTTTTTATTACTTTTAAACTCCAACGTGTTGCAAAAGTTTCAGTTCAACAGAATGTTTTAAAACACATCTGGTTGTCGGGTAATTTTCTCCCGCTGAATCCGTGCTCCTGATAGTTTGCTCTCACAGAGCAAAATATCAGCAGAGAAAGTAAGTAAAGTTTATTAAAGTGATAAATAAAAAGTATAAACACCAAAGCATTATTAAATCAAAACCAGCAAATTAAACGATATAAATAATTAAAAACCAATAAAGTAACATTTAAGAAGATCTTTGGTAAAAGCATTTTAGCATAGGAACGTCTTCAGCTGCTTTTTGAGTAAGTCAAGACAAAATAAAAACACAGCAATCTTGTTCCACAGTCGAGGTCCAACAGTCTGGAAAGAGTGATCCCCAAGTTTTAAACCTGGTCCTTGGGACTATGAGTAGAGTTTAGTTTGAGGACCTGAGGCCTCATGTTGTGGTGAGTGGTTTTAACAATTCAGTAATATAGGAAGGAGCTTGACCTTGCAGGGCCCTAAATGTTAAAGTCAGGATTTTAAAATGAGTTCTAAAACGGACAGGCAACCAGTGCGAAGACATTAAAACAGGAATGATGTGAGTCACTGCTTGTTCCAGTTAAGAGTCTTGCTGCAGAGACTTGGACCAATTAAATGTGATCAAGAGGTTTTGAAATGAAGATGCTTACCTAATAAACTTTTCATCACAAGCATGTTGTGCTCCCACAGGTTGCTAAAAGGACCCCAGCGGGACTTCCCTTCAGGGAGAGGGTTGTTCTTCACCCAGCCCCCACAAGCAAAGTTGTAGAAGTCATGGCAAGGGTCCACGGATCTGTCCAGGGCTCCTATGACAGTGCTGGTGACAGTAACGCATGGTTCTGAAAGGCACAGGCCTGGGTGAGCTGGAGCAAAAAGATATATGCAAAAAAAAGGATCAACATTTTTAGATAGTTCACTTTCTGCTTGTGGGAAACAGTAGAGATTCAGAAAATATTTCATACTAGAACAAACATGCATGAGGGTTTTTAGAGCATCTGGAAGCTATCATTGTCTAAGCCAAAGCATACAACCTGGAGGGAATACTTGTCCCAAGAAAAAGTATTCTCAGTCAGCTGAGAACTGACAGGGGAAATTTAACATCTAACCTATCACAAGCTCCTTATTGTCTAATTGAAGAGAATGAAACTGGTTAAAAGATTCATTTTAAAAGGAAGCAACTTAAAGGTCAACAAATAGTGTTAACATGCTCTGTCTACCCACAAAAGCTGTTAAACAAGAAAACACTGTGCAGAGAAGTGAAAATATTTGTCATTACACAGCTCCATATTTAACAGTTGAACCTGAACTGGGACCTTAACTCTATGCCCATATAAGAACAAGACAGAAAGGGATGCAAAGTTACAAACAGTAATGAGGTTATGTTTTCCCAGAGGAGATTTCATCCTTATTCCTTTTATTATTTCAACATGTGATCCAGCATGTGATCCTGAATAGGAGGAAGTGGCATTCCACTTCCCATGGTGAAACTGGGGAAACAAACACGGACGAGAAGCAGCCAGGATGCAATAGTAAATCCATAAGATCTTGTTCCATTATGAATAAGCTCCAGGGAGAGATTTTGGGTTTTTCAGGCAGCTCAGTTGAAGGTGTGGCTTCAATAAAAAGAAAAATGAATGAAAAACGTACTGTTCAAATAAACAACACCAGATTTTTAAAAGTTACTACAGGCTATGCTTTGAGAGATTAGCTATTTTAATGTTAAGTTGCCTATTTACCATCTTTGGCATATATAAAAGGAAATTAAAGGAAAAACAACTAGAGTGAAGTATAAGAATATCATCTTAATGTATGAAGACTAACTAAACTAACTAAAAAAACTTCTTTGTTTATTTATTATGTTCTGTATTCTGAACCATTATTAAAAAAAAAGTTTGTTTGCAATAAAATAAAAGCTGTGTAATTAAAACTCAGTAATCTCATATTTTGGTAAATATGAAGGGCAATGAATCTTATTAAAATTATGTTCTGATGTAACTGTATGCTGCTTTTGATGACATCAAAAAGCACTTGGGAGGTCAACTGAAGCAGCAAGAGGACATGCCCAAGAAATCAATGTGACTCCTTGGCCATCAATGTCGGTCCATCAGAACTGTCTCCATGGTAACCAGCTGTTGTTCTGGCTAATTTTACATTTTACAGCAGAGGCACAACTTTGTTGTCTGTAGGGAAGGAATTTAGTTAACAGCGTTGCTAGTTTATTGAGCTGGACATGTTCTTATTGTGTCGGTCAAAAACAAAAACACACCCTCTTTTTCTGGTTATACATGTTGCAAATGCATTTGCCAATATAAATAATCTATCCTGTTATCCAAGGGACAGACATTTTCAGGAAAAAGCAGAGGTGTTCCTGTGGGTCAGTTCTAAGCTGTGCCCAGCTAATTGCTTTGCTGTCCAGCCTCCGTCTCCAAGCACGCCACATTTCATGCATCCTCACTCAGCCAGTTGGCTGCCTCTTCAACAACTGGTCAGGCAGCCCCTCCTCCATAACAAGCTGTCTGTTTTCATCTTTAAATCATTCTTTAATCTTACTCTGCATCGTGTGCATGCAGCCAGAAAAAAAAAGTTTTGCGGGAGCAAGAGAGGCTGATGAGAGCAGGCTTTCTCGAATAATTTGTAGATTTATGAGTTCTTTAGGTTCTAATATATATAAATATTGGTATGTTTGAATGATTCCTATCCTTTCTGGTATTTATGTTAAACTAATCAGCTTCTATTCTTGGACTGTTATCGAAAAGACATTAGAAAGCCAAATTACCCACTGTATGTGCACTTTTTTAGTTGAACTGCATGAGTTAGTATATTGTTTTGTATTAATTTAGAACATATTACAAAAACATTCTAATAAAACTTGATGCGTGTTTGCAGTTGCCCCATTCAGTTTACATAAAGCTTCAAACTCACCTTGATTGTAAAAGACTCCAGCAGAGATGAGTGATATGAACAGGGCGATTGACAGGAGACACACAAAAAACAGCAGCATCTTCTCTTTTTGTGGCTTGTCTGGCCAACAAGTGGTGCGCCGGCCTGGAAAAAAGGTCACCTGGGCATAGAAATACACACAATAACGTCTCATTTAATCAGTAAAGTCACAGATGTCTTGCAAAAAGGGTATTTGCATGGTTCAAGCACCAAGAATAAAAGCTTTAAAATACATACTGGTTATTTTTACCTTGATGAATTAACCCTAAGTGTTTAAAGATTCTGAGAGATTTGATGACTGGTTGGGTTTTATAAAACAATGGATCCTCTGTAAAAGCCTTCTCAACTGTTGGTAAAGAAAAGGTTACACATTCCTTAATTGTTCCCTGACACATAAATGACATTTACCATTGGAACAGACTCTGTATAAATAACTTGTTTTTTGCACTTTTAAATCATGTTTTAATTTACTAATTGTTTTTAATTTTTATGCTGTTTTTGTGAAACATTTTGTGATTTTTACCTGTAAAAGGTGCTATATAAAGAAAATCTACTTGCTTACATTACAGTCTCACTGAGCTATAACTGTTGCGTTTTATCCCTCCAGTCAGCCTTTGTAAAAGTTTATATGCATTTGGAAATACATTTTTTTTAAGTGTGAAGTGTTAAAACAGTCTAACAATGCAGTAGAATCCTTTGCTTTAATCTGAAGCATGTTTGGGTTTATACCTGCATGGGGGATGAGGTGTAGACATCATCACTAGTAGAGTCCACCAGTTCCTCCTCATCCAGCGTTGCTCTCTTATAGGTTGACATCTGAAAAGTCAAATGAAGAAACGATTCTCTCAGTGTTTCCATGTTTCCTTCAAGCTCCTATCTTTCCCATGTGAGAGATGTGTGAGAGAGTCTTTCACTTGGGATGTCTATTATTCGTCAATTCCTGAGGTTTCAGAGCACGGTTGTCCTTTAGGATCCATCAGAAGAAATCTAGTTTATCTGGTTGGAACTATTTTATCCAAAATGCTAGCCTTCTTAAAAAAAAGTCAGTCTGCTTTCTTGAAGTCACTTTGCTGCTCCCTATCAACACCTCTCACAGCCCCCATGGCTTCAGGCACAGAGGGAGACGTAACAAAACCTAAAATCCTCCTCCTGAAAGTCCTAGTAAGATCTCCTTCTCTTTCTCACTCTCTCTCTCTCTCTCTTCTTGGACTTCCTTCCCAGCTCACTCCATGCAAACGCGGAACTAGAGAAGACGGAACTAGTGAAAAACAGGAAGGAGCTCTGAATTGAGCGATTTACATGACTGAGACAAAGTGCGCACAAGTGATTGTGTGACGATATTTGTCTCTGGGCGAGCACATTCCTCAGTGTGGTTTCACTTAGGTTTGGGGAGGGAATCTCACTGATACAGCTCACACCCAGTGCTGTTTCTATAGGGTGAAATACACTACGGGGTGGAGCACAAAAACAGAAGATCCTCCTCTGACTGCATGCTGTGGTTATGTTACCTGATAGACATGACAGCCTGCTCCTTAAAATACCACACACAAACCATAAGTTTCTAATAGTTTACAAATGATTAAATGCAAAACTGTTGGTGGAGGGATAAACTTTTTGAAACGTGTTCAGAAAAGTTAAAGGACACATATTTTACCTGCAAAAAGACAAATTAATTTGAACAGAAACACATAAGTCAAAGTTCATATAATGGAGTCTTTTTATATACCTAATAGGATGAAAGCCGAAATTTAAAAGAATGAAAGCCTTACATTTAAAAAGGAGTGTAAATTGATTAGGCCTAAATTCATTTGAGTGTCTTGCACATGAAGAGACTGATTTATTAGTAAGCATATCAAAAGCTCATCTTTGACTTCTTGTCAATAGTCTGAGTCCATGGAACATATCTGTATCAAGTTACACATCAGCCCTTAACTCAGCATTGGTTATAGCTCTATTGACTGCCTGACTATCAGACTCTCTCACGCCGAAAGGTCTCAGCCTTTCCCAGAGGTAATCACAACTAACTCAATTAAAAATGTATCTTACTGCAGGAAATAGTCCCTATTGGAGCTAGTTCAATGTTCTCAAGCACTTCTGACATATGGCACACCAATTGCGCAATTACCGGTATTACAGTTTTATCTGATTAGGCCGACAAAATTTGAGCTTGCAAGGAAATAATTACTCGGCATATAAAAAGAAGTGTGATGCTAGTGAATCAGAAAGGAACAAAAGTTAACCTAAAAGCTTAAAATAATCATTTATAATATGATTTTACTCAGTGACAAATACAAATACTTCAGAGGGCAGCTGCAAAAATACTACTACTACTGACTACCTCTTGGACAGCATTATTGAGTCAGAAAGTAGAAAAACTGTTTTCACTCATGTATCAAATAATTGTTTAACTAGAATTTAGCTTTGATAGTTTCTGTCCTTGTTGCAGACTATGTGGATGTGTACACAAAAATGACCAGTTAGAAAGCTCCCAGATGTTTTTATGTCCACACAACCAACAGTACAGTTCAAGGCATCTCTGATCTCTTTTTGGCCAGAGAAAACAGATTTTGATACATTGAATTGTGGGTTTGTGTGAATGTGTTTCTTGATTGACAGCTGTCCAGCAGGCTGTGATTTTGCACGGTGGCGCAGTTGGTAGCACTGTTGCCTTGCAGCAAGAAGGTCCTGGGTTCGATTCCTGGCCGCGGGTCTTTCTGCATGGAGTTTGCATGTTCTCCCCGTGCATGCGTGGGTTCTCACCGGGTACTCCGGCTTCCTCCCACAGTCCAAAGACATGCCTGTTAGGTTAACTGGTCTCTCTAAATTGCCCTTAGGTGTATGAATGAGTGTGTGCATGGTTGTTTGTGTGTTGCCCTGCGATGGACTGGCGACCTGTCCAGAGTGTACCCCGCCTCTCGCCCATAGACTGCTGGAGATAGGCACCATCTCCCCCGCGACCCACTATGTTATAAACAGTAGAAAATGACTGACTGACTGACTTGGCACCTGCCCACAGAGCAAAAAGACCAATACCTGCTTAAACATCTATTTTTTCACTGTGCTTTATTGTCCAGCAAACTCTCCTTACCTAAACCCAACAGATAATCCATGGAGTATTGTTTAGAGAAAGGTAAAGGACATCAGAACCATCAATACAAACAAGCTGAAGGCCCTATTAATACAACCTAGGTTTCCTTTACATCTCAGCTTTGCCACAGGCTGATCGTCTCCATGTAACGATGCATTGAGGCAGTAAATAATGCAAAAGGAGGCACAACCAAGTATTAAGTGCATATACAGTACAGTACATAGACGTACCTTTCAGTTGGCCTACATTTCTGTAATAAAATTCATTTCTTTTATTGGTCTTACGTTATATTCAAATTTTCTGAGAAACTGAACATTGCGTTTTCATTAGCTGTAAAAAAAACTGAAATAAATATTTACCTCTGTGTGTAATGGATCTATAAATGAGTGCCTCCTTTTTAATTTGATTACTTCAAATAATTATATTGTTAATATCTTATTCTACTGAGATGTACCTATACAGTGTATACAATCTATGTGAGACAATAAGGAGACTTCTGTTTGTCTGACATCGTTGTAAAGATGCTGGTGACTGTTGGAACCCTGAGCCATGGATTTCAACATTAAACTCCGGTACAAACTCTTCTGGAGTTTTCAAAATAAATTGCATTTACCTGACTTCCAGCAACTGAAAAAAGGGGGTAGCAGCAGACTTCCCATGATGCCACTGGCTGTATAAAAGCACCCCCTCTCCCACAAGCCGACCTCTCCAAGCCGGTTGACCGTCGGACAAGGAGCAGACACAGCGCGCTGAAGTCTTTTTGCTGGCAAAAGTTGTTAGTTTTCAAGTTAGTGAATAATAGTGTTTAAACATTATTCTACTAAATCTAATAACTAAGTAAACACCATTAAGCCCCATTTCTCCAGAAAGATTTGGCTCTTTTCCAAATATTTCCCTTAAAAATATTTCTTCAAAAAATTATTTTAATGAATAAAGGCAACTAGTTAGACACCATTGAGAAATTTATCATCCAGTAGGTTTTTTTTCAGCAGATCATTCTTGAAAAAAATTATTTTGATAAAATAATATTTTATCTGATCTTGCATTGTGAATGGTTGTCTAAACATTTGTTTAATTATTGCCTAAGTTTTTCCCAGGACTAACTTAAACTTCACTTCCAGATTTTCAAGATAATCCTTTTGGTTCTAAAAAAAACCATTGCATGTAATGTTGCATCACTCTTTTGGGTCATGATTTTCAATCATCTTTTAATCAACTTGTTTTTTAGTACTTAGCCCATTAGTCTTCCTTATTCTTTAATTCTGCTTGGTAGTTTAGTTGGATTTTTTTTAGCATAGTAAAGGTTTGTTGATTGAAATATGTTTGACTTTGAGTTGATTATTTTTTTTAATAAATTCTTGTATTTTAAAAATTGTGTGAATTCATTCCATGTGTGTGCAGAGTTTATGCTGTTCAATAATGTCAGAGCTTGGCTCACACCCTTTAAAAATTTGTCCTAATACCATCGCCTTACTGGGCTGGTATTCACAGGACAACCCTTAACAGACCAAAATATTATTTGATAAAATATTAAAATATTAATATTAAATATTAAATAATATTGTCAGATTAATAATCACAACATGACTAACCTCCAGGCAGTATCACAGAAATACAACTCATTCCAAACCAGTCGGTAAAACAAAATAGAGCATAGGTAGATCTGTTAAATTTGTCTGGATGTAAACCTGTAAACCTGTAAACATCAGATGTTTGCACCACTCCAACCTTTATGCTCTGGCTTGCATCTGTAGATGTTAATCCATTAAATGTAAAATAAACCAACGACAGCGCATGAATTCTTGAATAAAACTGATTAGACCTTTTTATAAACACAGCTAGACTCTAATCTATTCTCGAACGCTTGTTTAAACTTACTTCCAACTTGTTGCATATAAACATGTCACCAAGGAAAAATGATCCCACTGCACCCATCATAAACATTTCCAGTCAAACATGGAGCACAGATTCCAGTTAAAGCTTGTTTCTGTTACACAAGATGTTCCTAAATAATACCAGTAATACAGACTAGGGGACTACTGTTTGCCTCCTATAAATACTTAAGAATAATAACGAGGAAAATCCAGTCATATTTAAACTCTCCCTGTGCTAGTGGCTTTATTACCTGTTTCAAAAGCCCCAGAGCTGATTAGCAAAGCCAAACAATGAAGTTGTTAAAGGGCAGAGGACAGAAATGTGTTGGAGATGGAGAGAGATAAGGACAATGGGAGAAGGGTGAAAAGAAGGAGAACTATGTTGTCTGACATGGAAAAGTGTACCGGCAACACTGGTATCTGTGATTTTTTTCTTTCGTCTCGCATTCCTCATTTGCTCCATCAGTGTTTACCCTGTAATTAAGGGTTTACAGAGGTTCCCCTGAAACTAAACAAAGAGTGCTTGCTAAACAGGCAGAACTGTTGTTTTTTTACTAGACAAAATATCATTTAGCCCTTAAACATCTGGGTCTTAATCATGTGCTCTGTGCTGGATCCGTATGCTGATCAACATAGAGCACTGGCACAAACTACGATGTTGTCACAAACACACATTCCTGCGCCTGCATTCACTTTTTTCCAACACTTTCCTGGAATTGAAGTCTGCAGAAACGCGGGAACATGTTGCCACACAGACTGAAAGGCCTGGGCTGAATCACTACTTAGTGACAATACAACTTCTCTTTCTCTGTTCAAGTTATTTAGTGATTAATATCAGCCATTTTTAAAGGAAACATGTTACATTACCTCAGTTTCCACGAATGTACAATAGCCTGAACATTTACTGGCATCCTTCAGAAAGATGCTTAAAATAAGTGCATCTTTTATTGAAGTAGCATTATCTTACAATGAAAGATCCAGCCTTTAATATGAGAACATCTATTCAGTGGGAGTAACCTGTTTATACAACCCCTTTGCCAATAGGACAGCCCTCACTCTTCTCTTATAACATTTCACAGAGTTGAAGCATACAACATGAGGGATCTTTGATCATCTAATCAGATCCTCTGTAATCTTCTGTCCTCTCTTATACTCTCTTCTCTTCAGCCTAGCACACAGGTTTTCTGTAGTATTTAGATGTCAGGACTGTAATGACTATGAAGTCTGGCAAACCATTTTGATGGGGATTTGGCCACATATTCTGGAACATTATTACTGAATAGTGACCAACCCTTTTTAGTTTCCATGTAACTCGCCAGGTTTTTCTTTAAAATGTCTTGTTATTTGAAAGGGTTTGTGATGCACTCCGATATGAATCCCAGTACATTTAGGAGATAAACAAACCCACCACCATAAGTTTCATGTCAAATTCACTAAGATGTTTGTAGTTCAAAGCTCAACTGTAGTCTCATTTGGCCAAAGCACAATGTTACAGGTTAAGTCCTAGTAGAGTTTAGCAAACTCCACATGTTTACCTCTCTGATATTAGGACAGAAAAGGTTTTTTTCTGGCTTGAATCTCAAACAAACACTCAGCATATAGATAACTCATAATTATTTCTATGAACACTTGGTGACCCCAAGACGGCATTCTTTGCAGCAGCTCTTTAACGATTCCTCCCTTACCATCCTGCTCACATTGTGTAGTGGCATGATAAACTTGGGTCCTCATCCAGGCTTATCTGTCACAGCTGTTCAAAACCTTTTGATTGTTGCTGACACTTACGGGGAAGTCTAGGCCATTTTCTGCCTTAGTTGAAAGACATATTTTCTTGTCTTACCCATTTTGAAGTGTGGCTAATAGAATTGTTCATCTGTGACACATCATATTTGTTCCCCAGGAAAACAGGGTGACAGGGATTAATAATGTAAACATTTCTAGACACTGATCAATATAAATTAAAGGAAGTATATATTTCCAAAATGCTTCAGTTGCATTCATAGGAATTATTAGTGGTATCAATATTTGTGGCCCATTTGTTTCAACACAACCTAATGTTGGATTTTTTTTCTTTATTGAATAAATGTACACATTCAAAAGATTGTTTTTGCTTAAAAGTTTCAGTTTCAGTTTAGTTTCAGTTTATTTTATTTATATAGCGCCAATTCACAACACACGTCGTCTCAAGGCACTTCACAAAAGTCAGGTACATCCATCCCATTAATTTTAATCATTGAACAGTGCAGTCAGATTCTGTTATTTATTCAAATTGGATAAAAAGTTTGTCTGTCTAAGAAAACCCAGCAGATTGCATCCAGTCAGTGACTTGCAGCATTCACTCCTCCTGGATGAGCATGTACAGACAGTGGACAGTCACTGGCGTTGACTTTGCAGCAATCCCTCATACTGAGCATGCATGTAGGGACAGTAGAGAGGAAAAAGCTCCTTTTTAGCAGGAAGAAACCTCCAGCAGAACCAGGCTCAGTGTGAGCGGCCATCTGCCACGACCGACTGGGGGTTAGAGAGAACAGAGCAGAGACACAAAGAAGCACTGATCTAGGAGTACTGTCTATGGAAAGGAAAACGTAAATGTTAATGGATGTAGCTCCTTTAGTCGTTTCACCTAGAAAAAAGGAACAGATAAACTCTGAGCCAGTTTTCAAGTTTAGAGTCTGAAGAGAGCACATAGAGTTAGTTACAGTAAAAGATCGGTCAGTAGCTATGTCTAGGAGAGAGAAAGGGTTAAACACTGAAAGACAGGGCCAAGTGGATCATCGGTAGAGGGTGAGCATTAAGTTGTTGCCAGCAGAAGCTTGGACGATGCCCCTCTCCAGAAAGGTGTCACAGGTAGACACAGAGTCAGGCCAGGCGTAGCTTCTAGGAAGAGAAAAGAGAGAGAACAAAGTTAAAAGCTGAAATAACAGCAAATAATGCAAAATTGGAAAGTAGTGTGAGAATGTAGCAGAGAGGGTGAAAGTGGTCATTATGTCCTCCAGCAGCCTAAGCCTATAGCAGCATAACTATAGAGATAGCTCAGGATAACCTAAGCCACTCTAACTATAAGCTTTATCAAAAAGGAAAGTTTTAAGCCTAGCCTTAAAAGTAGACAGTTTGTCCATCTAGATCTAGATATGCTGTCAGACCACATATGCCAAAACTTTTCAGTAAGGGATTAAGCTAATACAATCAAAGATATTTTTTTACACAAAATTAGCAATAACTATAAAGAATGTTGCATGCATTTCTATATAACACTTAAATTACATAAACACGAAAACCTAAAATCCATGCTCTTACTAATGTGGCTAGGGTGTCGCATCAAATAATGTCTGTCAACACCTACCTAGGAACCCCAGTGGATAAGAACTAAGTAATAAGGCTGAGCCACTTAGATACCAAACACAAAGTCTGTGATGAAGGTCAGTTCTGGGAGGTTTGTAGCAAATCTGGCATGGTGTCCCACAATGTCTTCCCAAAGAAAAAGTTCATAGTACACAAGGCCACAACCTTCAAGTGAGGCAGTAAACCTCAAACATGCGTCAGTAGTTCGTCACTGATCCTCCGAACCGGACTATTATTTGCGGCGTTAGGGCATTCCTCCAAGAATAACTTGTGTGTGTTTGTGTTTGAGCCGGATTGCTGCATGTGCTGCGGTGGACACAGTTTGACAGCGAATTTCTAAGAAAAAACAACAAACAGAAAAGTGCAAAACAAGCAAGAACATGATGATTTGTGGATGTGTATGGCCTAATTGACCATCTACAAGCTCTGCAGCTCACTTAAACGTCATGGGAAGCCACTGTATGCAAGATCTAGATATGTGGTCAGACCACATATGCCATATGCCATGAACAAGCTCAAACCTGGGCCTTACATGATGTGGCAGCCCACTTCACAAGTGTGAAAGAACACACTTCTGTTGAAACTTCTGCAATCACCTCTGACCAACAGCACATTCATAACCTCGGTGAGAGACATAAGGAAACCACAGCTACATTAGAAAAGCTACTACTTCCCGTTCTATGTAAAAGTTAACACTTCTGTCCAATTTTAGGAAGAACAAAAAAATAAAAAAGTAGTGAAGTGTCTAATGTACTATGCCTTGCAAAAGTGTTCAAACCCATTAACGTTTTTACATTACTTTAATGTTTTTTAGAGGAATAAAGCATGAATAAAACTCTTAAGAGTGTCGGGTGCATATGTATTCAGCCTCTTTCAAGATAAGATACCCCTAAATAAAATCCAGAGAAACCAAGTGCCTTCAGAAGTAATTAGTAAATGAAGTTCACCTCCGTGTCATTTAATCTCAGTATAAAGCAGGATTAGGTATGAAAGCAATATCCCAAGAATTTGACATTTCACTGAGCACTGTTCAATCCTTAATCTGAAAATAGAAAGAGTATGGCACAACTGCAAACCTACCAAGACATGGCCGTTATCCTAAACAGACAGGTCAAGAAGGGAGAACATTAATCAGAGAAGCAAGGACAGAGCAAATATGTGAAAGGAGGTCCTCTGATCAGATGAGACCAAAGTTCTGAAGCTCGTCAGAAGAAGGTGGTGTGAGCTAAATACAGGACAATCCAGAAAGAAGACCAGTTAGAGGCTGTACAACACTTCAGATTACGGTGGAGTTTCACCTTCCAGCAGTACAACAACCATAAACATACAACCAGAGCTTTAATGGAATGGTTTTAAATCAAAGCATAGTATTTTGTTAGTATGTCCCAGTCTAAGTGCAGACCTAAATCTAATATTTGGTGACACTTAAAAACGTTCAAAAAGTTCATAGACACTCCACATCCAATTTACCTGTGCTTGAGAAATTTAAGCAAAGACCAATGGACAAAAATCACTCTGTAGATGTCCAAAGTTGGTGGAGAAATACTGTACCTCCAAACACTATAATCAAGATGGTTCCGCAAAGTACTTAATCAGGGAAGTTGAGTATAAATAAATACCACACTTTTCAGATTTTTTTTAGTATTGAAACAAAATCTGGAAAAGTTCAAAAAGTATTGATACTTTTGCAGGGAAATGTACACATTTCTACACTTCTTACGTTCGCTTCAGTTCAGCATCCTGCCATCTGGGAGTAAACTGTCTGCAAACACTACAGCTGTATAATGTAAGGTTATATGAAAGCATGTCTGTTGCCCTGGGCTCTCCTTTATGCAAAGTCTGCCCCTGTACCATTTACAGTGTGTGCTAGCTGACCTTCATAAATGCAAACTCTCTCAGCTCTAACACTTTATCATCGGCATTCGCTCTGTTTCTCTCTGAAGGCCACAGATAAGACAACTTTCTGTCACAGTGCCGAGGTGTTTCCTTTTGAGACCCCCCGACCCCCACCGATAGTGCAGTATTAAAAGAAAAATAAAATCCACTTTCACATGCAATCGGCTTTGTGCTGCTCTACAGTAGGATTGTTAGACTAAGCTGAGAAACTTTACCAGAATCATAACAGTTTGGGTTTTATTTTTATCGATCTGGGAGTATGGCTACATTGAGAAAATAAAGAGCTTGCATTTTTTTCTCAACAGGTTTATATCTAGGCTGCAGCACTAAAATTCTTCAGATTCCTGGCCATCACAGCACTCCGAGTCACTATTCTGTATACATTTCAGGTGCTCTGACGTATGTGCAGGGATCAAATATCAGCCAGCCATGTCTCATTTCACCATCATGCTGTGTGTCAACTCCAAGCAGTCAGAAATGTATGCTAAGCGAATCAGAAAACCCTGATTTTGTATACTACACACATTCCTACTGTTAAAAGCTGTTGCTTAAATATATTTAAATACCCTGCTGGCAAGATTTTTATCAACATAAGGTGAGGATTAAAGGAGAGACACACGAAAGCTTGCACAGGCACAGGCAGATAACAGGAGATTACTTATTCTAGCTGTTGTGGCAAGCTGCAACACACTCCCAATCACACCTAGGTAATGAATAACTACACAGCAAATCAAGCTCCCTTGAGTACAACACATCCAATGCTGTGTAATGTTATTAAACCAGTAAATCATCCAAACATGAGTTTCTGCAAACACTGATCTGATGTCTTTTGCGCCTACATCCATTCAGGTCATATATCTGGACAGTGGTTTATGGTTTTAACCTTCAGGTTTGACATTCTGGTGCAATGAATTAGAAAAAAGATGGAAAAGCAGAACTAGAAGCGACACAGTATGACAGGACATGCCTCGGTGTAACAGATGTAAAGTGATTCAATCTCTGTTTCCTCAAGAAACGTACTCACAGGATCTTGAAGGCTGAATTTTTAAAAGTTGTTGTTTTTGTTTAGTTCACCAAGAAAACATTGTATATTCTATAGTGGTTTGTTTACAGAATATTTCTTGAAATCCTTACCCTTCTACTGAGCAGTTTAGCTGGGAAATTAGAGTAACTTCAGGACAATTATGGTTAGTGATATATTTTCTGTCGCCTACCCGAATCCACATTAGACGATTTTGGTTGTGACAGTAAATATTATCTCTGCAGCTTAGCCATAATAACACAGAATAAAACAAACATCTGCAGCTGTGTTGTGGCTGGAGGCATGTTTTGGTTGAAATGCTGTTTGGCTGCAGCTGATGGACTGGAGGATAAGGTCAGTGAATGGGTAACTGACAATGACTGAGCCCACTAAGTGGTCGGAGTGTAAATATGATGATGGCTGCATGAGTCACTTAACATACCGCTTGGAATATGCGGCCACAAGCCCCTGAAGGCTTAAACCTAACAAATGGAAGCCATTATTACAGAGGAAATGAAAACCTATATAAAATCAATGCAAATATTACAAATAAGGTCAATGTAGAAACAAAACCTTATTCATAAAACCATTAGATTATAGGAGAGATAAGAATTATATTGAACATAACAGCAACAATCTTCATGCCACTCTCCATATTTTACAATATATGTCTCAAACAAACTTCCAAAGTTTATTTAAAACAATGTGAAAATAACATGTTCTCCACCCCTAAGCGTACAATTCTGTGGCCTCATCATTAAATGCACAGATCATAAACAACTTATCAAATAAAAAAAAAAGACTTGATTACGCCCTAAAAGATTAACTCCAACCAGAGGACACGTTCTTACCCTGCTGTGACAGCCGCGACTCCGTAGCGCTCTCTGACCAGGGGGGACAGTGAGGGAGCTTCAGCTACAACAACCAAAGATCCCACGCTTTACTGTCAAGATGGTTCCCACCCCTCTGAAGCCTCGCTTCGCTCAGACCGATATGCCCCGGAAATAATGACGCAATGGACGTCACTACCTAACTGAGGGGGGCGTAATGACGATGTCATGCTGAGCTCTAATAGGTCAGCGTCCAAGCATGCTGTGCAGGCAGTGGTTTCAAAGCTATTACATGCGCAAAGTCAATTTTTTTTTTATTTCCAGCTTTATTCTCACCATATTTGGAAGTTAAACAAGCAGATTAATATTAGAAAGGAACCATTATAAACTGGCACCTGGGTCAACGACCTTTATTATACCCTATTAAGTAAACATTATAAAAATACCTTCAAGCCCCAAACCTTATTGACCATAGGAAAGAAGCTATCTTGCAATTTGTACTTCTTTATTGTAACAAAATTAATTCTGTCTCTGTTTTTAGAATTTAAACCTTTGGAAAACACAAGAGAATCACTTTCTACCACAGCCAGCCAACTGGGAAATCTTCATATTTATGGAAAATAGAATAGAATAATATTTTATTTATTTATTAGTGGGGAAATTCCTAGTATAACAGTAGTGAAATTATAGTTAAATAGAAGGACTCAGATGCACACACTGAAAATAACGACGATAATAATTAATATGATAATAATAAAATAATAATACACCTCTACAGAAAAGAAAAAAGCCAACCACATTAAATGCATGAAGAAAAGTGGGTGGTTCACTTAGAAAAATAAAACAAAGTTTGTGACTGAAGGAATGAAAAACAAACAGAAAACTTGCACTAGTGATGCACGAGTTTTAGAATTAAGAAATGGTGATGTTATGTTGAATATTGCGAAGACTATATTGATTGTGATTAACCACCCTTATGCCTCACGACTTTGTTCCTTTTCATTCTCTCTAAGCTATATATTATAAATAGTTCAAAGAAAGTTAGCCCAACTGGTCACATGTATAATTGTTGAGGAGAGTTCGAATGCAGCCTACTGATTAGTACATCAAAGCATTCATTTGCAATATTGCACACAAAGATATTGAGATGACTGATGTATTAAATATACAGAAGAGCTGCTAAAATTAATAATTCTTAAGCCCGTTATAACAAAAGTCGTTGCTCTTGTCAAAAAACAAATTGTTCATTCTTGTGAGCTGGTGTGGGTTGGCTTAAAATGTTACCTGTGGCACTAGAGTCACATGCTGCAATTCTCTGGGTCTAACTCAAAGGAATTTCATTGCTAGTTACATTTATTAATATGTTAACTGAAACATCTTGCTGTCTTTTTTAGTATTTCTTTCTAATATGTTTGAAAGAAATGTGACTGGATGTTTTATTTTCAGGTGCCAACAGTAAACATTGTAATCATATTCTTCTCTGTGTCCTTGCAGCTTTCTGTTAATGTGTATTGCAGAGCCTTTACCTCTCATGTTACTGAGTACACTAGCAATAAGATACATTTCTGTAAAACCTCGAAGCCAAATTAGGCTAAAATAAAAATAAGCCTAAATTCACAGAAAAAGGAACTAATGAGTTTGGTAGAAAAACAGAAGCTGCGGTGAAAGCTCTTGACTGGCCTTTCAGGGCTTGATTTTGCTCTGATAAAATAGTCACGCTCAAGTTCAACAGTCCATTAAAGGCACTGAGGGAACATCAGATAAGTGGGGTTTAATAGTGACTGAAATGCATTGGCAGGCTACCGCAGAAAAACAAATCACTTTACAAAGACACGGGTTAATTACACAGCGGCTCGAGAGGAGGTTGTTCAAACAGATATAGCGGTGAATTATTTCGAAATTAGAATAAACAGGTTAAAAAAACAAATGCAAGGAAACTAAACCTCAGGTAATCTGAGGATAACAATAAAGCAGTGACAAAAACGTCCTACAGTGACATCTAAAGGAGGCAATCATAAACTGACTAAACAAAGAGTTTGTGCTGAATATCAACGCCAATCCAATGGTGGAGTTTGATGCTTTACTATTTCAACTGTAGACACAGCTAGTATTTTTCAAACAGGCTTACCTTAATGCGTACTTACAACTAATTAGTTCTAATGACAGGACATGCCTCTGTGTCTTTTTTGTTAATTTATTTATTTGATCAGAGTCACCATGCTTTGTGGGACCATTGTCTGGTCGGTGAGTTCAATGTTATTTATTTATTTAGGCCCATAGTTAGAGGGATGAATCAGTTTTTTAATAATTGCTTCAGGAATAGGGTTATTGATGTAGATTTTATGTAGTGTTTTGGTATAGCTACGTCAGATAGCAATACCAAATCATTGTTTCTGTCTTACAGTGGGTTTATTGGAATGTCTTAGTGATATCTTAGTGATAACACTTTCAAACTATTATTGTAATTCTTACAAAGAATCTTTGCCTTTATGTTTTTTTACAATTCCCTACTAATTCAGTTATTTCAATTAGCTGATATATTGTTTTGTTTTGTTTGATTTTGTTTTGTAAAGAAGCTTTTGTGCTTGGACTATACAGTGCCTTGCTAAAACTATTCATTTTTCACATTGTGTTACTATACCACCACAAATTTCAGTTGTATTTTATCGGACATTGTGATAGACAAACAAAAAAATCGCATAACTGTGAAGTGGAAGGAAAAGGATCCATGGTTATTGATTGTTTTTTGCCAATAGAATTCTAGAAAGTCTGATGTTCACATGTTCAGTTCCCCTTTAAGATGATACCCCTAAATACAATCCAGGTCAACTAATTGCCTTTAGACAAAGCCTGATTAGTAACAAGTAACAAGTCTGTGTGTGTGTATTTTAGTATAAATAAAATAGAATAGAATAAGGGCAAATTACTGGGAATTTTAGCATGTAAAAGGACACAGATACACACAATATTCAAATATGAAAATGTTCACAGGTCTGGGTGTCTTATCAAAATGAGTCCCCGTTTAAAATGGGGATATATCAATAAAATGTAATTAACTCTCCATTCTGGCAAATGACCTGCATTTGTATTTACCCTTTTCAAGTCCAGGGACTCTAAAGCACTTTGCACTACAATCAATCATCCCCCCATTCGCACACCGACAGTAGTAGGCTGCATTATAGCCACAGCTGCTTGGGGCACCGGGCGGTCTGACCACCATCAGCAGGAAAGGCAGGTGTAGTGTCTTGCTCACGGACGCGACTGAGACGGACTCCTAACACCTGGGCCACTATCGCCCCTTGGTATGTGAGGAAGCTCAATTGGCATATATGAATGTGCATAAATGGTACATTTGGTGGGTTCGCCTGGACAAAGATATGTTAAAACATTTGTAAATCTGCTAAGGTTTACTCTGACAGTAGCCTATTTTCATTAGGAGACCTCTGTAGTAATCTCACATGCCTCAGCTTTATTTTGAGAGCAAGATTATAGATACAGGCCTTGAATCTATCTTCCAGTTGTAGGAGGGGAAGTAATTTCAGACAGGAGGGTGAAAAATAGGCCTCATAGGTTCAAAACAATGATAATAACAATTTAGAAATATCTTCAATAAAATACAGAATACAAACTAGAAAAAAACATGCAGTAAATAATAAAAAGTCAAGCCATGTCTCTGTGATTCGTTTACATCTAAAGCACAAGGGACACTCATTTGAACACAGCAATGTGCACATTTTGGATATGGAAGACAGGTGGTTTAAGAGAGAAGAAAAAGAAGCCATCTACCATATGTTAAACATGAAAATATAACACTAAACAGACGTGACCTCAGATTTAATCTTTCTAACATCTATACAGTGCAGTCTTGACTTGTCTGCCTAGACCATTTTACAGCAATTCACAGCTTAGGACAAATGAGCAAAAGAACTGACATGTCACCTTTAGAGAAATGCTTGGTTTGCTAAGCAACAACACCCTAAACATTGAGTTGAATAAAGGGTAGAGTAGAGATTCATGTGTCCTAATTACCCTATTTGCGGCCTTAATGGCCCTTAGTGTGATTGTTTAGACTACAACTTATAACCCTGTTACTTCCAATTATGTTCAGAACTGAAGATGAGACGCGAAACATCTTCAAGAGAAGTCCAGTTGCCTTCTAGGCACGTCATTTCGTGGATTTTCTCGAATCGACACTAGTATGCAGTATATCAATGTAATTTTCATTTTTTAAAGGTTTAAAATTCCTTAATTGTTATTAACAGAGCAGCTTAGTGTTGAATGAAATAAAGTTTAAGATGCAGTAAATGCAGTAAAAAAAGTTACAGCTTTCTCTGTACAACCAGTGCATTTACCACAGAAAAAACCCAGTTTTTAGATCATGTAAAAATCTAGTAATTACAGTCAATCAGACATATTCCACTTTATTTCAAAAACTGTAACCCCTTGTTTCAAGATGGAGTTTGTTTGTGTGGGTTAGTTATTAATACTTTGATTTTAATTACAGTGGCTCAGAATATTTTTCCAAAATGCATTGTGAATCAACCGTAACATGATGAAAATTTATATACAAAACAGCCCTGCTAAGAATATGATTTTTAGCATAAAGAATACACACACACAAACACACACACACACACGCACACACACACACAAACTGAAGGGGGTCCAGAAGGGGGCCTGTGATGTCCTTCAGGTGCTTCAACATCAGGCGCTTAAAGGATTTCATAACCACAGACGTCAGGACGACAGGTCTGTAATCATTTAGTTGTGTGATGGAGCGTATAAAGCAGGAGGAAACTCGCACAGCTCCGGAGACTTGTTATAGAAATTAGTGAAAACGGGGGTTAGTTGGTCATAGCAGATTTTCAGGCAGAGAGGGAAGACACCATCAGGACCCAGACCTTTCTTTCTATTCAAACACTGGAAGACCCTATTAACATCTTCCTCTGTGATCTTTAGGGGGAGACAGGAAGGGCTTGTAGAGTTATTGGTGGGAAATCCAGGTCGCCCTTTTTGTAAGAGTGAGGTATGAAAGGCTGGTAATCAAATCTACAAAAGAAAGGATTCAGATCCTCAGCCTGGCGGGGTGTCATCACAGCATGGGGGCAGGCAGGTGGCGGGGGCAGGCATCCACAGGCAGGTGGCGCTCTTGGTCCATGTTCCAACAGCAGCAGTAAATCGTTATTTCCAAAGGGCTTTTTCTCTCTCTCCTCTCTCGTGGGTTACAGACCTCTATTCTGAGATCCGGACAAGTGCGGCCTTATAAAAAGGAGCGTGAATGCGGGGCAAAAGACACATATTTTAAGGTGAAGAGAGCTGAATGGACTGCGGGACGAGTTGGATGTAGATTTGTGCCACAGAAAGCCCCCGTGTAGTAAGTAAAACTGTGATGAACTTTTTGTAGTTTGCAACAGATTACCGTCTTTTGCCAAGCTGCCGAAGAGATGCGATGAATAAATGTGTGCTTTATGATCATCTTTTCCTGCGCTCTTATGTGGTTGCCATTTATTATAGGACTGCTAACAAAGCGGTTTTGGCTTTGCTTTAAAGAGTGTTTTGGTCAACTGATGCACAGTAATGATAGTTTTATCATGTGTGCGCGTTTTTAAAGTGCTCATCTTTTGTGAGTACTTTTCTTGTGTAAAATGTTGAAAATCAAAGTCATAGGGAATCATTTTATTGTGTGATGTTCTCTTAAACCTTTTAAAGAGTATGATGAAAACGGAATTGAGCCTCATCCTTTGGTGAATCCTGTTATATTTTTAGTAATTCTGTGCATGCAAGAGGCTGGATGTGAGAAGCAAAACAAGTTGCTTATTAAAAAGTGGGGCCAGGTAATAATATTCCGGGTGGCAGGTGGATTACGCGTGGCTTTTTGGGAGATGTTTATGATCATGTTTATGGAAACCTGAAGTCCACGAGATGCTTTTAATGGGTCGTATGGGACAATTTAGAGGTTCTAGAATAGTTTGTGAAGGACCTAGTGTTAGTCTTTGTAAATAGTTTTGTTCCAGGAATGGCCAAAGTTTTGCTACAAGTAATCAGCACGCTAAATCCCGTTGGTATACTACTTATGCTGTTCAAAGACATGTAGGATTAAGGATTATGGATAATGATAAATATGCAACAGTGATGAGCGACGGCACTTTAAGATATGGTTTGTACTTAATTTAACTATGAATATTCCTAGTATTATATTCTGTACTTGCAATGTACATCACCCAGCAAAGAGAAAGTAGATTGTGGCGATTTGAGCATCTTGAATTTAGGTGGGACTGGGTGGGTCAGACTTTTTTCTTATCCCACACATGAAACTGTATGTATCCTGATAAATAAGAAATTGCCTTTTAAACTTGAATCGTGTGTTAAGGACAGTGGCGAACAATACATTATAATTAGGGTCTGTTGTGGGGGAATCAAATCACCCCAATGATTTTGTAACAAAGGCATTCCTGGTGTTTGCTGGGCTTGAAACTGAATGTGGTATTGTAGGTGGGGATTTGAACTGCTACCTAAACCTGCTTTATTAATAGCCTCATACCTAAAAAAAGGAAACCAACTGATGAATGTTCTTTATATCGACCTATCAGTCTTTTAGATGTCGCATTAAAACATTTTCTAAAATATTAGCGTGGCATCTTGAGGAGGTTTTACCCTCCATTATCAACACTGATCAGACAAGGTTCATTATTGGCAGGGACTCCTGCAACAACATGTGAAGGTTGTTAAATGTAATTCAGTTGTGGCATCAGAAGATGTTGGCCAGTATAGTAATAAGTGTAGATGAGGAAGTAAAAAGCCTTTCACAGGGTGGAATGGCTCTTTCTCTTCTCCACCCTAAAAGCCTTTAGGCTTGGGGAGGCCTTCAGCAGCTGGGTAAGACTGTTTTATTATAAACCACTGGCGGCTGTTTGGATCAGTGGATAGCTTTTATCCTACTTTGCTTTGGACAGAGGGACCAGGCAGGGGTGCCCTTTATCCCCGTTATTATTTGCTATTGTGATCAAGCCCCTTGCAGAAGCTATAAGGAATAGCCCAGATATCACTGGAATTTCAGTTGGTGGGAAAGATCATGAAATAGCCTGATATGCTGATGATATAGTGCTTTTTATAAGTAACCCAACAAAATCTATACCAGCTGTTTTGGACGTAATCAATTGGACATAAAGTCAATTTAGTAAATTTTCAGGGTATAAAATACATTTTTCTGAAGTCATGCCACTAGGTAACTCCTTTCATTCTATCTCTTGTCTATTCAATTGGTCACCCACAGGCTTTACTTACCTTGGGATTTCTATCACTCCATCACTAGAAGCAGTGTACAAGGCCAACTTTGAACCCCTGTTAAGGCATATGTGTGACGACTTGAACAGATGGATAGCTCTTCCGAGGTCAATGATGGGTAGAATTGGTTTACTCAAAATGAATATTCTTCCAAGTCTTTTTATCACTTCCAAATGGTTCCTATTTTATTTAATAATTAAAGTAATTAGAATGGTAAACAGCTGGACCCCCACATTTATTTAGAACAGAAAGAAACCATGACTAAAAATGTTACAAATGCCTGTAGAGCAGGGAGGTTTAGCCATCCCAAATGTTCGATTGTATATTCTTGCTGCACAGCTGCGATATATAGCTGAGTGGATGAATAATGACCTAGAGTCGGTGTTGCTAGATATGGAATTGATGATTGTAGGCAGGTTGTGGCCTCTGAAATCTTTTATTTGCCCTGGACCCAAAGAAAACTATGAATATCGGAGACAATTACATCTTAATTACAACAAATATGCAAGTCTGGCAAGCAATAAGAAAGTTAGAGAGGGTCGTTCTAAAACATTGTCTTTACTAGCTCTGATATACGGTAACACGGAGTTTGCTCCAGCCGCTCAGACATAGGATTTAAGATGTGGGAGGAGAGGGGGACATTTATTTGATAAAGGAGTGATGTTACATTTGAACAAATATGACAGAAATATGATCTTCCCAAAGGTAATTTCTTCAGATATCTGCAAATTTGCAGCTTCATTCAGAATCAGAGCAGGCATGACTTTGACTGACTTCACAGATGTAACAGTTACTTCTAACAAGAGGCAAGAAAACATTTCTCGGTCGGGCAAATGGAAAGCTGATTTCAATCTTAAAATAGATGAATAAACATGGCTGGAACTATGGCGGTTGGCCAGAGAGATCTCCATATGTAACAGAACTAAAGAGATCCAGCTTAGAATATTTCATCTCTTGCATATTACACCACATTAGACACAGGATGAACTAAAGTTTGCCTAAAAAGTGTTCCAAATGACATGTAGAGGTGGTAAGCTTTAGGCAATGCATCTGGACATGCACCCTTGTTGAGAAGTACTGGGGAAAAACTGTTAGCAAACTTAATTTGATTTTTAATGCCTAGCTTGATGCTGACCCTCATGTTCTGCTTCTCGGTTTGCCCAATCGTCATATTAAAGGGTCTTATCAAAGAAGGTTGCTTAGTATTCTTACATTGCTGCTCAAAAAAGTATCTTGCTTAGATGGATTGATAATGCTCCACCTACCATTAGGAGTTAGCAGAAAGTGATTTTTGACTTGCTACCAATGAATTACCTAACATACGGATTCAAATGTAAGATGGATGATTTTTGTAGGATCTGGAATCGTTTCTTTAAATATGTAGGTAAAAGACTCACATTCATGGTATTAAAAGGGAGGCTAGATGAGAATGGGGAAATGTGGCTAACTAATGTTTTTGGATTGTAAGGTTGGACATTTTTTCTCCTGATATGTATGAGCTACAACCTTGTCAAATGTAATGGGACTGTGTATCCTTATGTGTATGTGTAATTGTACTGGGTATGTCACATTACAAGTAGTGTGAGATTTGTTTTTGTTGCCATGTTGTTTTTTTTTGTTTTTTATTTGTGCACATGCCAGAAAATC
This sequence comes from Crenichthys baileyi, assembly GCA_036173005.1. NCBI lineage: Eukaryota > Metazoa > Chordata > Actinopteri > Cyprinodontiformes > Goodeidae > Crenichthys > Crenichthys baileyi. Next base: position 122,500 of record JAHHUM010002602.1, read on the forward strand.
TAATAAAGATATAATAAAAAAAACTGGCACTTGGGTCCTGCGTTTTGCAAGCCGTGGTGGTTAGAAAAATATATCTCGGCAGGATGGGGTATCAGACACATTCATTCCCTCATTTTGATTGAGCTGCATAAAGGTAAGCCCTCGTTTGTTCCCTGATCGACTTGGATCATTTTAAAAAGCCTAATCCATGCATTGGAACAACTACCTGTTGGCAGTTAGAGCTTGAGGGGATCTCCGTCAAGTCATTGAAGAGCTGGAAACCTTTAACCTATCTGACACCATTTTGGCCGCATTGAAGCCATGTCTGAAGAGGGGCTTCATGTGTTGCTGACCACACTGCTGTCTGGAGCTCTTCTGGTGGCCGTTTTAGCTGTTCTTTGCTACTTTACCTGCAGACTGGCCGGATCGTTGCCTCTAGGTGGACCTGGACGCTTTTGAGGCCTGGTACTGTTGATATGACTGACAATGTGAAACTAAGGTATGGTAAAGGAAACTTCCTGGCATTAATGCTGTAATATTCTCATAGGTCTTGTTTTTTTCCAGCATGCTTGTTTATCAATAAACCAACAGGAGCTTGGCCCTGTTCCAAGTTTACGTTAGGCTGTGGAAAGTGCTGACAAGTCTCTGGTTAGTTTAAAGTTTTATTAGAGCCAGCCATAAAGTGGAAAAGTTTAACAGTATAGTACAAACCAGAGCAGAGACTGGTGAGAAATACACTGATTATGCAGTGATCTAACCATACAATGAAGAACTTGTTCTGTTAGTGACGAGTCTGGCATTGTAGAGGATTACATGCAACTCCTTAAAAAGGTACAAACAGAACCAGGAGGATTCTAATCAGACCTGGGCAAAAGAGTTTTGTCTTAAAAGAATTCATATCTACACGCTTTTTATTATTTTCCAGGGATAGAAGTGACCAGTCAATCATTTGGTGTTAATCGGCTTTGTTAGGGCCCTTAAACCACTCAGTGCTGTGAAGCTCAATCCCATTAAAATGACCTTGACCATAAGCACAGGGAAGAAAGGAGGAGGTGTAAATAATTATAGATGAAAGCCTGTGGCCACAACTGTGTGCAGATAGGCCTCAAGCTCAACTTTACAAAGCGGTTCTGTTGTTTCTCCCCAAGATGTTTTGTGGATTTTATAATCTACTTTTTGATCATGTGTTTTCTTTTTAGATACAGGTGGTAATATTCAGCCTGTGCCTTTTGCTCCCCCCGGCTCCCATAGCGTTCAAATCAGAAGTTCACACACACTCATCATGAGCATGTGTGTCATATTGATTTGAGCTTTTAATGTTTTATTTAAACTGTTCTTTTTACAGGGTGGGCTGATGCAATATGTACAACTTTAATAAATACACACACACACACACACACACACACACACACACACACACACACACACACACACACACACACACAAACACAAGGTCATGAGTATAGATACATACTCAAATGTATACATACACCCTTATATCGAGTTTTGGAAAAACCACACTGTTTGTCAACAAACTGGCCACCACTCCAGCTTTTAGGCAGAGTCCAAAAACAACAGTTATTATATTGGGGCCACCCCAAAAGGTTATTTAAATCTGCTGTATTCAGTCCAAAACCATTTTTCATATGTATTTTTTTGAAAAAAAGAAAAAAAAGAAAAGAAAGAAAAGAAAAAAAAAAAAGAAAAAAAGAAGAAAAAAAAAAAAAAAAAAAAAAAAAAAAAGAAAAAAAGAAATGAAAAAAAGAAAGAAAAAAAAAAAAAAAAAAACTTTGTGAAGACATGAGTTCTGTTTTTTTGTTATTTGGGTTTTGGGTTGGAGTTTGGAATTGGGTGTTTGTTTTGTTTGGGTTTTGGTTTGTGTGTTGGTGTTTGGGGTGTTTTGTGTGTATTTGGGAGGCTCTGGTTTAATTTTTTTGTGGTTGGTATTGGTACGTCAATGTTTTTCCGTTTAAGGCATTTAACTGTTGATTTGAGATGAAGCCAAAGAACCTGGAGATAGTTTTCCATTTTCATTATTCCACCGACATTGTGCAATGCACCCAAACCAATCAACGTAACTGACCCACAGTATGACCCTACCCCCATGGGGCTTGGGGCATTTAAAACTGTGTTCTCGGGTTTGAAAATCACACCTTTACTTCTCCTAAAATAGTTGTAGTCATTGTGTCTAAACAACTCAATTTTTGTCTCATCTGACTATAGGACTTTCCTTCAGAAGGCATTTGGCTTGTCTATGTGGGCAGCGACAGAGTGAACATGCAGATTTTGCAGCAGATGCATCTTTCGTGATTAGCATCCTTTCAGTCGAAGGCGATGAAAAACTTGTTTTATTGTGGCGGCAGTGTTTCCGTAGCTTGCAGGGGTTCTGCACAACCTAGTTGAATTCCTTTAATCTGAGGGTGGTAGTTTGAAACAGAGTTTGAAACCTGCTGCTGCTCCAACAGCACAATAATTCTAAACACATTACCAAACTAGTTTTGGAATAGATAAAGCATTCTAATATTAAGCTCAGAATGCTTTCCCTAAACCTCAAACCTGTTGAAAATGTAATGGTCATATTTATTTGACAGATCTTTCACTGAAAAGTAGTCAATTTAAATAACAATTCTGCCAAGAAATATGCGAGAAGCTTATTTTTGCTAACATTAAATCAAACATGTTGTTTGAGCACAATAAAAGACATTCTTAAAAAATTGTAATTTAGTAATTCAAAAAACTGAAACTACTGCTATACAAATTCATTTTTTTCTTACATTTCTGTTTTGAAATCAAATTTGTGAAATTTTTTAAAATCAGTCTTGTGTAACATTATAGATCTCTGAATTGAAGTTACATTAGCTGTAAACCAAAGTTATCAATATAAATATCAAATTCAAAGTCAGCTTTATTGGGAAGGAATAACAAGGAATTGGAATTCGGTTTCACTTTGCTCTCAATATACAGATATTTAAATTTTAAATAAAGATATTTAAAAGCTATATATAAATGAAATATCTCACTGTGTGTAATGCATCTCTATAATATCTGAGTTTCACTCGTTGCGTTGAATTACTAAAATATGTATATGTAATTTTGACTCTGTGAATAAGAGCAAATAATATAAAATAAATTGAAAAATGTGCAATAAATTATTTTTTTAATTATATGCGGTATGTTCTATGAATTAAAGGTGGTTCTGTTTCTGACATAAGAAAACTATTTTTAACTTGAGGAGAATGTTGGCCATGCAAAACAGAATACACAAGTTCAGAGCAATTTGCTTGACATAAGTGTCTCTGGTCAAATCATCATGGAGTAAATAAATATTAAACCAGTGTGTCAGAGTCGGTGTATATGAAGATGACACATTTAAGTACTAGTCTCTGTTCTTATTCTCTTGCAGCTGTGACGCAGCTTCAGGTAGACTTCCACAGCTTCCCGAAGTGGCATCTTATGGTTATCTAGAGTTACGCATCAGCCGCACTCAGATCACAACATGAAGACGTCAGGCCTGCTCATTGCTTGCTCCTGTCTGATCTTTGGATGCATGGGGAAGCCACGATTCCCTGGTGAGTTACTGAGTGTTTAACAAATATTGTGCTTCAAAGACAGATTTTTAGGATTGGAGAAGGTTTTTTTCTAACCTTTTAAGGAGGTAGATTTTTGTTCACATCCTGTTGTTAAAACACTGGATATTTTGGCTGCTGAACCCAGTTTGGTGGCGCCACAGTAAATAACAGGAATTCATTGGGTAAATACTATAACAAAAACTGGAAATGCTGTTATCCTGAGGTTTGTGTATTTTAGGTATTTTAACAACTGTTGCTGTGTTTTATAACAGAAAGTCCAGCCAGTCTAATTTTAGAATTTGATCCTCCCTTTTGAAATGTTGTGTCTTATCTCCTGCACTGACTATGACTTTGTTATAATCGAGGTCGTAAATTGAGCATTTTTTTGTAAATACCTCAGGTTTTGTGGAGCTCCTTAGACTGTGGCTGTGATTTTTTGCAACAACGTTAGCAACATCAGCATCAGTTAACAGTTTTAAGGTTTTCACATTTTTGTGGCTTAGTGATAATGTCAGTTTCCATATGTGGGTATCCTCTAAAGCATGTCTTCTTTATTGATCCAAAGGCAGCTCTCTGTGGCCTTTGAAGTTGTTGCACTGTTACTGACTGAATTCAAGAGCACTTCTCTAAGTTTAAAAAAGGAGTTCAGGACTTTAGTAGTGAATTTGATGTCTGTTTGAAGTATGTCTGTTCTGTTCTGTAAATTAGTTCTTAAAATGTAATGTTTCATCTGAACAACTATTCGGTATTTGGTTTTCTCTCATGTTAGATCAAGAATCAAATATTTCCTGAACAGCTTGATTTTTCACGGATAAAGTGAATATGAGGTCACGAAGGTCTCCACATTAGCATTTTTTCAGACCAACCATCATCTGTTATTTTTGTGACTTACTTTTGTAAAAATCTAAGCAGACTTTATTTACTTACATTACTGAATTTGTCAGAACAAGAGAAAGATCCCAACTTCTGGAACAGGTGGGCTCAGCAGACCTTGAACAACGCCGTGACTCTGCAAAATCTCAATAAAAACAAAGCAAAGAATCTCATCCTCTTCCTTGGAGATGGTAAGGCATGAAAATTTGAATGTGAATAACAGCTGTAAATGGATTAGATTTTTAGAAATATGACACCAAGTATCCAGTTCTTTTTGCACTCTTTACCTCGGAAGAGTCAAAGATGTTCTGAACTTTCCAATGAAGGGTGAAAAGATTGAAGGGATTCAGCTTTGGAGGATGAGGAAGATGTTTTCTACAAGGTGAGGTTCACTTGAGGTGAATAACTAGTAGCGAGCAAAACTGCTGAACTGCCATCAAATTGCTGGGCTGCAGTTTTTGTAAGGATGCTCTCTGGTTCTACAACAACATTCTTCATTCATCGGGCCTCTGCTGCCTTTCTCCCCTGCATTCACAGCATGGCATTCTTGCTTATTGTTTCATTCATGGTCAGATTAACCCAGTTTCAGAATACCAGAGAAAATGTGCAAACTTGTTCAAGTGGAATATGTTCATCCAGCCTTGTCTGCTTTATAGAGTTCAATTGATACTGAGACCTAACTTCGAAAATGTTTAAAAAGATTCCATTGTAGTCCTTGGCTAAACATACAGCTTGAAATATACAGGAAATACCTGCAGATCAAACTAGCTTTGGAGTTGCATTTTGGGAGCTATGAATTTGCTTTTTGTTCTGTGTAAAATATGTCATTAACTTCAGCATGGCTTTAACAGTTTATGTCAACAAAGTCTCTTAAATGCCCACCTCTTTGAGCCTAAACACGTACTGTATACACAATATATTGTCTGGTTTTTGCCTGTTTTTTAGTTGTTAAAGACATTCAAGGAGAACCCTGCAGTATCCACTATCTCCAATGCTTTTTCCAGTCCTTTCATGCAACACGAATCAAGGAAAATATTTTGCCTGACAGCAGTGAGCTTGCTGTAAGATGTGGTCATGTGTTGCAAACTGAGAGTAATAAAACAGAGTGAAAAGCTTGAATGTTTATGAATCTGCGTTTATGTTTTCCCTGTCCCTACTAAGGGAAAACCAATCCTATAAGTCAACCTACTTTTGGTGTTCAGGGATGGGGGTCCCCACGGTGACGGCAGCTCGGATACTGAAGGGTCAGCTGAGCGGACACAGCGGAGAAGAGACGCAGTTGGAGATGGACAAGTTCCCTTTTGTCTCTTTGGCCAAGGTCAGACTATCATGTAATACTGTACAATATATTGCTCTTATGGGGTAAAGTAATGGCTTTACTCAACATGTGACCATAATTCTGGCCATGCATTGCATCAGATTTCACCAGCAACATATTCTGTAACAGACATGATAAGACTATATAGTCGATGATGATTTTGACAGGTAAATAATTAAATAAAAATGGTTACAGAATATGTAAAAATGTTACAGAATATGTTGCTGGTCATGCTATGGCAAATACAGATGGCTAATATTACCATTATAAAATAAAATTACCGACCAAACCCTACATGATTAAAGCAATATTAGAAGATTGTTTTTGATTGTCAGTGAATGCAGCATCTCAGAGGTACAGAACCTAAAAGCATCAAGTCTTTGTATTCTGCTCGGGGATGTATTTTGGCTTTACGACTGCACAAGAAAGGACCTTAGGAGCTGTTTTTGTCCTCACTCTGTGAAGAAGGAAGCAGCAGCTGCTTGGCGTTGAATGCTAAGCAAGTAATTTTCATGTGAATGTGTGTAGTCTTCAGAATGGTCTGTTTTTTCTTTTCAGATTTCTTGAAATTTGGGCATTATAAGGGTCTGCTCAAACTTGCCAGAAGCAGTGCTGTTTTTGGCAGCCACCTTAGTTGTTGTCTTAGTCTTTTGGACAAATTGCTTATTAATTTTATTCATATTTAGTCATTTTCATGTGATAGTTTTAGTCTGAATTTATTCAACGAAAACTCAAAAAGGTTTTGGTCTAGTTTTAGTAAAAAAAGTGTATTCTCTATCTCTGCATACAAAGTATACATCCTGTAAAGGTCTACAGGTGAATACCAAAGGTATAAAGTATTTTCCCCACTCTTAAAAACGCAACAGACAGAATGCTGCATGCATTTTGAGTTCAGGCTGCTGTAAGTGAAATTTGCCCCTGATAACATTTAATTAACTGCAGTTGTCAAATCGTTCGTTTTGTTAATCATCGCTTATAAATTTACTAGAAACGTGGTTTTGCCTAAAATGGTTACACATTACCCTGTCATTTAAAAAAAGCAGTGAAAAAAGTCCTTTTTACTAAATCTCTATTGGTCCTGTGATTATTTCATATAATTACTGTTGTTGGGACCACAGCCATGGGTACAAAATGATGGGCCAGTAAGAACTTTTCTGGAACTTTCAAAATAAATCGCATTAACCTACTTCCAGCACAGCCAGGAACAGGGAATGATAGCGGACTTCCCATGACGTCACTGTCCGAATAAAAACCCCGCCGTTTGGTTTTGTTAGTGTTGAAAACTCAGCCACCTTAGTGCTAGCAGATTATCTGCTCAGCACATGTGCTCAATTTGTGTGTTCTGTGTTTGTGTTTTTTTGTGTTTTTTTTAGACAAACTTTATTTAAAGGTGTTTTAACACAGAAATGGGCCTTACCCCCTTTCCACGTTTATGCAAAGGGTTTGATTCTGTGATAAGCTATAAGCTTCTTTTGTTAGTTTAAAAACCGCAAACAGCTAAAACCCGTGCTTCCCTCTAAGATTCCCAAAAAGGTTTTTTAGTTTTTCAATCTGTAAAAAAATATTTCCCAAAATATTTTTTTACTAAACTTGAAAACGGGGTAACAAAATTTAAAGCCCTTTTTCTCAAAGATGTTTTTTCTTATTCAAAAAAACTTTTTTAAATATTTTTTTTTTAATAATTAAAGACAGCTATTAAACACCTTGAAAATTTGGTCATCCAGGGGGTTGGTTTTTATTCAGAAAATCTTTTTAAAAAAAAAAATATTCTTAAAAAAAATTATTTTTAAAAAAAATATTATTTTTTTTAAAATAAAAAAATTTTATCTGACTTGCTTTTTGGGGAATGGTTGTTAAAGGTGTGCCAATTTCCCTTTAGTTAGTTCCAAAGCTAACTTTACTTTTTTTCCCCGGTTCTTCAAGATAAAATCCTTGGGTTTTCTCAACATAAAAAACTTGCATGGTAATGTTCACCCTTCTTTGGGTCATGGTTTTAAACCTTAAATGATCAACTTTTTATTTGTAAATACCAATTAGTCTTCCTTAGTTTTTTCATTCTGCTTGGTAGTTTTTTTGGATTTTTTACATAGAAAGAGTTTGTTGTGAAATATGTTTGACTTTGAGTTGGCTTTTTTTTTGTTAATAAATTCTTGTATTTTAAGAAATTGTGTGAAATTCTTCAATGTGTGTGGGGAGTTTTTGCTTTCAATAATGCAGAGCTTGGCTCATCCCCTTTCAAAATTTTTTCCTAATATAATGCCTTATTGGGGGTATATTCCAGGACAACCTTAACAGACCCAATAAATTTAATAAAATTAAAGTCATTCCGTCGTCAGTCATTTTTTACCCCTTATTCCATGTGGTTCGCGGGGGAGCTGGGGGCCCATCTCCAGCAGTCTAGGGCGGGGGGGCGGGGACACCCTGGACGGTCCCCCAAACCACGCAGGGCAAAACACAAACAAACCCTGCCTCCCAAGGGGAATTTTTGAGTGACCATTAACCCAACGGCATGTCATTGGACTGTGGGAGGAAGCCGGAGTACCCGGTGAGAACCTACGCATGCATGTTAAAGAATAAATATTAAATAATATATTCATATTCATAATCACAACACTGTTACTTATTGATATTTCCCTAATTTCAAAGACTCAGGGTCTCACTGTGAAGACAAAACGCTAAAGTTAAAAAATTGATTTTTTTGTAATACGTGGGTTATTCTCTTTTCCGGGTCAAAAATTTTCCCAACGAGGGAAAAATTTTACTGCCACTACTGATAATTGTCCCCCTAACTCTATGTTTGTAGGAAAACCTCATTTTACCTTTTTTCTCCCTTCCACCTTAAGGCACTTTGGGGTGTTTTTTTAGCACTTTTTAAATAAAACAGTGAAAATACTGATAACACTTATGAATAATCATCACTAAAATCTTCACACATTTACATCCCTTTACGCAGTTGAAAAACTTGTGCGAAAAGTAAGGTGTGTGAGCCATGAAGAAAATTACACACTGGAATCTGTAAGCTAGCTAATGTGAAACAAGCTTAAATATCAAACATACACTTGAGTTGGAGATCTCTTAGAATTAGTTTGGGTAATTTTTTGATTTTTTTGTTTGAAAACTATTTTTCCCAATTGGGTATCTTTTTCTCCACTTTGGGCTCCCCAAAAGATTTCGGGCCCCAAAAAGTGCATTATTTTTGTGGGCATTGAAACAATTACCTTTTTCCGTATGAAAACTACTTTAAATTTTTTCTTCCCTGAAAAATGGGAGGGGATTTCCTTATAGGGGAAAATTTTGACACAATTTTTTTCTCTGCACTTTCTATAAAAACCCCATTCCCTTTAAATTTTAATTTTAGTAAATTCAATGTTTGCAGAAAGCGGGGTTTTGGGGTTTGGGCCAAATGCCCAGGAAAAGGGGAAAAGCCAGGAGCCAGACGACTGAAAAGAAGTTGATTTTTTTCTTTCTACTCAAACCCCCGGCAGGGCAGGCAGGACCAAGGGCACAGGTTTCCCCAAAAAGATCAGGCATACTTTTTCTAACAAGAATCAAAGGGAAAGAAAAGCAGGGGACTAAGGCAACAAAAGAACCTAAATACAAACAGGAAATGCAGGGAAAACCAATGAACAGAGAGACCAGGTAGAGAGATCAGGGGAACTAGGAACAGGTGTGGAAACAGGCTGCAGGGAGTCAGAGGGAATGAGACCAATTAACATAACACAGACAGAAGGTAAACAAAGACTAAACCAGGTTTAAAATAAAGAAAACACAAACTAATACACAGACAGATCCTGACAATGTTATATTTATTTCCAAGGCTATCACAAGCTGATGATGATAACTAAAAATAATACTACTACCATGTTAATTTGTGTTTCTGCAGACTTACAACACTAATGCACAGGTGCCAGACAGCGCGGGCACAGCCACAGCTTACCTCTGCGGGGTTAAGGCTAACGAGGGCACGGTTGGCGTGAGTGCAGCTGCCGTACGCTCCCAGTGTAACACCACAAAGGGCAACGAGGTCACCTCCATCCTCAGATGGGCGAAGGATGCAAGTTAGAAGACTGAAACTTTTTATGAACTTGGGATCTTTCTCTTCTTCTGGCCATTTTTATACCTTTTTATGTAGTTAAAATGTCAGAATTTAAAATGTGAGAGTGAATCATTGCTGTATATATCATGTTAATGTGTGGGGTGGATACTCCCTTAATGACCTAATTGCTTCAGGCACTGACTTCAAAGATTTGAAGAAAAACCCTGTAGTCATGCTTTTTACTCGGCACATTTGCATATTCAGTGTTTGAACCTTAGACCTAAATGAGAATTGGGAATATAAATCCACTTGACTCAAAAACATTTTTATTAGACTGTTAATTTGGACAAAGTTGTTAAACTTTGGTTTTTCATACTTCACTCTGATGTAATTGCCAATTTTATAACAACAATGCAGTCAAATTCATATCATAAAATGTCAATTGGTTAAAAAGAATATGTTTCTAAGAAGCCCCAATCAGTCAGTTTGCAGCAATCAGACCTCGTTCCTGAGCAAGCATATGGTGACAGTGGAAAGGAACAACTACCTGTTAACAGGACGAAAGGTCCAGGACAACCAGGCTCAGTATGAGCACCCTTCTGTTGTGAATTGCTGAGCATTGTAAGAGCTGAAAAGAAATACAGAAAAACACAGAGGCTGTGAGTCAGAAGAAAAACAGAGAGTACACAACGTTAAAGCAGCAATAGCTCCATCAGTGGATTTGCCCAGAAAAGAGGATAGATTTAGGCTTTTCTCAATCTGTTTGAACATGTGATGTGATGTTACATAACACTAAAACTGAAGAAAATTAAGGACACAGGAAGAAATCAATATGTATTAATACATTTGTTCAAGGCAGAGGAAACATTGCTGCATGATATGAAATTATAATTATAAACTTAGGAGTACATCATGTGTTTTTCTTACGTTCCTTTAAAAAACCTTTCACTTCTTTCATCCTTGTGTGCATTGCATCCTATTGTACATGCAATACAGCTTATTAGATTCAAAGGGTTAAAACAATCATGTTGTTGATCAAACACTGAACCCTGGTTAAGACAGCAGTCTCTGTGTGTCCACACTGCAGAAAAGTCTGTCGGAATCGTGACAACAACACGCGTGAACCACGCGACTCCAAGTGCTGCCTACGCCCACTGTGTGGACAGAGAATGGTACTCCGACAATGAGATGCCAGCTGATGCCCTGCAGTCTGGCTGTAAGGATATTGCCAGACAGCTCTTCGAAAACATTCCCAATATTGATGTAAGTCACGTTCCTGCCACTGGTTTTTAACACATATTTATTAGTATTTCAGATTGCAATCCAAAAAGTTTTTAATTCTAAATACCAATGGATTGCATTTTGTTCTTTTATTAGTAAACTAATTGTTGTTTGAATTTTTAGCTGTACTAGTTGTTGTTTAGTTATGGTACACTTATTATGGCAGTGTACAAGGATGCATATTATATTTTTATATTATATTAATATAATATTTTTCCAAGAAAAAACTCCTTAAAGATTATAGATCTATTAATCCTTGTATTATAATTTATGTATTATATTGTTTTAACACTGAAAGTTTACTTTTTTATTGTAAACCCTAACCCTAACCCTTTAAAAAAATAATGGCCCTAACTCTTGTCTTAGAAATGTATGTGGGTATCTTTTGTAATTTATATTTTGTAATTGGGTTTCTTCTGTTGTTTTTCTTTCACAATTTGTATACGAAAATGATTAAAATGACCTTCTAGTTTTGACCTTTTCAGGTGATTATGGGTGGGGGAAGGAAATATATGTACCCCAAAAACATGCCGGATGTAGAATATCCGACTCAATCAAAGCATAACGGCACACGGAAGGACGGAAGAAACCTGGTGGAGGAATGGTCCAACAAAATGAAGAATGAGGTAATTTTCTTTTTCTTGTTTCCTTCTCCTTTTTTTTATTTCCTTCTTATCTGCCCAATTACATTTTCATATTTTTTTATTTTCAATTTTTCCACAGAGGGCCCATTATGTATGGAACAAGAAGCAGCTCCTATCCCTGAACCCAAACAATGTGGATTACTTGCTGGGTAAGGCTCACTTTCGTTGAAGTGTAAATGAGGAGGCATTACTCTCTGCAATCAGTGTATGCCTATTATCTATGTTTAATATGCAATTTCTCTTTGCACTGCTGCTTTTTTTCCCAGGTCTTTTTGAACCTGTAGAGATGTCTTACGAATTGGAGAGGAACACTGACACTGATCCTTCACTGACAGAAATGGTGGATGTAGCCATCAACATCCTAAAGAAGAATCCCAGTGGATTTTACCTCCTTGTAGAGGGTAAGCTTTTGTCTCATAATATGCACTTGTGTTTTAGGTGGGTTCTGTTACTTGGCTGATAAGGGAATTTTTTGGAGCACAAAATATTCACCTGATCTTTCTGTCTATATATATATCTATATATATATTTCCGTCTGTCTTCTAAAGCATTCATTTTTTTGGATTGACTTCTGCATTTATCCCTAGCTTTTATCTTGCAATCTCATATTTCCCGCACATGCTTCTCAGAGAATATCTGGAGTTCGCAGTGGAACCGATTAGAGCGATTTCAGTGTAAATCAAGACTGAAGTCAGTGGCGGCGAAGTGCATGGTCAGGGTTATCCCTGACACTGCTAATGAATAACATCTTGACACGCAGCTGCTGTTCGGCTTGTGGAGTCACCCCTAAACTGGTCGGCAACGTCTCTGGCTTCTGAATGTCTTTGATTATTCATCACTTGAAATTCTGAATCCAATTGTAAACAACTCTTAAAAGCAGTCTTGCTGGATAAGATGGATGGAGTTTTTTCCAGAAGTGCACGATGCAAAATAAAATAAAGCACGGTGGAACTTTTGACATTAGATGGTGAAGAAAAAAAAAAGGTAAATAAAACAATTCAAGTTGTTCTAGGCTTGATTTATTGTACTGGCCACTCGCTTAGCGATGGTTCTCAATCTTGTTTGCTTTCTTTTTACTTCTGACTCAGCTTCAGCTAGCACACACAACGGTGCAACCAGGAAGATTATGAAAAAGACTCCATTATTCTCAACACGGTTGTTTACATTTTCAGAGAGATATGTTGTTCCAAAACAAATCTAGACAGATCTCACTGACTGAATGGAGAAGGCTACCTTAAGATTACCAGCATACATTATGAGAAAACAAAAGAATTTTGTTTTCTCATAATGTATCCTGGAAACAGGTTTCCAGGATTTCCTTCTTTCATCTCCGGAACATTGCCAAAATTAGAAATATCCTATCCAGGATTGATGCTGAAAAACTAGTCCATGCATTTGTTACTTCAAGGCTGGACTATTGTAATTCTATACTATCAGGATGTCCACAAAATGCAGTTAAAAGCCTTCAGCTGATTCAAAATGCTGCAGCAAGAGTTCTGATGAAAATTAAAAAAAGAGAGATCAATTTTCCCCCTACTTTAGCTTCCCTTCATTGGCTCCCTGTTAAATCCAAAAAAATTTAAAAATTCTCCTCCTCACATATAAAGCCCTTAAATGATTTGCTCCATCATACATCAGAGAGCTGTTTTTCCATATGTTCCTAACAGAGCACTTCGTTCTCAGACTGCAGGTTTTACTGGGGGTTCCTAAATCTCTAGAAGTAGAATGGGGGGCAGATCCTTTAGTTTTATCAGGCTCCTCTCCTGTGGAACCAGCTCCCAGTTTTATCCGTGAGGCGGACACCCTGTCTCTTTTAAAGGCTAGGCTTAAAAATTTCCTTTTTGATAAAGCTTATAGTTAGAGTGGCTTGGTTTATCCTGAGCTATCTCTGTATTTATGCTGCTATAGGCCTTAGGCTGCTGGGGGCATAATGACCACTTTCACCCTCTTCCCCCTACTTTCTCACACTACTCTTCAATTTTGTATTATTTGCTGTTATTTTCTGCTTTTAAAATTTTTTCTCTCTTTTTCTCTTTCCTAGAAACTACACCTGGCCTGACTCTGTGTCTACCTGTGCAAATTTCTGGAGGGGGGGCATCGTCCGAGCTTCTGCTGGGAAAAAACTTAATGCTCACCCTCTACCGATGATCCACATGGCCCTGTCTTTCAGTGTTTAACCCCTTTTCTCTCTCCTAGACATAGCTACTGACGGAGCTTTTACTGTAACTAACTCTATGTGCTCTCTTCAGACTCTAACATTGAAAAATGGCTCAGAGTTTATTTGTTCTTTCTTTCTAGGTGAAACGATAAAGGAGCTACATCCATTAACATTTACCTTTTTCCTTCCCTAGAAAGTACTCCCGGATTTATGCTTCTTTTTTTCTCTTGTGTCTCTGCTCTGTTCTCTCTAACCCCCCAGTCGTCGTGGCAGATGGCCGCTCACACTGAGCCTGGTTCTGCTTGGAGGTTTTTTTTCCTGTTAAAAGCGAGTTTTTTCCTCTCCACTCTCGCTACATGCATGCTCAGTATGAGGGATTGCTGCAAAGTCAACGCCAGTGACTGTCCACTGTCTCTACATGCTCATCCGGGAGGAGTGAATGCTGTGAATGCTGCAAGTCACTGACTGGATGCAATCTGCTGGGTTTCCTTAGATTGACAAACTTTTTATCCAATTTGAATAAATAACAGAATCTGACTGCACTGTTCAATGATTCGGATTAATTGTAATGCATGTACCCGACTTTTGTGAAGTGCCTTGAGACGACATGTGTTGTGAATTGGCGCTATATAAATAAACTGAATTGAATTGAATTGAAAAGAATGCATCCAGTTAAAATCTTAGTTTTAAACTAACAGAATGAAATCCTTACTTTAAAGAGCATTATTTAACATGCAGTATATATGGAGTGGCAATTAAATGAACAGTTTCATAACAGATTCAGGGTCATAGAAGTCATAGCAAAATCTGTGGGATGAAATATTATTTAAGCTTGACATAATGTTAAGATAAAGACTTTTTCCACAAGTCTTGTTTAAAAGATTGAAATCATGCTAATTCATACACATATGTATGTAAACGCTAGATTTCTAAGTGCCTATATGTTTAGACTGTGATGTAGCATGAGATATTTAATTTTTTTACATTCTTATAAAAATGTTTTAGAATGCTGCAACCAGATAGCCTGCTCTTCCTCCTCGTTAACGAGTTACTTGATTTTATAGATAACACATAGTAGCTTCAGCAAACATTGGACGGCTTTGTCTCCTGTAACAGCCTCGCGGCACTTCTGCAGAGACCCTCTGAAACACCACAAAACAACGAAGCAAGCAGGCAGTGTCAAAACACCTGATGTGCATTGACTTGTTTTGTCATTGTGCAGAAAATCTATGTAACCTTGCCGCAGACTATCCCACTTTAAAGAACTAAACGCATGAGATACAGAAATAATCTTCAGTACATCCTGCCATTTTCTCATAATGAAAGACAGCAGGGTCATATTTGTTTGGTGTACCCAGTGCATTATGACTGACTCATTACATTCCTGGCTGGGACTGACGTCAGTGCACTAGACCTGCACGAATGAGACAGACTTGTTTTATTTCAGCTTTGTTTAGCATACTATCAGGGGTAGCACATTGGAAATCTTTGCACCTCATTTAGACAAAGTGACATGTTGGAGTTTTGAGTTCCTTCACCATGCTCGTTACCATGCACCAAACTGCATGGTAACGAGCATGGTGAAGGAATTTAACAACAGGTCTCGTACAAGAAAAACAGGACATGGTGTGCTGGCACGAGTTACAGGCAGTCTAATTAAAGAGTCCAGTAATTCTATTCGATTCCTTTAATTGAAAAAGTGCCAATTCACAACACATGACTTCTCAAGGCACTTTATCAAGTCAATTAAATCGAATCATACATATTTTAAGAGCAAAATTCCCCTATAACAGGAAGACAACTCCAGCAGAACCAGGCTCAGTGTGAGCGGCCATCTGCCATGACCGACTGGGGATTTGAGAGAACACACAGAAGCACCTATCTAGGAGTTCTTTCTATAGGAAAGAAAAGTAAAACAATAATGGTAGTAGCTCCTTCAGTGGCTTTATCTAGGAGACAAAAACAGTTGATAAACTCTGAGCCAGTTTTCGGGTCTAGAGTATGAAAGAGAGCACATACAGTTAGTCACAGTAAAAGCTCAGCCGCTAGCTGTGTCTAGAAGAGAGACAGGGTTAAACACTGAAAGACAGGGCCAAGTGCATCATCTGTAGAAGAAGAACATTAAGTTGTTGGCAGCAGCTCAGCCGATGCCCCCCTCCAGGAAGGTGTCAGAGCTAAACACAGAGCCAGGCCAGGTGTAGCTTCTAGGAAGAGAAAAAACTGAGAGAGAACATAGAGTTAAAAGCTGAAATTACAGCAAATAACGCAAAATTGGAGAGTAGTATGAGAATGTAGCAGTGAGGGAAAGTAGTCATTATTCGACAGGAGAGGATCCTGATGATTAAAAGATCGGACTCCCATTTTATTTTTAGAGGCTCTGGGAACCACCAGTAAACCTGCAGCAAGAAGGTCATGGGTTCAACTTCCGACCGGGGGTCTTTTTGCATGGACTTTGCATGTTCTCCCCGTGCTTTCGTGGGTTCTCTCTGGGTACTCTGGCTTCTTCCCACAGTCCAAAGACATGCCTGTTAGGTTAATTAGTCTCTCTAAATTGCCTTTGGGTGTGTGAATTAGTGAGTGCTTGGTTGTTTGTGTGTTGTCCTGTGATGGACTGGCGACCTGTTCAGGGTATTCCCCGCCTCCCACCCATAGACTGCTGGAGATAGGCACCAGCTTCCCTGCGACCCATTATGGAAGAAGCAGACTGACTGACAGACTTTTATTTACTTCATGACCAAGGAGTTTCTTTTTCAAAGACTCTGACTATGAAACTTCTGTCTTGTCCGTATTTAGGAGTAGAAAAGTTTAAGTCATCCAAGTTTTGATGTCTTCAAGACATGCCTGTAGTTTGTCTAACTGGTTGGATTCATCAGGATTTATTGATGAATAAAGAATCATCAGTATAACAGTGGAAATTTATCCCATGCTGCCTGATAATTTTACCGTTTGGAAGAGAATTGGCCCAAGCACTGAACCCTGTGGTACTCCACAATTAACCCTGGAGTTTAAATATGATACATCATTTACATGAACAAACTGGAATCTGTCAGATAAATAAGATTTAAACCAGCCTAGTGCTGTTCCCCTGATCCCTACAGCATGTTCTAGCCTTTCTATAAGAATATTGTGATTGACTGAATTAAATGCATCGCTGAGATCTAACAGAACAAGTACAGACACAAGTCGTTATCTGAGGCCAGGAGAATATCATTATTGACTTTCACCAGAGCTGTTTCAGTGCTATGATGAGCTCTGACACCTGACTGAAACCCTTTAAACAGATCATTACTGTGTAAATGCTCACACACCTGATTAGCAACTATTTAATCAAGCATTTTAGATAAAATGAACAATGAGAACCTGTGAGCATATATAGAGTTAATCAGGAAATTAGGAAAGGCTGTGGAAGAGAGGAAACAGGCAGACTGAGGGGTGGTGAATAATTAACACAAAGTGAGCTGAACTAGGCACAAAGAATCTACAAGCCAAGGGGAAAATACTAATACCGATCTAAGAGAAATAAATCCAAATGCGAAAAGAACAAAACAGAAGGTTCAACTAAGAAACTAAATACAAAAGAATGAAATGAATATTGCAAGACCAATAGAACATAAATAAATAACAAAGGAAATGATCAAAACACTACTGTAAACCAAAACCCAAACACCAAATTATTTATTTATTTATTTGACAGGAGGACGCATTGACCATGGACACCATGAGGGCAAGGCTAAGCAGGCTTTGCATGAGGCCGTGGAAATGGACCGAGCCATTGGCCGGGCAGGTCTTCTTACCAGCACTCATGATACTCTGAGCGTTGTTACTGCAGACCATTCTCATGTGTTCAGCTTTGGAGGCTACACACATAGAGGAAACACAATATTTGGTATGTAATGGAGAAGGTAATACACAATGTGTATCTGTGAGGACGTATTTTCTTTGAACTGGCTGTTAAGCTTTTTCTTATCTGTAAAACCATCTCCACAGGTCTATCCCCCATGTTAAGTGATGTTGATCAGAAGCCCTTCACTGCCATTTTGTATGGAAATGGACCTGGTTACAAAATTGTTAATGGTGGAAGAGAGAATATTTCTACTACTAAATACGGTAAGTAGATTTTTGTTTTGGCCTCAAGTTTGGGATGTTTTTACGTCAGTTGCGTTAGAAAATCAGACCAAAAAAGCATAAAGCTCTAATATCCCAGTTATACACTGACGAGTCAGTTTGAAGTGTTTAGCTTGCAGTTGTAGTGCTAATGATTGTGCAGGGCACTGCGTACGGTTGATTCATCCTGTTATCTTTGCTCACATAAAGTCATTTGAATATGTCCCCTTTCTGTATACATATGTTATTGTTGACAAAATCCACAAGTATTCTGATATTTGGACAGCAAGGTTCAATGCAGGAAAAGGGCATACATTCATATCATTATTGGATCCTCAAACAAAAGGAGCATTTGTCAAAACCATATTGAGATGTGCAGAAACTGTGGGGTCCTGTAAGTTAGGATTGAAAACATTTGTGCACAGCAGCTTCTGACTTATAAACTGTAATCTGTTTTTTATTACTTTAATATCTGTATTTTAACGTAATGCAAAAACTTTTTTTACATACACATTGTTATTTTCTTTCTGTCTTTCCATTGATGTCCTATAAATCGCTTTGGATTGCATTGTGTATGAATGGTGCTATATAAAGAAACTTTCCCTGCCTTGCCTATTGCATGATGCAGACTGCAGAAATCGAAACCCTGACCATCAGGGGTACTATCACAACTGCTGTCTGCAAGAAATGGCAAATGTTTACAGCAGGTGTTCATAGAAAATCAGCTAGGGTTACTTTGTTTAGTGAATCAGTTAAAAAACAACCTTGCACAGTTAAAGATCCATACAAAATAACATCTTGACATTGCTTACTGAAGTTCTCAAAAGTATTCACTTAGAATGTGCCATAAATCTTATACAATTGAAGAGGCAAACACATTTATTACACGACATAATCTAAATTAAATATAATCTAAAATGATGGTTGCAAAAAGGTGCAAAGCCTCAATCTTATATTGTGTTGAAGCACCTTTGGATTCAGTTTTAGCATTTTTTCTTCTTTAGTTAACATCTGTCAGTTATCAATTATTGTCAATCTGGTTAATCTGAAATAGAGTTTGCACTATTTGGCCATTGTTTAACTAAAGCTGTAGTTTGCAGTGATGTTACAAGGGATCTAAACAGTTTCACCATGTATCAGAAGAAGAGGTAAGACAATTACTGATAATTGCAGAAAAGGGATGTTACAAAAATTGGAAATTTCTCAGAAACTGAAAAAACTGTAACTGATACTATTCAGAGGTGCTTATTAAACGTCTGACAGTTATACTTAAGGTGAACGTGTAATGATGAACCCAAACTCTGACTTTTGGACCACAATGCCAAATGATATGCTTGGCACAAAAACAACACTGCACAGAACAGTAAATACACAATACCCACAGTGAAATATGGTCCTGGCAGCATCAGATGTTGGGATTTATTATGGTTACACAGTTCATCATCACAAAAAGCTGATATTTTAATAGCAGTGTTGAACACACTCGAAACCATCAGTCTGAGCAGATTCTGAGCACAAACCTCTCTCTAGGGTTTCACCTTTTCACTGTGTATCTCTCTTGCAGAGGAAAACAACTACCAGGCCCAGGCAGCTGTACCTCTGAGCTTGGAGACTCATGGAGGAGAGGACGTAGCGGTCTTTGCCAAGGGTCCCCTGGCTCACCTGCTGCATGGGGTCCATGAGCAGAACTACATCCCCCACGTGATGGCCTATGCAGCTTGTATTGGCCAGAACAAGGAACACTGTTACTTGAATGGTGGCTCAGTGGGCTTACAGCCTCTGTTCTCAAGCATTGCAACCATTCTCATGGTCACTTGGCTCCTCTGCTGACCCTCCTCAAACACTTTATCCTGTCAACATTGTTTTTGTTGTCTTAACGAATTTCTCATTTTAGGATATTAGTATTTTGTGTTTTTTATTTTGAAATGTCTCTATGTAACGTTTTTTATAATGGGACTGTGTTTTTACATAATTAACCAACAAAATCATAAGTTTTTATCCAGCAATTAAAACATGCTCCTTCCCAAAATATTTAGAGTGATTTAAATAAAAAATAAAAAGTCATTTAAACCAATAAGAAGATTTTAGCAAACACAGTAAACAGTCTCTTATACATTCTTCCTCCTGACTGTTAGATGAGCTCAGCAATGAAAGCATGCAGATGAGAAGTCTTGGTTTGAAAAATATTTCTGAATAGGTCTTGGGGAGAAGCCATAGGTAAATATCAGCTCACTTCAGTTGTTCCATGTTTCAGGAAAAACAGATTCTTTATCAGAGGGTAAATTGCCACTATATTTCTAACCTTTCTGCCACAGAACAAGAAAAAATTTACTTTCAAACTATCCAAAATCTAAAAATATATATAATCATTAGGAGTTTGTATATCTATATTTATATATATAATTATTGAGAAGTTCATTTATTTTAACAACTCAATACACCAAATGAAACAATATATAGATAAATCACACAGCGAATGTTTTCAAGCCTTTATTTCTGTTAATTATGATGATTTTTTTGCTTACAGATAAGGAAAAGACAACATTTACTATTTGAATATTACATCAGACCAATAAATAAAATCGTTTAAATACAGAAATGTGGGTTTAATAAAAATTATGTTTTTTACCTGGTTAAAGGTTGTAATTAAAAGAAATTTTTAATCTGAGAAATGAGCCTCATTAGAACACATATTCTGCTTTATTGAATCTGACTGTAAATAAATGTGTTATTCTGTTCAGCCAGTTATACAAACACTCCTGATGCAATGTTAGGAAGAGCTCACATTAAGATCTTTGAGCTTGGATCGTTTTCAAAGGTTTTAGAACTAGTTCAGCGATGTAAAATAATATTAGCCCTGTTGATTTCACTAGACAAAAATGTATGAACTTTATTAATTTATGGCGCAGTGAACAGAATCTACCTCGCGTGTTTCCACATCATTCCCACAGGCTGTGTTCTTACTCCTCACAACAGTTCTCAGGAGTTCTCAGGAAACAACTTTTTCCTGGCTGAGATAACTGTTTGTTAAACTAAGTACAAGATCTTTTTTGTTACTACTGAACACTTCCAATTATACAAAACAAAAAGATCGCCCACCCATTATTTTGTTAAATTAGAATCTGTAACCAGTAAATAGTTTTATCTGGTAAATCTGTTGGTTTTGATCAGTTTATATTTATAATTGTATTATTTCAATTATGAGTAAGTAAATGTTTGTTTTTTGCCACATTTTTAGAACTTCAACAATAAAAACAATATATTACCTGATGCAAGATTTCAGCTTATAAATATTTCGTTGACTTCAGATAAAACTTGGCAAGTTTCTTCATTTGTGACTCATCCATCTCATCAGCATGTGCATGTAGTAGTTTTCCACCAGCTCTCCGGTGCCTTATGTGGAATGTGAGTGGATTAAAGCCAATCATTCCTGTGCATCATGTGGTCAGGAGCACAAAAAGAGAAGTTTAGATACAAGTAGGTGTGAAATTCTCAAGTTGTCACTATACATTTTCAAGAACAGCAAAACTACTAGTTTCTTTACAAAATCTAGGGTAGAAAACAAAGTTTATTCCATTTTTTTATTTTAAAAATTACATTAATATTTTATTTTTGTTTACAAAAATGCATAAACAGTACTGATATAGTATAATAGTAGTACAATATGTACTCCATCTGGGCCACATACGAGTTTTAAATTCTAATATTCAATTTAATTGTGATTGATCAGCAAGATATTCATATTCAATTTTGTCATAATACCATCAAAAGAATATTTGGTATTAAGTTTTTCGAAGAATCCTTCATGAGGACAACTAAATCGAGGCACGTGACGTCGCCCGGTACGGCGAAGCCGGGGTCCCACCCTGGAGCCAGGCCTGGGGTCGGGACTCGTCGGAGAGCGCCTGGTGGCCGGGTTGCTCCTCGCGGGACCCGGCCGGGCCAAGCCCGAACGAGAGACGCGAGGTAATCCCCCAGTGGGCCCACCACCTGCAGGGGGAACCGTGAGGGACTGGTGCAAAGAGGATTGGGTGGCGGACGAAGGTGGAGACCTCAGCAGCCCGTTCCCCAGGTGCTTAGGCTGGCTCTAGGGACGTGGAATGTTACCTCACTGGGGGGGAAGGAGCCTGAGCTTGTGCGTGAGGTCGAAAGATATCGACTAGAAATAGTTGGGCTCGCCTCCACGCACAGCGTGGGCTCTGGAACCCATCTCCTTGAGAGGGGCTGGACTCTCTTCTACTCTGGAGTGGCCCATGGGGTGAGGCGGCGGGCTGGGGTGGGTTTGCTTGTTGCCCCCCAGCTCAGCCGTCTAGTGTTGGGGTTTACCCCGGTGGATGAGAGGGTCGCATCCCTGCGCCTTCGGGTCGGGGATAGGTCTCTGACTGTCGTTTCGGCCTACGGGCCGAGCGGTAGTGCGGAGTACCCGGCCTTCTTGCTGTCCCTGTCGGGGGTGCTGGATAGTGCCCCTCCCGGGGACTCCATTATTCTGCTGGGGACTTCAACGCCCACGTGGGAAACGACAGTGACACCTGGAGAGGCATGATCGGGAGGAATGGCCTCCCGATCTGAATCCGAGTGGTGTTTTGTTATTGGACTTCTGTGCTAGTCACGGATTGTCCATAATGAACACCATGTTCAAGCATAAGGGTGTTCATCAGTGCACTTGGCACCAGGACACCCTAGGCAGGAGGTCAATGATCGACTTTGTTGTCGTATCATCAGACCTTCGGCCGCATGTTTTGGACACTCGGGTGAAGAGAGGGGCTGAGCTGTCCACTGATCACCACCTGGTGGTGAGTTGGATCCGCTGGAGGAGGAGAAAGCCGGACAGACTTGGCAGGCCCAAGCGCATAGTGAGGGTCTGCTGGGAACGCCTGGCGGAGCCCTCGGCCAGGGATGTATTCAACTCCCACCTCCGAGAGAGCTTTGACCAGATTCCGGGGGATGTTGGAGACATAGAGTCCGAGTGGACCATGTTCTCCGCATCTATTGTCGATGCTGCTGCCCGTAGCTGCGGCCGTAAGGTCTGCGGTTCCTGTCGCGGCGGCAATCCTAGAACCCGGTGGTGGACACCGGCAGTAAGGGATGCTGTCAAGCTGAAGAAGGAGTCCCGGCTGTGGTTGGCTTGTGGGACTCCTGAGGCGGCTGACGGGTACCGTGAGGCCAAGCGTTCTGCGGCCCGAGCTGTGGCAGAGGCAAAAACTCGGGCCTGGGAGGAGTTCGGTGAGGCCATGGAGAAGGACTACCGGTCGGCCTCGAAGCAATTCTGGCAAACCGTCCGGCGCCTCAGGAGGGGGAAGCAGTGCTTCGCCAACACTGTTTATAGTAGGGGTGGGAGGCTGCTGACCTCGACTGGGGACATTATCGGGCGGTGGAAGGAGTACTTCGAGGATCTCCTCAATCCTGCCATCACGCATTCCCTGGTGGAAACAGAGGCTGGGGACTCGGGGTTGGATTCTTTCATCACCCAGGCTGAAGTCACCAAGGTGGTTAAAAAGCTACACGGTGGCAAGGCTTCGGGGGTGGATGAGATCCGCCCTGAGTACCTCAAATCTCTGGATGTTGTGGGGCTGTCATGGTTGACACGCCTCTTCAACATTGCATGGCGGTCGGGGACAGTACCTCTGGACTGGCAGACCTTCATAAGAAGGGGGACCGGAGGGTGTGTTCCAACTACAGGGGGATCACACTCCTCAGCCTCCCTGGTAAGGCCTACGCCAGGGTACTGGAGAGGAGAGTCCGGCCGATAGTTGAACCTCGGCTTCAGGAGGAGCAGTGTTGTTTTTGTCCCGGCCGTGGAACACTGGACCAGCTCTATACCCTCTACAGGGTACTCGAGGGCTCATGGGAGTTTGCCCAACCGGTTCACATGTGTTTTGTGGACCTGGAGAAGGCATTCGACTGTGTCCCTCGTGATGCCTTGTGGAGGGTGCTCCAGGAGTATGGAATCGGGGGGCCTTTATTAGGGGCCATCCGGTCCCTGTACGAGCGGAGCAGGAGTTTGGACAGGATTTCTAGACACAGCCAAGGGCCGGAGGGGGTCTGGTTTGGGGACCAGTGGATTTTGTCTCTTCTTTTTGCAGATGACGTGGTCCTGCTGGCCCCCTCTAGCCAAGACCTACAGCATGCGCTGGGGCGGTTCGCAGCCAAGTGTCAAGTGGCTGGGATGAAGATCAGCTCCTCCAAGTCAGAGGCCATGGTACTCGACCGGAAAAGGGTGGCTTGTCCTCTTCAGGTTGGAGGGGAGTTCCTGCCTCAAGTGGAGAAGTTCAAGTATCTCTGGGTCTTGTTCACGAGTGAGGGAAGAATGGAGCGGGAGATCGACAGATGGATCGGTGTGGCTGCCGCAGTAATGGGGGCACTGTGCCGGTCCGTTGTGGTGAAGAGAGAGCTGAGCCGAAAAGCGAAGCTCTCGATTTACCGGTCGGTCTACGTTCCTACACTCACCTATGGCCATGAACTTTGGGTCATGACCGAAAGAACGAGATCCCGGATACAAGCGGCTGAAATGAGCTTCCTCCGTAGGGTGGGCCGGGCCTCCCTTAGAGATAGGGTGAGGAGCGCGGCCATTCGGGAGGGGCTCGGAGTAGAGCCGCTGCTCCTCCATATCGAGAGGAGCCAGTTGAGGTGGCTCGGGCATCTATACCGCATGCCTCCTGGACGCCTTCCTCGGGGAGGTGTTCCAGGCATGTCCCACCGGGAGGAGGCCCAGGGGACGGCCCAGGACACGCTGGAGGGACTATGTCCTCTCGGCTTGGCCTGGGGAAACCCCTTTGGGCTCCCCCCGGAGGAGCTGGAGGAGGTGTCTGGGGAGAGGGACGTCTGGGCGTCTCTGCTGAGTCTGCTGCCCCGCGACCCGGTTCCGGATAAGTGGAAGACGACGAGTACGAGTACGAGTACGAGTACGAGTAAGTTTTTCGAAGGCAAAGTTCCCGATTTACTATTTTGTTTGATTTATTTCTATGTTCAAATCCTCTCCAAAGGTCATGACATATAGCCTACGAATAAAGAACAACCTCCCACATACAGACAGCTGAAATAAATTTCTTCTGTAACTAATCTGATTAGGATGCCCCAAGGAGAGGAGCTCTAGTGGCAGACCTGTAACTCACAGGATAAATTATATCACATCTGACCTGGGAACACCTTGGGATCTCATTTGAAGACCTGATAAGTATCACTGAGGAGCAGGATGTTAGGATTTCCCTCCTAGACCTCTTCAGATGATTGGAAGACCATGCATCAGTAAAGGCACCAAATAAATGGTTTTGTTAAACACAATAATGCACCATTTGATTAAAAAAACTGACTACAGATTGCACACAAGGGAGGATAAAAACCTGAGTAATTAAAAATTCTAAATAAAACAGCTTAGAACTCAAATGTTACTAATAAGAAGACAAATCAAAAATACAAATAGCAATGCAAGCCTATGCCTAATGTATTTCTATGAAGCAGCAGAAGAGCACATTTTTTATGGACCTCCAACTTTCCAAGTTAGAATTCCAGCTTTAAAGTATGTTCCAGTTGATTTTACCCACTGGAACTTGGAAATTCAGATTTTTGGATATAACTTATATGCACTATTAAAAAGAAATAAATAATAAACAAACAATAAGATATCTCCAAAACCAGCTTTCCATTAGAGGCAGCTAGAAAAAAATTTGAAAAATGTCATGGTGTGTTGTGTACTTGTTGGACCAACATGCAGAACAATGCTCAGAAGCACCATGGTGAGTTGCAAAGCTTTTAATTTTAATAATAATGATAATTTGTGAACTTTTCACCCTTCTGCCTGGTTATTAACTTCTCAACATAGAAAAGGATGAGGAACACTAGCTGGTGACAGCCCCTGAGGTCGCTCTCATGACCAAGCTAAAATATATATGTGTAAAAAACATAAAACATAAAAAAAGTGCAATGGTATTTTAAATGTTAAAGAAGCAGGGATGAATTTGCAATAGAGCCAGTTCTGACAAACTTGTGCTGTACAACCATAAATAGGTCAAAACCACAAAACTCTATGCTCATGTCTGCTAAAGTTTGGAAATTAAATAAATAGGTCAGATTTAAATTTTGCAGAAATACGTATAAAACTTCAAAGACCAAAAGCAGACTAAACATGAACACAGGGTCCAGATGCTGAAGATCAATCTCACATGATTCAAATATCACAAGCTGCATTTTACTCATAATTTATGCAAGAGAAAATAATCTTTAAAATTAGGATCTCTTTCTTTCCAAAGCCTCAACTTAATCAAGATGTAGAAACTTCTTGCCTGCACAGTGATTTTAAAATGAGCCTGGATGTAATGGAAACGCTGAAATGGCTTTGATAAACAGTGTATCTTGGCTTATCTTGAAAAGTTTCCACTGTGCCATCCAGTTGTCAAATACCTCAAGGCAACTGAAATGAAATTGCTCTTTGAGACCTCACTTTAATCACTGTGATCACAATGAAAAAACATGTCAGTGTTCACAGTCACTCTGACTCTCATCCGTTTCAGACCGTTTGAGTTGGTCACTTTTCCTTCAGGTTATAGGTCTTTTCTATCAACCAAGCTTTCTCTTGGTTCTTTCATCTTTCATCAGAGAACCTCACATGAATCTTTCTAATAAAATCTGATAAGTCAAGCTTAGAAAGCAAGGGGAAGCTGACACATATTGGGCCGCATACAAAGCACAAAGAAGAAGAGAGAACTTGCCAGGTGTTGTGTTTTTTATTCAGGGCTGCATACAATGAGTGGAGCTGGACGGAACTCAACCTATATTCGTTAGAGGTAATTTTGTATATTTGTATTCACTGGAGCTGCACGGTGGCGCAGTTGGTAGCACTGTTGCCATGCAGCAAGAAGGTCTTTCTGCATGGACTTTGCATGTTCTCCCCGTGCATGCGTGGGTTCTCACCGGGTACTCCAGGTCACTCTTAAATTGGTATTAGGTGTATGAATAAGTGTGTGCATGGTTGTTTGTGTGTTGCCCCGCAATGGACTGGCGACCTGTCCAGGGTGTACCCCGCCTCTCGCCCATAGACTGCTGGAGATGGGCACCAGCTTCCCCGTGACCCACTATGGAATAAGCAGTAGAAAAT
This sequence comes from Crenichthys baileyi, assembly GCA_036173005.1. Classification (NCBI taxonomy): domain Eukaryota; kingdom Metazoa; phylum Chordata; class Actinopteri; order Cyprinodontiformes; family Goodeidae; genus Crenichthys; species Crenichthys baileyi. Next base: position 149,553 of record JAHHUM010002602.1, read on the forward strand.
GACTGACCATATTCACTGGTTTAAGACTTGCAAACTTCTCATCTTGTCAGACATATTTTTGAACCATTTCAGATTTTTCTACAACTTCCTATAATCTCACATTCTTTAAGAAAAGAGAGACTGCTGTCTCCATGTGGATGAATAATTCAGCTTTTACAACACACTTTCAAACCAAGCCTGAAACACCTTCTTGCTGTCTCAGTGAAACCAGCAAGGACCAGAGTGGCATGGAGGGCTGAAGTCAAACTACCACTGTTACATATATGAATTGTAAAGGGATGTAGTCATAGAGCTGAGATGCTGAGTAGGTGTGAAGTGGAGGGGAAATGCAAACAGCTGCCTATTGTAACTAAATGAGGCTCCTGTTACGTATTGTTTCCTTGATGCCAACGTCTTTTACATAAGCACACATTATTGTGTAATATCATCAGTTTTAGGACCAAGGTGGGATATGAGGTGGAAGTAGACCTACTGCTGTTTCTGTAATATGTCAGGGCCTTTTTGCTATCTCAGTAGAAGTTACAAGGACGAAGCGCTGAAAACAGCCAATCACAGCTTACCATGAAAGATCAACGGAGGTAGTCCAAGTGTGAGCTGCTGAAATGTGATGGTTCAGTGAGGCTGCCGACTTGTTGAGTGACTTCTCCTGCTCAAGTGGTTGACTTGTGAAATTCAGAAGCTGCTCAAAGAGCAGCTCATCTCCGCGATCATATTGCATCATAATATGCTCATCTTCTGAGTAAGGCATCAGAAGATAAGCATTGGTGGTGCTACTGACATCAAAGATATGTAGGTAAGGAGACTATTTACTCGTACTTGTACTCTTCGTCTTCCGCGTTATCCGGGACTGGGTCGCGGGGGCAGCAGACTCAGCAGAGACGCCCAGACGTCCCTCTCCCCAGACACCTCCTCCAGCTCCTCCGCGGGGAGTCCAAGGGGTTCCCAGGCCAGCCGAGAGACATAGTCCTCCAGCGTGTCCTGGGGCCTCCCTGGGGTTCCCCCCGGTGGGGGTGCTGGACACCCCCCGGAAGGCCCTCCAGGAGGATCCAAAATGATGCCCGAGCCCCCAAAAAGGGCTCCTCTCGATGTGGGGGGAGCAGCGGGTCTACTCCCCCCCTCCCGGATGGCCGAGTCCTCACCCTATCTCTAAGGGGGGCCCGGCCCCCCCTACGTAGAACTTATTTCCCATTTACCGGGATCTCGTTCTTTCGGCATGACCCAAAGTTTATGGCCCCAGGTGACGGTAGGAACATAACCCACCCGTAAATCAAAGCTTGCTTTTTGGGTTTTACCACATGGACCGGGCCCGCCCCATTACTCCCGCAGCGCACCATCCCCTGGATCTCCCGCTCCATTTCCCCTCACTTTTGAACAAAACCCCAGATCTTGAACTCCTCCCTTGAGGCAGAAACTTCAACCTGAAGAGGACAAACCCCATTTCCGGTTGAGAACCATGGCCTCGGACTTTGGGGAGCTTATCTTTATCCCAGCCATTTCACCCGCCCCGTTGATGCTGTAGGTTTGCTAGAGAGGGC
>JAHHUM010002602.1:168256-447002 GCA_036173005.1 Crenichthys baileyi
AAATGTTATATTAAGACCTACTTTGAAACAAACTGCCTTCTCTTTTTTTCACATCTTTTTATCATATTCAGCTATGAAGAGACGTTTGCGGTGTTATTTATATATAATTTACATTATCATTAGTTTAACGTTGCAATCTTAACAGTAGCAATTAATATGTTAGGTAAACATGTATAGCTATGAACAATACAAAATAATAAAAGAAAAAAAAGAAATAACTTAAAAGCAAGCAAAACTTTCAACACATAAAAAAAGTGCCTAGAAAAACATCAAGTCTTTTTTTTTTATTATTCTGACTTGTGTACATGAAATTTACTCATCACAATCATGAGCCGATTATGCCAATAATTTGATTATCCTCTTATCAATCATTATTAGTTATATATTTAGCTATGATTGTTTAATGTTGTTAAAAAACTATTCTATATTATTCCACACAGGATAATAACACAACAGTCTTTCAACCAAGATTACAGAAGGAGCATCTAGTTGTAAAATCAATATCAGTCATCATCAGTCAGTCATTTTCTAACGCCTAGTCCAAAATCAATATATTGTGCAAAATTTTAAAATACACTTCTTTAACATTATTTGAAATATAAATTCATAGGAACTTAATGTAACTCAGTATTATGCACGTTAATATAACTGAAAAATAAACTGAGAAGTTATCAATGGTAATTTCTTTCGGCTGAAATAGTTCATCCCTCTTTGGACCGTCTCAACATTAGCTAATGATTAACCCGCGAACATCTCACACAACCCTGCAGTACAGGGTAGGTGTTTTCTTGCGCACAGCAGTCGGTTCTCTGATTGGACCACACAAACATAAATCCGGCTTATTTGTCATCAGACCGCTATCTGATTGGACCGTGCTTGGATATAAATGCTCTGCCTCCCGTTTGTGTTTTTAAGTGGGATTCCCCGACAACGTGCTCGGTTCTGAGAAAACAATATTTTGGCTCTTTTGTCGAATGTTTGAAAGCTCAATCAAAACAAGTACGCGTGAGAGACCATCTCTGGACAGAGGTAGCGCCACAGTGAAAGCAGTTGTGTGGTAACATAAGTATCCGGTCATTAAAGTAACTATTTTAACCTAACTTTCTATTTGACGGTTACGTTTTGCAGCAGTTTTAAGCTAGCTGTCGCGAGTCGGTATTGTCGTCATGCTAACGTTGCTAGCCTTGATGCTAACCCTAAAACTGCGTTAAATGTAAGATGGAATGAAGACGTTTTATGTATGTGCTGAACCTATGTTGTACAGTGGGTGTTTATTTACTTGTTACATGCATGTTTCTATATTTAAAGTTTCCTACTATCGAATTATTGTGTAAACAGCCGCTTTGACGAAATCCTGATGCTAACTCAAGTGAATCCAACGTTGGGTTTAATAAGAATATACGATAGTTAATGTTTTTATGCTGTTCATGCTGCAGAAAGTTGTTTAATTTACAACTGTAAAACAGAGAAATATATAAAATGTAATTTTTTTTTTACTTGCGATAGTTTCGCTGGCATTGGAGTGGTGGCTGAAAGAGGCCTACTTGTTTTTGAACTAATCCAAATGGGGTTTGAAACCGAATTTGGTTGAAATGTTTTACCTTCACCTTTAAAAACAGTCCTGGAAAGTGTTGTAGAGTTGACTCAATCTGTCCCTGAATGATATTTATATGAATGGTGTTTTTGAAATGTGGTCTCAAAGGAGTTGTATGTCAACACAGATTATTTAAATTTGTAGGCAGATGGAAAGTGCTTTGAAATGATACCAGGGTCATGTGTGTAGGTTAAAATTTAAGTCTGTTTAAGAGCTGTGATTCTGGAGTAATGTTTCTTAGTATATCTGAGCCTCAAATATATATATAAAAAAATGCTTAGTTTTACATTTTAAAAGAGAGCGCCATGAAACATTCAACAACAAAAATATTAAGTATATATTTTTATTCAGCTCTAAGGTTGGTTTTGTATATTTTCACCAGTACTAACTACAATACAAACAATTGGGCCTTTTTAAAAACAAAAGTTTTTTTTCACGTAAATATTATTATTAAAGGCTGATATTCCGATGAATCATTTCTCATATTTGATTGAATCTGGCCCTTTCGGAGTCCAATTAAACACGTGCTCACATATGAGTTTGTGATTTTTGTTATTTAGGGACTTTGGATGGTGTTTTTTCTTTTTTAATTAACATGTCTTCAGGTAAATCAAACATGGTTTTGTGTAATCAAAACCTCAGCCATAAGCCCTGACTACAGTAGTTACGGTAATTAGACTAATGAGTAATATTCTAGGCATGTTTACGTTGTCGACAAAAATGTTCAAAACTGGAACCAGCAGTAGCAAACAACATGTGGTTTTTAACTGGGGTTGGAGGAGGGGTAGCATAAATGGTTTCAGGTCTGTTCCCACCCCCCATTTTGGTTTATGTTGTCATTTCATTGCTTTAGTCTAAAGATGATTTAATATCCTTGCTATCACCAAGGAGTTTAACAATAAACTTGAGAAAAACGTGATGTTTATTTTGTTACTTAAAATAAGAGCTCCACAGGCGCCCAGCGGTACAGCACCCAACTCATGTACGGTCTCCTTGTTCCTCGACGGTGCTGTCCTGGGTTCAAGTCCCGGCTTGGTGACGTTGGTCACATGTCTTCCCCTTTTCTCCGCCCCATTTCCTGTCTTCCTACTTTGAGGAAAGATGTATATTTACATAAAAAAAACTACAAATACTAATAGAAATCCTACACCTGACCAAATACTGATGTTGAATTCATTGAATTCGTGTTTTGGGGATCAAAATGTTGAGCTGCACCTCATGCTGCTGTGTTGCTTTGTATGATCTTGTGTTTTATGTAATTGCTGTTTTGAGCACTACTGTAGAACTAACACAGTTAAAGCATAATGTTAATATGTTAGTTTATTAGAGCTGTTTTTATCTCATTAGCACATTTAAAGTCCTCTTCCTGTTTATCCCCTCAATCATCTGAGTTCTTCCTCGTTTTCTTTTTAACTGTTGCAGCGCAGAATAGAGAGCATGGAAGACATCTTTGACCCAACATCCTTGCCGCTTAGTCAGGATACATTTCACGCGCTGTGGGAAAATGTGTAAGTATCTTTTTCACTCTACATGAGAATATAAAAATCAGTTTACTTAATTTAAATTTGACTGATATTGTATGTTTGCTTTTTCAGGGTAAACACAATTTCTGAGGAGAATACGCCTCAGGGGTTACTGGATGAGGCAAACCAGATTGATTTACTCGTAAGTGGGCAAAGATTAAACTTTTCAGGATTTAGAGCAACAGGAGGGCATTTGATTCAATCTTTCCTCTTTGTTGTAATTCAGTTATATTTTCTTTTGTTTGTTTATTCTTAAAGGGGCAGCCGCAATCATTGTCAGCTTTAACCCTTCTTCTTGATGAAAAAATGCCGGGAGAAATCCCAACTCAGGAGTTCGCCAACCCTCCATCGTCCACCGTTCCGGTAACCACTGACCACGCAGGAGGCTACGAATTTGAGCTCCGCTTCCAGAAATCCGGAACGGCCAAATCGGTCACCTCGACGGTAAGTTGTTCATCACACTTTATATTGCATTTTTAAAAGGGCTGGTTAACAGACTACATCAGTTCCAGACTTTTCATTTATATCTGTTCAAACTCAGTGCAACTCCTCTTCAGAAAGCAGGATTTGTTTCATGAAGCCTATATAGGAAGCTTTGCGGCAGATTTCTCCTGCAACCAAACATAAGGAGCAGAAACGTGTCTTTGAAGCTTCTACTCAGACATAAAGGGGGTTTCCACACCTCCGTTTCTCTGTATCTAGTCCCCCCCGCCCCCTCCACAGAACCTCTTAAATGCTCAAAGTTTTTTGTTTCCATTTAGTTAATCAAAGTTCTCTTGTCAGAAAAACTGTCGTTTACTTTATGAACAACTTTATTTTTATCTCTAGTTTTATGAACCATTTAAAACTTTTCACATTAACTGTAAAATAAATCTCTTACCTTAACTCTGCATCAAAAATCCAATCTTTCGTGTCTCCTGCGGTGGCATTCAAGCGGTGTCTTATTCATTGTGGCGATTCGCTAAAGTTTAAGGGTAAGAGGCCGGCGCTGGATTAAAGCAACCAATGCTGTTAATGCTGCAACGCTGACTGATCAAGCTCTGGCCCACGGTTGGTCAGTTCGGTTCATGTTAGGGTGGTCTGGCCCGGCACACCCGCCCCCCTGCGACCGCTGCTCTGGTGTGTGGAAGAGGTGCAGTTTGGCTGCAATGCACAGCTCTGACATGACGGGACATGTTCCCTCACAGGCGTCCGTCAGAAAAGAAAGGGTTAAAAATGGATGACAAAGAGAAATTTTGATTTAGCTCCACTTATGGTAAGAAAGGTGAAACATTGCGGTGGTAGTTTTTGAGCCAAGGCCTGGGTTAACAGTTTTATGAGGAACTTGCCTCCTCTTTTTCAGACAGATCTTTTACCAGAGCTCATTATTTTAATGTGTGCAGAATCAACACCTCTCAGTACCACTGATGGTAACGCCTGTCTTTTCTTTTTTTATTTTCTAGTATTCGGAGATGCTGAATAAGCTGTACTGTCAGCTGGCGAAGACGAGCCCGATCGGGATTGTGGTCGCTGGGGAGCCTCCTCAGGGTGCCATTGTGAGTGCTACAGCAGCCTATAAAAAGACTGAACATGTGGCAGAGGTTGTAAAACGGTGCCCACATCACCAAAGTAAGGATTGTAAGGAGCATTATTTTAAAAGAAATGTATTCCAATTGCATGAATGAGGCCCGGGTGGAAAGATTCATCTTTTTGGTTTTTTCCTCATAAATCTTCCACTCAGGCTCTGACAATAACAGCCATCTGATTCGAGTGGAGGGCAGCAAGCTGGCCCTTTATTTTGAAGGTCCCTACACCAAAAGGCAGAGCGTAACTGTGCCTTACGAGCGCCCACAGGTAGGTTATCCCACGCATATCTTACAGGGAGTTACTTTACGCTTTTATCTGATGGAACGTTTTTTTTTGTTTTTTAAATAAAGAAATGTTTATGTAGAAGTTTTAATCTGACCTCTAAACTGAAAACATTGCATTTTACTGGGTTCTTTCACTGCTTATGGAGTTGTTCCAAACCTGGGTTAGAATGATTAACTACGACACAGTATGTCGTAGTTAATCATAACTAGAACTCTTTAGATCTCTGTGTATGTTTTAAAACAAAGAAAAATATGATTTACAGACAGAATGAATACATGTTGTTAAGTAGAACATTTCATGGATAAGAAAGGAGAGGTCGGAGCAGTCTTGACATCCTTCTGAGCAGACTAGTTCAATCTTAACACACCACAGATGACAGGATTATCTCAGAAGATTGTCTTAAGAGCATCACTATAATCGGGGCATGTCAGCAGGGGACGACCGGGCAAAAATCTGTAGCAGTAAAAATGCCTCTTTTGTAAAACGATGCCAGCTGAGTCTTAAATTTAACATTTAAAAATGAAAAACCTTGTATGTCTGTGAGATGCTCTATCCACAATATATTATGCAGACATTGCATAAAAACATAGAGAAGAACTCCTTTCCTATCGCAATAGTAATTGAAAAAGGTTCTTTTTTGGTTTTATAAAAGCCACAGTGGAAGGGTCAAAGAGCCACATGTGGCTCTGGAGCTGCAGTTTGACCCTTGAACTAAACACTTGGAGCAAATCGGGTCACTAAATACAAATTCCTGTGATGCATGTGGGAATATTTGATTACATAAGACCGCTTTGAACCATGTAATTGCTGGGAATTGGTGATCCTGCTGAGAAAATGTGGATCATTTGGTAAATCAGTGCGTCTGTCTGTTCAGCTCAGTCTCAGCATATAAAGTTGTTATTTTATACGTGCTGGTTTCTCGTTTCAGTTGGGATCAGAGATGACAACAATTCTGCTCAGCTTCATGTGCAACAGCTCCTGCATGGGAGGCATGAATCGGAGGCCCATTCTCACCATCCTGACCCTTGAGACACCAGAGTGAGTCGTCCTTCTTTTTGAATAGATGAGATGTTGGTTAGAAAAACTGACAGATGGAGGAGAAATAAGGGATGGGGTCCAACAGGGTGTAAGAGTTTCTTTTTCTAAGTATAGGTTTAGAGGAATTTTCGCTCTTTCAACTTTGGTTATTTTGTCTGAGCATTATTAAGAGCTCCTTCTTTTTGCTCTCGTTTAAAACTTTAGAGGGGAGGTTTTGGGCAGGAGGTGCTTCGAGGTCCGTGTCTGTGCCTGTCCAGGCAGGGACCGCAAGACAGAGGAGGAAAACAAGGAGAAAAACGGGACCAAACAAATAAAGAAAAGAAAGAGCGCTCCTGCTCCGGACACATCTGCTGTGAAAAAGTCCAAACCTGCTTCTAGCGGAGAGGAGGAGGAAAAAGAGACTTACAATCTCACCATTCAGGGACGTGACCGTGACCTCATGTTCAAGACCCTCAATGATGGTCTGGAACTCATGGACAAAGTGGGGTAAGGAAATAAACGACATCCTGGCCCTGCAATAATCTTGTGACTTCAAACTACTGCAGGTTATAAAGTAAAGTTTTATTAGCTGTGATGAAGCGTTTCCCTCGAGTACAAGAAGGGAATTTGTGGCGCAGTGTCATAATCCACACATCATCTGGATTTGTGTATATCAGTAAATAGAATATCTTTTTAAAAAAGTTCATTATTTTTATGTAATTCAATTCAAAACGTGAAACTCAAGATAAATTTTACACTCTAATCTGAACTTTAGTGAAGAGCTAATTTTGGCACTAGTGGCCTTTATTGACAGCCACCAGACAGGAAATGGGCAGAGAGAGAAGGGGGGGGGGAGACGAGCAGCCAAGGTCTCAAGGTCAGGAATCAAACCCAGGACCACTGCGTCGAGGATTATTGCTGCATTCCATTGACCTCCAAACTGGGAAGTTGGAGTAGCGTCATCAAGTTTCCCGCTTGTCTGAAAGTTGAAAAAAAACATGGGCGCCCGTACTCTTCATTGCTCGTATTTGGCCACGAAGTTGTGGGTGATCTGCCGATACTTGCATGTGAAATCCATCTTTTCCACCGATCTTAACTACCTCCACAAAGGTCTGAAAATGTGAAAAGTTAAGGACTTAAAGGAACTGATTTATTTAGTTTAGTTAATTTAGTAGTTTGGACAGAAATGATCTAAACTTTTCAGTTGAAACAAATTTGCATTGTTTCACTGGTGTTCAATGTCTTTCTGTAAAATAAGATTAGAACATTGCAGGTGCGTTGTGACCTTACGACACCTGACTGTCAGTTATTTGGAAAAATCGTAATCGGCAGGTCAGGCTTTTTAAAGATCAGTGATCGGCCATAAAACTGCAATCAGTGCACCCCTAGTTTGAACAATAACACCGTTCTACGTGCTATTTAGTGTATATAAACAAAGTTGACGCAAATTAGCACTAAAAAGTAGGTTATTTATGTAACATTTTAGTCAGATCTGCACAAAAACTGATAAAGACAGTCGAGGTAAAAGTTTTACTCTCTGGTGATGCGAGGAGCAGCCACCTTGAATCTGGAAGGCTGGTATGGTTGTGTTGCTCTTGTAATCCTGAGTCTCAGGGGGCGTTCCAGTTTAAATTTCTCCCCCAGAGGTCTGAAATTCCGATTTAAGAGCACAGCTGGAACGCAGCGTCTAGCCTGCGCATACGGAGAGCCCGCTCTACCGCTGCACCACGCAGCACCGCACGCCTGAAAGCTTTGGAAGGAGAACCTGTACACATCTTTTTAGTTTAGTTGCTGTTCTTTCAACAAACACTAGAGGCTGATGTGCTAAAATGTGTCACAACACAGCAAGAATAACCTGAACACTCATAACACTGTCATTTTCAGAAGAAGCCGAATGACTTGTATGGATTAGGGGTGCCCAAGTCCAGCCCTGGAGAGCTACTAGTCTGCAAGTTATAGATGCATCCTTTCTCCAACACACCTTAAGTTAAATGAAAGGCCTGTTACCAGGACTCTGCAGAGCTGGATGACCTGCTGGTGAAGGGATTCAGGTGTGTTAGAGCAGGTATGCATCTAAAGGTTGCAGAAGGACTGGGGTTGGGCGCCCCTGCTACTTTACAGAGAAACCACAAGGACACATGGGAAGATGCAAACCATATATCTTTGCTAGGGTGATATTATTTTAATTTCCTTTTAATTTTTTCCCTGTAGGAACAAGAAGCCAAAACAGGAGATCCCTGCGCCCCCCAGCGGGAAGAGGCTGATACGCGAGCGCAGCGACAGCGACTGAGCCGTATCCCTTCAATTTCCCTCTGGTTTATGTTCAGGTTTTTATTGGCTGTATTCTTTAATCACTGAACTCCGTGTTCGTCGATACTAACAACAGACGGCCATTTGTACTGTAAGCAGCTCTCCTTACTGCCTTCAACATCTAGAAACGTCCAATGAAATGGCATCAACATGTTTATGCTTGAATTAAGAGGATTTTTTTTTTTTTGCAAACATTGTCATCGCTTTGTTGAAGTAGGATTAAGCTGTTCATGTTGAAACTCGTTTCATGTTGTTACAAAACGAATCACTGCCGTTTTTCTACAAATCCGTCGGGTTCTATGGAGTTGTGTGCAGGCAGTATCTTACTGTCTTCCTAATGGTTTTTATTCAGACCAGAGAAATGAGCAAACTGACTGATCCTTGAAATTAAGTCCTTTTCCGACAGCAACTCTGATACACTCAATTAATGGTATTTTAGTTTGGCCTGGATAATTATGGTGGAGGGATCTATTGCTTCCCTAAGCTTAAATATTCGTCTAATGCACATGTCAGAGGAGGCCTATAAAATGGATTTGTAGGCCAGGCGTCCTTGTTTCTCCAACCTGAGGTGATTAAGTTGCACTCTGCAGGTTTCATTTTAGTAACTAGTTGGTTACCAACTTCTTCACAGAACCCTAACATCCATCCTGTGCCTGTAATTATGTTCATAGTGGATTGAATTAAGGAGGAAATCCTTTTCCTGTTTAAGCCAAATAAAACTCTGCACCTCGTGGTGTTGAACCGTTTTTTTTTTTCTGTAATTACAAAGCTGTATTTTTTTTCATAGTTAAAATATTAGGAGGTTTTAGTATCTTTTTGTTCTTTTTCCTCCATTTTATTGTAGTTTTATTTCCTTGGGAACATTTCTCTATACTTTTTGCTTAAAGTAGTGTTTGTAGAGGAGGGGCTGGCTGGATCACCCCTAAAACCTGAGTCTTTTTATACGAAACTGAATTAAATTGATTAAAAAAAAATTGTGCTCCTGTTATGAAAACTAATTTGACTTTTCATACTGAAAAACCTAAATATTTTACTTGTCATTGTAATGTATTCCAAATCGACGAGTCGCATCTTTACAGCAGTTGGGTTGATTTTTGTTTCCGACCAAACCAGTTCAACCACTTCAAGGCACTTTGGTTTGATGTGAGCGGTCAATTTTTACTGAGTTAAAGACCACTTTAAACAACACTGCCAACAAAGCGTATGTGGAGGCATTCTCACGTTTCATTTCATTTCTGGAACTTTGTTTTTAATAATCTGGGGCTTTAGATTTGGTTTCTTTGTATTCTGTCATCGTTTCATGTGTTTTTGTACTAATGAGCTGTTTTACACTGAAGAGTTGAGCTGAAATAAACATATTGCTTCTCAATGGCTTCTTGTGTTCTGTCAACGCAAATATTTGGCGATTTGCATGTTTGGAACATGAATGCAAAGTAGCTGCATCTAAAAGGTGTTTTTATGGTGAATAGAGCCTTGTGACGAACGTCATTTGATGTTGATTATCTGTGGGCAACGTTGGGGCTGTTGTAATTTCTGTTCTGAGCGAGGCAAAGCATCTAAAGTCAGGGTGAGAAAAGAGACAAATGGTGAACTTTTAGATCATTTTCTTTTCAGTGCATTTAGCTTTATGTTTATGATTCTTAGTCATTTTAATCCTTGATTGCCGCAGCGTGCCTGTGTGTTGGTGTAAATTCAACAGGCTGACCAGAAGCGGGAGGCCATGATGGGAAACTTGTCATTCACACACAAACTCTGTATTTCTGTTTGTTGGGGTGAGTATCATCCTCTTAAGAAATCATTTATGCTGTTTATCTGCTGGCGGTGTAGTTTTAGTAGCTACGTAATTCATTTTATTAATGGTGGGTGAAAATGTATTACATATTATAAAATATTTGATGAGTAATGATGTATTTCTATTATATAACTTCTAATCTTAATTCAGTAGGAATAGTTAAATACAGTCATATTCAATAAATAAGATGCAGTCCAATGAAGCTGATTTGTCAGATTAAAAGCACCTTTCGGAAATAACCTTTTGAGTTAAACATGATCATTAAGACCAAATTTCTGTTTTTGGAAATGCTTTTTTTAATTGGTCAGATGTAATATTCTTAAATGTGACGTTTTCATTAGCTGTAAGATGGAAATTCTTTATAATTAACAAAAATAAAGGCCTGAAAACATCGTCTGTGTTTCATTGGTGAACTGATTTACTGAAATAAACGAACTTTTCTAAATTCTAATTGAATATGACTGTATATTTCTGGTTGCATACTAAAAAAAAAAAAAAAAAAGGATTAAAAACAACTGTAGACGAACAAACCGGGTTTTTGTCCTCCTGTCCCCCCTCAGGTCTTCTGCTGATGTGCACGGCTGCAGAGAGACAGTACTTCATTATTTCCCAAAACTTCAGCTGGGAGCAAGCCAGGAACCACTGCCAGGTACAGATCATAGATCTATGTCCAGACACCTCCTGAAGAGTCCCTGGAGATCAGGTTCCTTACCGATTGGGAAGTTGGTTGGTCTGTTCCTCACTAGCAATCAATTTAATCTACCAGCCATGTTTTATGAATACTCACATAGGAAAAATAAACTTGGTTTTCAGTTTAACTTTATTATTTAACGGATGACAGCATGAGTTAGATAAATAAATTTGTGGAGATGATAAATCTGACAAAATTACAAGGTGAAAAGCTTGATTAATCTTCCAGAAACAGTATTTCCTTTCTGCTTACTGGTTTTAGGTAGCATTTAGGTCTTAATGGCTGACTTATTTTTACATAAAACAACCAGATGATTGAATCTAAGCACCACTGACTGACATCAAATGAAGCTCAACCATATCCCATTAAGTAAAAGCTGGAGGGAATATTGTCTTTTTTTTAGTTGTAAAGGTACCTAAATAATAAACCTGATGTGGAGGAAACTGACTTTTATTGCTACCTCAGTCATCTCCACTCATAGAAGGACAAAACTACAGAAGAATTCATGTTAATGTTTATCTGCTCGCTTTGGGTCGTCTTGGACTGAGGGGCTTCAGCGTTGACGCTGGTAGGGAGGGTTCATCTGTTGGGAAGAACAGCAGTGGGAGGTTACAGTAAAGGCAAGCTGCTGAATTAGGATGGTTTATTGTAAATGTGTAACTACAGGGCAAAGGGAAACGGGATTATTATAATCTTATATACCCCACAACCTGTCGTAGTCTGTTTTAGGAGGGTCAAAACCCATCTTTCCATCTTCACACACAGATACACAACCCAAATATGCGTGTGAGTGTGAACCGTCAGCTCCGAGCTGTGGTATAAAAGGGCTTTTGTGCGGTCAGTAAAACCAGGTTCTCTTCCCTCCCCTTCAGGGCAGAACTCTGATCTTCGCCTCTTATTATTTATCATAATTGCACTGTTATTTATTTCACTTTTGTGAGAACTTAATCTCACACTGAAACATTTAGAAAAATCCATTTAAAGTAAATGTAACTGATTTTTTAATTGACTTTCTAAGAATATTTCCCTTCAGAATAAATATGACCTGACTACGATCCATCTTTATCTTTCCAAAAACGGTACATTTTTAAAATTGTAATAAAAATTGAAGATAAAAATATTTTCACGTTCACAGCATAGAATAATTTCAGTACCTTCAGACTAAAGTACAGACATTAAGCTTTTTATGTTTCTTCATATTTTAGCCATTCATTCATGACTTAAAGCATAAATCACAGATTACAGTAAGGTGCGTTTTGCATGCATGTGCTCCACATCTGGTACACTGGTTCCACACAGGACCTTCCAGAGAGAGGAGAGTGTGACTCCGTTTTCTGGAAGGTCCTGGTTGTGGTTCATTTACAAACCTGTAGGTTTGTGAAGTGCAGAATTAGCTGCAAGATGGCGTCGAGGCCAAATGCAGTCTCAGGGCTGCTGATAATGAGCAAGTGAGAAGTGAGTTGGTCCTGGAGTCAAGATAGGAGGAGGAAAGTGTGGCAGGGTCTCTTCATGTGTGGAGGACCACAGGAATTCAAATTTTTTTGATCTCCATGAGATCTCCCATCCTCCATTGCTCCACTTTTTCCTCCACGTCCCCCCATGCCAGGCAGCCATTACTCCGCCGATCCCTCCTTCCCTCCTCTGGAGGTAGTCGTCTCCTCATGGCTGTCTCCTGGAGAAATGACTTGCAAACTGCAAACTATTCTCACAGAAGATACACCTGCATAATCATGCCTGCTACATATCCAGTAGGAGAGAGGGGACGCTCTGTTGATGAAGAAAACATGAATGAAGCCATCTTGGCTTTTGATTCTTCATATTACACACACATATACACACACAAACAGAACAAATATGTTTTTCACACCACTCTTTTATATCATTCCCAACACAACAAGACTATTTTTGTCCTGTTAAATATTTTTTTGCCACGCGTTTTCAAAGGTAAGAGAACCATGTCCCCCACTGAAACTATATGTGAAGAAGCGATGGTGCCTGTGGTAATTTAAGGGGGGGGTCATCACACCTGAAGCCAGTTTTCCCTGTAGGTTGAAGGTGAAGGCTTAGATTATTTTGGTGCTCATGGGAAAGGTATAAAATGCCAGGATTACAGCACATCAATAATATGTGGCTATAATGGGAGTCAATGGGACCAGATCGGTACCGAAGGTAAAGAGTGTAAGCAAAATGCATGGCTCTCGTTCTACATACCTTGCAATCAAAAGGGTAAAGAAGTTTTAAAAGTAAAAAGCAAATCCTGGCAGAGTTTCATAGAACTGACCTTTAAGCTGACTGAGATATTGAGAATTGAAAACACCAAATAAGCAGAAAGCGCACGTTTGGGCCCCCAAGGTTCCTCAAGGGGTAAAGCTTTTTTTTATATCTTCATTTTAATTGTGAATTCCCTTACTGGGTTTACCACTGCTGCTCTTTTTGGTCCTTTTTCTTGTGTATTTTGGGTTTAATGCGCAACCTACTGTCATGGCCAGGTTACAGCTATGTCGGCTTGTCGTCTTGCTTTATAAGGCTACAGTCTTTCATTACTGGCAGCAGGAAAACCACTAACATAGTTGCCCCATAAGGTCTGCCCCTGTTGCACACACCGACTGACCAAGCAAGGCAGTGACAGGCACGTGTCGGCAAACCTATAATAAGGGCCAGTCGGCTTCCCGTGTTGAGGGGATGATGTATGGTTCGTGAGAGCAACCAGAAACAGGATTTAAAAGGGGTTTAACGTTTCTGATGAGAAAAGAGAGAAAACGTGCACATATACTTTAAGTTTTAAGCATTTTGATGCTCGGAAGACTTCCGACACAGACTGTATGTGTAATGCTGTGGTCAGGGCCTCATCAGACCTCTTATTGTTCCCACACTGCTGGCTTCATTACGGTTTTATGATGGAAATGTTTTATGAAAGAGGTTTTAAAGTAAAAGCAAGTCATATCTGCATCCAACCGTATCCTCCTAAACACTGAGAGAAGCTTCTGCTTACACGCAAGAACATGTTGACGGTGGTTTAAAGTATAAGACGTCATTATTTCAGAACAGTTAAATTTGAGAAGATATTTTATTTTAAAACCTTCAGAGAAATCCTGATTATTAACGATCTGGTTATTAGTAACCTTTACCAGTCCCTAGTAATAAATTTAGGCAGGTATTATGTTATTATTAAACTGTCATTACATAAAAAGGATGGCTTTTGATGTTTTTTTTTATGCTGGCCCGATGTTTAAGACACATTTTTGATAAAACTATTTGCATATATCATTTGCATTATAAGCTGACTGAAGCAGAGATGTAGTTCGGACTTATAGAACTAAATAGAACCTCAGTTATTTCTTTTGAAACAAGAGTTTGGTGCAGAAGTTTGAATTTATTGGGGATTTATACATTGTTAAAATTATACCTACAGGCTCAAACATTTACATACCACCCCAGTGATATTTGCTTAAACACACCTTTGTGAGTTGCTATGGGTTTTAGTTGCCATCAACAAGCTGCTGGCATAATTCTGGTGTCAAATTTGTCCGATCTTCATAGCAGTAGATGTAGAGTTTATTTAAACTTGTTTCCTGGTACTGACCTGACTTTTTAAACATGGTCTAAATAAAAAAGTCTGTAGCATAGTTGAAGTCAGGACTATTCCAGAAGCTTAATGCTGGCGTTATCCTATCCAGAACCCGTTTGGGATTATCGTCCTGGTGCAAAACCAAACTGCACCAGAGTTGCAGTGATCTAGCAGTTGATTTGAGTCGAAGTTGAAGAAACTGGAGGTTTTTCGTTATGCCTACGACTTTGCGTAATATGCACCAGTACCTCTGATGGTGAAACAGGCCCTCAGCATGCGGGTCACCACATGCGGGTCACCACCACCATGCGTAACAGTTGCTAAAGTGTTCTTAGGCTGGAAAGTCTCCCTGAGTCCTCCAACAAACTTGAGGGCTAAATTTTGTTTTGAATGTTAAAGCTTTATTGTCAATTTAATCAGAACATGATTAGTTAAAATGATCCTTCTTCCATGTCTGCTCAGGTCTGCTACAAGGAGATGGTGACTCTGACTCCAGAAAACACCCACATCGTCACCAGAATGATCAACTCCGACCACTGGATTGGCCTTCGCAAGTATATAAACTACAACGACACCATTGAACTCGACAACTCCACCAACACCTCACCCAATATCTCAGATACACCCTGGACACTGTGGGCCAACGGGGATCCCCTTGTCTTCCAGAACTGGTACCCTGGCTACCCTGTGTTTAAATCCCTGCTGCCAAAGATAGACTGCTGCTCCTGCACCTGCCTGGCACCCATCCAGACAACAACGAACCCCCCAACAGTATCCTCTGTCACCAGCCAAAACAACGGAAACCCAACAGGACCAAACAACACTACAGTAATTAATAACAATATGACAGACTTTACCAGCTTACTGGGGTTTGAAAACGCGACGACAGTATCCTCTGTCACCAGCCAAAAAAACGGAAACCCAACAGGACCAAACAACACTACAGTAATTTATAACAATATGACAGACTTTACCAGCTTACTGGGGTTTGAAAACGCGACGACAGTATCCTCTGTCACCAGCCAAAAAAACGGAAACCCAACAGGACCAAACAACACTACAGTAATTAAATATAAACACATATGAAACGGCCCGTTTGCCCCCCCCCTACAGTCTATACTTACGGGGGTTTGAAAACGCGACGACAGTATCCTCTGTCACCAGCCAAAAAAAACGGAAACCCAACAGGACCAAACAACACTACAGTAATTAATAACAATATGACAGACTTTACCAGCTTACTGGGGTTTGAAAACGCGACGACAGTATCCTCTGTCACCAGCCAAAACAACGGAAACCCAACAGGACCAAACAACACTACAGTAATTAATAACAATATGACAGACTTTACCAGCTTACTGGGGTTTAAAAACGCGACGACAGACACGATGAACCGCACAAACAACGCCAATGTCACCCAGTCCTGGAAATCCACCACAGCTTTGAATGTTCACACCACAGTTTCACCCTGGACGACCACATCACAGCTGCCTATATTATCCACATGCAAACAGTCGCCCATGTTACCACCCGTCATACCAGAGAATAATAAAAACTACATCGAAAACTCTTGTGTGGTCATACTCCGCTTTGGGCCTTGGGTTGAAAAGGTGTGCTTGGAGCAGAAGCCTTTCATTTGCTACGAAGGTAAGCGTGATCTGAGAGCGACTCCTACACCCTGCGGTTTGTGTGAGACACTGGATGGTGCAGAAATTAATAATGTGGGCAGAAAAACCGAGGGTAAAGAAAACTAGGATTCATGATGAAATCTCCTCATATTTTACTATTTTGTCTTCTGGAAAATTGTGAGCCAACACATTCAGCCAAGAAATAAGTCAAAGGTTTTTACACATTTCAGAATGTTTTATGTATGAAAGTTTCAGATCTCATAACTGATATTGAATAAAATCATAGGTATGACAACTTCTAGTCAGGCATTTACCTTCACCCATCTGAACTGGTATTGCGACAATGTGGGACTTTAAATGATTTATTTGAAACATTCATGTTGTGAAGTGTTTGTTACAATGAACAATTTCAATTAGTGTAAAAAAACAGAAACAGGATACATGAGATTGAATTTGCTGAGGATTTTCTCTGATTTTGCCCATTTGTGGTCAAAATGATACATACTGGCTTTAGATTATGTTTGGCTACATGTCTCTCAGCAAGCTGCAGGCAAACCACAATCTTTTGTATTTATCAACAAGCTCCTGGCATTATTTCTGGCCATTTCTTTACAATTCTTTCTGACAGAAAATTTTTTGATTTCCTGCCTTTAGTCGTAGTTCACAAATTTTCAAAGCTTTTGAGATCGTTCCAGAAGCTTGACGTAAGCTACTTAATCTATTCCAAAACCAGTTTGAGATCATTGTCTTGTTGAGAGAAATCACCTCGTCTTTTCCAAGCAGACTTCTTTCTTTGTCTAGTCTGACCATAAAACCTTCTGCCTGAAGGCATTTTCTTGTGAGGAGCTGCAGATTTCAGTCCAGCTTGAAGTTGTCAGCTTTGGAGCAGGCAGTTTGGACTTGAGCCTGATTACATGACTTTTAACCAGACATCAACACCTCAACCCTATTGAAAATGTATGAACTATGCCTAACAGCAGGGTCTGTGGTATCAAACCAACCAATTTAAATAAACTCAACTAAAACCTGCCAAGAATGATGGTCATTAAAAAATGACCGTTAAAAAAAACATGTAGTCAGTGGGCAACTCACTAAGAAACATTTAAGCACGTGTTAATGGCAGTGTATGGATATATTTGAGCCTGTGGGTACAATTTTAGCTGTGAGGATTTAATTTTTCACAACAAATTGCTTTTAAAAACCACTTTTTTACACTTGTTTGTTGTATCATCAGCCTACCCTGAAAAGAATGCTTCAAATAAATCACTAAAAGGTCAAACAAATACGTCAGTCATGCACATGAGTGGATGTTAATGTGTAACCAGCACTGTATTAACCAGTGGAACATAGATTTTCCATTAATATCGAGAGGAAAATCCAGTTGGTGTTGCCAGTACATTAGTTAGAACAGGTACGTCAGAGAGAAACGCCCGGTATCAGTCCAAGGAAACGTTATGTATGTATGTAATTACTGCCTAATACATTCCCACCATACCTTTAACCGGCTGGGACTTTTGTCACTGCTGATGTCAAAAAACCAAGTGAGAAGAAACAAGAGTCCGTTTTAGGACCAAACATTGACAAATTGGCTAAAAAATGGGATTAACGTCCTGAAAAACAAAATCATTAAGAAAATAATGATTAAGCAACAGTTCACAGTCAGTGATGAGAAGTAAGAACATGTCTGCCCATCTTGCTCTTAATCACTTTTAGTTTCTGGACGCTGCATCTTGACAGATGAAGAATATAATTTCTTTCTTACTGAAACTCCTTCATGGGTTTAAGGAATGAATTAAACTACATAAATCCAAACAGTTAAAGAACTTCAGCTTAGAGCTTCCATCTTCTCCAGAATTAAGTTTTCTTCACAGTTTTCACCAAATCCTGATTGTGGCTCAATTGGAAGAGAAGTTGCCTTGTTGTTGGTCTGATTCCAGCTTTCCTCCAGTCACATCTCAACCCAAGTTGTTCAACTGTGTGATTGGGCGAATTTGGCTCTAGTGTGAAGGGGCTTTGAGTGGTCGGTCTGACTAGAAAAGTACAATCTGTCACTTTTTCACGAATCCCCTCTCAGGCTACATGCATCCTCCAGTTCATCATCTTCACCATGTTTTTGCTTTCAGACCGCTTCATGGGGAGGGTCAACGTGTCCAACATCACGTCCTCGTCTGTGTCTCTGCAGTGGGATCAGGGGCCCGGTGACCTCAGCCATTATCGTTTACAGGTGGCTGCTGCTGACTGGAATTTAACAGTCGAGCTGCATAATTTAAACTTTGAACTCAACAACCTCACCGCTGGCACTCGCTACAACATCCAAGTATTTCCTGTGAAGTGTAAAAGAGACCTTAACCCGCAGAACGTCTCTTTCTACACCAGTAAGTTTCCGATTATTAAATTTGATAGATCTGATATGCTTTGACTAACCTGGAGAGAAGATTGGAGGGTTAATAACCACAGAATCATTCAACTTTTAAATGCTAAATTAATGTTTTTGCTATATAGTTTTTGTAAATTACTATTAGCTGGAATTGTATCAAAAAAAAATTTACAAGCACGTTCAATGAAATCAGGGAGATTAAATATGCTGCTTCATTTACTACAATGTGTTTTTTATTGTAAGATATAATCCTCTTGATTTTGCCTTTTGCAGGTTCTGCAGACTCTGTTCAGCATATTGCTCTGTAGAAGCATAATATTCACATCCCCCTCTAGTGATTTTACTTTGTTAGTCATTTGTAACAAACTGGATAAGTTCTGCCGGTCCTGAAGGTGTTTTGTTTTAATTTATACTACTAGTTAAGCATATTTGGCTTTCTGGTTAAATTTAAAGAAAATGTAAAAGGTTAACGCTACAGTGATATTATATCATGAAAGTAGGGCAAGTAGAAACATTCAACGGTGATTTCCTCACCTCAAACAATTTATTAAAACAAAGCCTAGTCGACTTCTTGTCAGCCGAGGCACGGCGTCCCACTCTTTTTGAAGGGCGGCCTTCAGGTCATTGAGGTTCTGGGTCACAGAGTTACGAGCCTCTAAACGGCAACTCAGCTGATCCAAAAGGTTTTCTATGGGATTCAGGTCTGGAGAAAGTGCAGGCCACTCCATCCCGGGTACTCCAGTCTCCAGCAGCCGTTCCCTAATGATGCAACCTTGATGAGCCGGAGCGTTATTGTCCATGAAACTAGCTCTGTGTTGTTCATGCAGGGGAACAATGACTGGATTAATGATATAATGATGCATAATGCTCTCCTTGACGTCGCCAACATCACTGGCAGCCATCATTTCTGCTCAGCGTGAGTCGACTTTCAGACGAGAACAGCGCTGAGGACCACTGGTCCCTCGTCCACATAAATGCTCCCTGGACCATGCAAGAAGATGATGCCTGTGCCTGGTGTTGAGGTCAGGTACCCTTGCAGGTCGTCTAGCATGAGGACCACACTGATGTAAACAGTTACCAATGGTCTGACATTACACTTGGCTGCCTCTCTCTCACTGCGGCCAAAGGACGTCCACCTCTATGCCTTTCTGTGACTCTTCCAGTCTTTCTATCTCTGTAGCAACCTGCTGATGACACACTTACGTCTGAGAACATCCGGTTATTTTGATGCCACGTAAACCAGGCATCTTACAATCGATGAGTCAACCATAAATTATTTTTTGTTATATTTTTATGTTCCTGACAGCTGAAGCTTGGCCCCAGTTGCCCAAAAGAGCAACAAACCTTGCACAGAATGATTTGGGAAAGGAACTCCAGAAGTCAACACGCAAATGGACCACATGAAACCCATGACAAAACAAAGGACTGCAAACTTTCTATAACTAAAACAAGGTTTTAAGGGCTGAAATTCTTTCTCAATGATTTGCTGCACTAGAAGATCATATTGGTGTCAGTTTTTATTTTTTTACTGCTAAAGTCAATCCTAGAGGCTGTTGAATCTGAATCACAATTATATAACTAATTTTAATAAAAGACAAGGATAACCTAAGTTAATACAAAATCCAGTTAATGAATTCATTTAGCAGGGTGAAAAAATCTGTCCAAACCAACCAGGCCCTATGTGAAAAATATTTACTTCCTAAACCTAACAACTGGCTGTGCTATTTATTATTCCAGTCTCTTTGTTGAACTACAGCCTTAGGCTAGGCGGTGAGGCCTCCAGTGCTTTTAATGTTGTTCCAGGTACTTTTGTTACCTCTGGGGTGAGTCGTCAATGACCTCTTGGAGTATTTTTGGTAGACTGCCCACACCTGGAAAGGGTTGTGTTGTCAGGCTGGTTCTGTCTAGCCACTTTCTTGATTCTGGCTTAATTAAACTCAGGTTTCCAAAAAAAAAAGGCTTGTGTAGTTTTTTTCCTCAAATGAATTAAATCTTTATCTGAAAACAGCATATTGTATTTATGTTTAAGAGCTGTGTGGTTGAAATAAAGACATGTACTGTTCACTGTGAGTTTCTACACTCTGCTCAGGAGGTGAAATCATTGTACTAGTAGATATACGAAGCAGGCGAGTTATGATTTTTAATGCTTTATTGACACTTCTAAAGCCCAGCCAAATGTACAAATGTGCATTTTTTCCCACATAATGAAGGAACACATGTCAAACAAATGAGAGCGGCTGAAGACTGACCTATTTCTGTTTCCTGCTGCTTTAGTGTGTAAACACAGAGTTATACAGTTTATAAGATACTATTCCTGTTCTATAAACATTTGACACACCTTGCCTGTATTGGCTGAATGTCGATCGTTACAGTTTATAGAAAACACGAAGCTGCTCGAAGTACATCTGACATGACCTTGATACGACTAAGAAACAAGACAGCCTGAAACGACTAACTCTGGATTTGTTTCCTCCTTATAGTACCGGGGGTTGTGGAGAACCTCACTGTGACCAGTTTTACAGAAACCTCCGTCAGTCTGAGCTGGAAGAAGCCAGATGGGAACTACGACTTCTTCCAAGTTACAGCTAATTCATTATTGGAGCAGGCTGACCCAATCATTAGGGACAACATTACGACAGAACACTTAGTGTTTGATAAGCTGATACAGGGAAACAACTACACGTTCGTTTTCATCACCGGAGTCGAAGACAGGACCATGTGGAGTCAGGAGAGAAAGACCTGGGCCTGCACCAGTAAGTTTACATCAAAGTTTACACAAATGATTGGTTTCTATGCTGGATATGCATCTGTTTAAAAGTTACTAGGCGGCCCAAACGGTAAGTACAGCTTTATGAGGGGTGGCGAGAGGGTATGAAGGTCCACTTTAAAGTTAACAATGAGCCGGAAAGTTCTTGCTTATTTAGTCATTATCTGACATTCAAATCAGCGAAGGCAAATTATAGCCACAGTTTAGCTGGACCATGACACCTGCCAGGTTTAATTTGGTTGCATCTTTAGCAAAAGCACAGAGGATCTTTGTCTGTTTGATAGCCATCTGTCTGCTGTCTCTCTTTCAGGACCCGGCAAAGTGACCAAGCTGGAAGCGTTTGATAATAGTGACACGTGGCTAAAGGTCAGGTGGACCCCACCAGTTGGAAAATACATGGAGTTTACCGTGAAGGTCAAGGATGGAAATATGTAAGAATCCACAAGTATTTTTTTTAAATTATTATTATTTCAGTCTAACAGCACAGATCAACCTGATTTACATTCACCTGTTTGTTGAAAGTGTTTTTAAACATAAAAGCGCATCGTGATGTAATGAACTTAGGCCTCTCTTTAACATCTGAGAGCTAGCTGCCTCAGTAAAGTGTTTGGCCCTCTGTTAATAGTGTGTTGCATCATAACAGGAGCGACCTGAATGCTACAGTGACTCTGCTAGATTCTTCTAAACTGAATGAAGTGAAATTGTCAGGCCTGTCAAAAGGCAGTATGATTAAGCTTTTTGTGAGAGTGTTAAGCGTTTGTAGCCTGCAAGGAGAGAATGAAAACATCACAACATACACAGGTAACTCTTTATGATTCTTCACTCATTTATTTAGTCTCTTTTATGGCAAACACGCTGGCATTAATCTGACTTTTTGTTCCCTAAACAGCTCCTGGACCGATCTCAAACTTGAGTTTACAGGCAAATGAAAACTCCGTAACAGCTAGCTGGAGCTTTGATCCGAATAACGGAAATGTTTCAGAGTATGAAGCCGAACTTTTCTTGAATGGACTTTCTCAGCAAAATAAAACAACAAAAAATGAAACAAAACAAATAACATTTGAAAATCTGAAAACTGCTACCAATTACACCGTGGCGGTATATGCAGTTATTAATAATCTGAGAAGCCCAAAAGAGATGCGCTCCATTTTTACCTGTGAGTTTGTTTTTAATTAATCCTTAATAAAGACATGCATGGACAGTACACCAAAAGCATGCTCAGAAAAAATTAGATTTATAAGTTCCATGATGAAAACACAGACATGTTTTTGAAGGGAGAAAACCTTTTCGTCCTGTTTTTCAGGGCCGTCGCGTCCTACTAATGCAAGGGTCCTCAACAGCACCATTAACTCCCTCACCTTTGTGTGGGAACCCCCAGTAAACTCATCAGCAACTGACTACAACTGCACCCTCACTTCTACATTTTGGAACACGTTTAAAGCTAATCCAGTCAGTGATACTATCTGCTATTTTGAAAACTTGTCTTCAGGACGCAACTACAGCTTTCAGGTGTACACCCTGAGCGACAACAAGACTAGTGAACCAACACATTGCACAGGTCAAACAGGTGAGATGCTGCAGTGCCTTGTAAAACCACCTGAACTCTGTCAGATTTAGTCATGTTACAACCACAAACGTCAGTGTGTTTCATTAAAACAAAGAAGAACATGATTGTGAATCTAAAGGGTGGACAGAGGAGAGGGATGTCTGGGTTTCCCTAATGGACCTGTCAGCCCCACAACCCGATCCATATAAGCGGAAGAGGATGGATGGCGGATACCGCTAATGTGCTGGAGATGCATTGTTTGCCAATATTGTTTCCTCCGCTCTAATTCATCCCATAGATGTTCGGTTGGGTTGAGGCCGGTACTCTGTGCAGGGCACCAGTTTCTCTCACCGATATTTCTATGGACCTTGCTTTGTATAGCGGTGCGTCGTCAAGTCGGAACAGGAAGGAAGCACCCCAAGCTGTTCCCACCAAGCCAGAAGTATGAAGTCGTCCAAAATGTCTTGGATTGCCGAAGAACTAAGATTTCCCTTCACTGGTACTGAAAGAGGCCGAGCCCAACTCCTGTAAAAGCTCTACAACTCCATCCCCTCTGCACCAAAAATGTACACTTCATACAATGCATCCATGAAGATCTCTGTGCTCTGTTCTTGAGCTAATCTGAAGATCATATGAAGTTTGGAGATTTGTAGCTATTGGCTCTGTGGAAACGTTGTGTCCTCAGCTCACTCTGGGCTTTAGCTGACAGATAGTCCATGGGAAAAATTCGAAAATCTAAACGGAGATCAACTTTTTAATCACTTTTTTCACTGGGAATAAATGTGCACAACTTGTAGATAACCCAAAAAATGAAAACTGCCATTTGACCTGTTCACAGCTGAATTTATCTTTCCCAAAAACAATTTTTCACATGAATTAGAGCCGCTTTGGGTTTTTTTCCGTTGCTGCTTTCCACCGTTCTGTTTTTCCCGC
Source organism: Crenichthys baileyi (assembly GCA_036173005.1). NCBI lineage: Eukaryota > Metazoa > Chordata > Actinopteri > Cyprinodontiformes > Goodeidae > Crenichthys > Crenichthys baileyi. Next base: position 191,854 of record JAHHUM010002602.1, read on the forward strand.
ATTGCAGACAAATGGAAATTCTGGTCAAGATCCGCTTTTAGAAAGTCTTCTATTTGAAAAGAGGTGTAAGGGAAAAATTATTTAAAGAGGTAAGTCAGCCAACACATGGGCTGGTTAGTTACAGTTTTAACCAAGTATGGTGAATGTCTGCTTTGCTAAATGTTAACATTTGCTTATGTGGTCTGTTACAGCTGCAAATATATATCCACCGTGAACTAAATGGAAACGTTGTCCATGAGGTCCAAGGGGTAACTTTTGAAAGAACATGAGGTACAGAGATGTTTTGGAAGTTTTAAAATTGTATTTTTGAAACTTTGATCTGGTCGTGGTAAGAGAACATCTAGTTAAAAGTTTTAAAATATGGAGTCATCTTCAAATTAGCGAAATGCCAACTGAGAGCACATTACTCTGCGTCACTGTTATATGGAAAAAAAAACGGACTGTTACACTTTGAGTTTCCACTGCTATAAAAGCTGATGAGGCATTAACAGGTTTTTTTAAACGGAAAAAGCTGTAGGGGAAAAACATCAGTTTTTTGCTCCCCAAAAATCTGGGGACAGGCTTAATGCCTTTTAAAACAAACCTGAGATCCTTTTTTAACCAAAAAGGAACATTATTTTAGGCAATACTTTATTTAAGGAATTTGTAAGAAAAAATTTAAAAAATTTGGGAATTTTTTAGATGTTTCCTTAGCTTTACTTCAATTTACCACAAAAAAACCTTGCAAGACAAGCCTATTAATTCGATAAAATAAGTGACGCCTTTCAAAGGGTTAAAATCTCTGGCAGGCTAAAGTAGGTTTAAAATAGAGAGGATATCCATCTGTCTGTCTGTCTGTCTGTCTGTCTACCTGAAAATACTCTAACGAAATGTCTTACATATGAGCCTTTAAAGGGTTTAATTAGCAGAAAATACAATCAAAATATGATTTAAATAGCTCAGGCTGAAGTAGATTAAAATGACATGTTGAAGGTGGAGAAAATAATCAATGTAAAAGTTTTTAGGACTTTAAAGGACCTCTCCAGGGTAAAAAGTACATTTTCTGAAAAGGGATGTTTTTATTAAACAGAAAATGTTTCATCAAAGATCTAACAGGACATGAGATGCATTGTCTTCAGCTGTTAGTATTAATAATGGAAAGTGTGATATGTTGTCATCTATCTTTGCATTTACCATATAAATAGACCTTAAATGGACTCAGATGCTGGTACACAAGCTTTCTACGTTTATTTTTCAGGTTTTCCCAAAATATTAAATAATTTCTTCCTTTTGATGAGTCACAAATATGTTAATGTTATTAAAGATAAAAATAAACTCTGATTTATTGTTGTTTTGCTGTCAACATGTTGGTGGTAACCGGTGTAAAAAATTCTTTACTGTATATAACTGTCTGCATTTATCATATCTTAATCTTTTATTTAAGTTCTGCATGTCAGTATAAAACAAGACAAAAATCATTGTTGATTTTGGTTACTTTTAGTTTTATAGTTTCTGCTTAACCTAAATGTGTCGTTAACATCTGACTTGGTGTGAAGAAGAATGGCTGAAATGTGAAGATGAGAGGACAAGATTTCCGAGTCAAAATGTTGCTTTACTGACATTTCTGACACAGTTATGCTGTACATTCATGGTGTATTTGTGTGAAAATACAAAATGATGGTATGATTGTATTTGTGTTGCTTTTTTAGATTACATCTGCTTAATTTGACATTACTGTTGTGATGATCCATTAGATTTGTTTTCCACAATTAAATCGGATTATCTTGGATTTTTAGCTTGTTTCATTCCTGGTTTGTAATTTTTGCTCAGTTTTACTAAAACTCATCCATGCTATGATCTCCATCGATGTGCTTCTGTTTCCCGGCCTTCATAATGCAGGGTAACCCCTGCACCTGTCTGGCAAGAGTCTGAGTTAGTTTTCCATCACAGTGTTTTGCATGAGGCCAAAAATTACATTTTTTGCTCTTTATATACAGTTGAAACCAGATATGTATAAAAATACACAAGAGATAAAGTTGTTCCTGAATTAGGTCAGTCAAGATTATCAAACTTATTTCAGTTTGCTAGATGACAGAGTTTTATTTCTATGTGAATATTGGATCCTCACCCACAATAAAACAAGTCCTGTGCATGGGCTGTATAGCCACTTGGAGAGGAATGTTAAAAACCAGGTTACAGTTTGAAAGATTACATGTCCTGTGGTCTGATACAGCTATATTCAATAGTTTTTGGCTATAATGACTATCATTACATGGCAGTATCATGTTGTTTGGGTGTTGTGCTGCAGGAGGTGCTGGCGAACTTTACAGAATAGATTACATTGTAAGGAAAGAACATCATCTGGAAACACTGAAGCATCAAAAAATCAGCCAGGAAGTTAAAGTTTGGGCACAAAGGGGTCTTCTAAACGGATAAAGCGCCTAGTCGTACTGCCAAATTAGTTACAAAGTGGCTTAATGACAACAAAGTCAATGTTTCGGGGTGGCCATTACAAAGCCCAGATGTCAGTCCAATAATATAATAAGTTATGTAAACATCTGAATCAATTTTTTGTAACCTGAGTTTTTACAGTATATATAAATATCTGTTTTGCATGTGTGAGTCCAGGTGTTGCAGGAGACTCCTGATTAAACTTAGAGTTAAAAAGCTGCATGAGGACATGTCTCACTAACACACAAAATCCCCAGAGTCTCAGATAATGCTGGTATTCATAGCCCAGGCGTAGTGCTGTTCACACATTGGCTGCTTCCTCTGTAAACTGCCACAGATATTTATTTTCTTAATCCCATACTGAAAAAAACAACCTGTTATCACATGGTGCTCAGTTAATGTGTGAATTCAATACTATAAAAGTGAAAATACATGTGAAACACAACTAAAAGGACAGATGGCTTCATACGACAGAACAGCGGCATCACTGAAAACTGCAGCGTGTGAAGGTAAGCTTTAAAATGTATGAAAATGTACTCTGTTGGAGGAAGATGGCGATTTAAAGATAAACCAAGTAATCTTTGGTGTTAAATCATAACCACGAAGTAAGTCACATGCCTCCACAGCTGACCTAATGCATTTGAAAACTGAGCAACATGAAATAGCAGTAGTACTCATTTAAAACACTCCAATTTAATTTTTATTTTCTCTGGTTGGTTCATCTCAAAGACTACCAGATGTATATATGTGTATGTTCAGGTACGTCAGATGAGTTTCACTCCTCTGTGTTAGTTGCAAAAGTTAAAATTGTTTTCAGGTGGGAGCTCTCCAGTCTGTGAAAGCTGGCATGCCCTGCTGCCTACATCCATGCGCACTTTGCCCATTTACGAAACCTCTCTTGGCTCCGAGTGCCACAGCTTCACCAGGCCTAAAAGCTTCGCTTTGTGCAACGGCTGTTTTCGAAGTTTTTTTTTTGTCCGTTGTGCATACTGTCTACGAACATGTGCTGACGCAGACACTTCATTATCCTTTTCTCTCCTAATTGTCCGTAGCAGCTTTGCCAGAGTAAGTACTCTCAGATCAAGATTGTTCTTATCTTTTGCTTCAAAGTCCATGAAGTGATGACTTGTTGGAAGTTAACAGGTGCTGTTTGCCTGCTGAAAGGAGGACACCCTCTGAAAACGCATGTACTCTGTAATAACAGGGAGTTCCCTACATTTAACTTTCAACAACCCCAATGCTGAGAAGCAGTGACTTGAGACCAATTTGGCATTATACTATACATATGATAACAGTTGCAGACTGGTTGTACAGAGAAGGGATAATGCTAATCACACCACGAGTCACCAACTGCACAAACTACATTTTGCTGGTATCCTGCAGCATGTTCACACATGCATCTTTTGTGCATCCCCCAAAATCCTTGCCAATACAGTTAAAACTGATGGTGCAAATAAACTGTGACTTGATAGCAAGAAATCCTGCAGAATTGTTTGGAGCGTACTAAAATAATCGCATCTGAGAGGTCATTAGATGTTGGACGACATTCTTCACGCTGGATGTATGTTTGTCTGCTGCTTTGCAACTTCTCAGAACTTCTCAGAACGTCTCCAGCTCGCTGGACGTATGGTTGAGAAGCAGAACTGCGGGCGCAAACTTTTTAGCGTGTCTGTCTGAGAGGCTGAGAAATGTAACCCTCTTCAGGTAGAAGCAACGTTCGTGACCCAATGTTGCATAATGTGTGTCAACCAGGGTAGTAAAGCAACATCCTCAGGGAGTCTTATCCATTATTGATGCCTTTTAAGCTCACCAAAAGCCCTGCTACACAACCTTGGCAAACTCCATCCATACCTGATCTTGTGCTTCTGCAACTACTGAAGAAATTATTTGCTTGGCCTGCCGATACCTGGCAGCTTCATCCAGAGTCCCACAGCAAGCCATGACTCCTGGATTACCACCAGAACAAGCAACAACCACCTTGCAGATTCTTGTATAGCCACAACATTTTTTATTGATAGCAACCTGGAACATCACCCACCATCATTGTGTCCCGTGCCCTTCCAAGGAATGGTTGAAAAGCTTTCTTGCAGACGGTAATTCAAGATTTGCTACCAGATGACCCCAGCACACCCTCACTGTAAGCATGCTCTCCTGGTATCTGATCATGACTCTATTGCAATTTTAAACACTTCTGTTCAAAAATGGTGCTCAAAACTGACAAACCATTTATAGCACAAGTCTAACCTTAAAACACTGGTTTCCCCACCCAAAGGTGTAGTGTTGGCCACCAAGATTTAGAGCTCAGGGTGTGAACTGAGGTGATTCAGACTACACCTAATTGCTATCTTGGTGGCTTGCACTCTTTCGTCATCAGGTAAGTGGACATTACAAGTTCATGAGGTCAGTTCAGCAACAGGAGATCAGGACAATCCACACTGCATCAGTCACTTATCACCTCTCTTATAGTTGGATCCACAGTATTTATCTACTGTAAAAAGAGAAAACCCTATGTGACGCATAAAGCTTCAACATTTTCACAGTTAAATTGTTTTATTGGCTTATAAATCAAAAAATTCTGGAATTTTCCAGAATTTTCCTGGATTTGAAATGGCTCTGTTTGCTTTTATGTCATCGCTCTGAGATTCAGTTTCTTGCCTTTTAGTTCTAGTATCAACTTTATTTAACTAAACAGATGCGAGATCCTGCAAGAAGTGTCACCTGACAGTTGGATGGGCTGTTACTATAGCAGCAATATCACTGCTCATCACATTCATCTTATCCTTCATTTTGTTTGGTAAGTAGAAATATGAATAATAAAAATATATGGCATTTGTAATTGTTTAATTGTTAAGATGTTCTTTAAATCATGTCTACATATCGGAAAAATGTTGGAAAATCATAAAAATAAACAATGTGACAGATTTCTAGTAGTTAAAGACCAAAAACATTTCAATGCAATCAGATTTTTCTTGGCTGCAGGATGCAGGTTACATAGTGAGTTTGGAAAAATAAGACTTTAATCTTAATTAAATAATTAAGTAATTAAAATAATAAAATAATTAAAATTAACATCTATAAGTGACTGCAGTAGAAACAAAGATTTATGAAGCTTCTGCAGGTCTCACCAGGCATCACTTGGATTGAGCTTCTCAGAAACGTATCTGGGTTAAGGAAACAAAGTCCCACAGGCAACTCTGTCAGGTTATAATATAGAAGATGCTTAAGTTTTCAGTAAATTCAAATAAGACCAATAATACATAGTTTAGTGTCAGTAGCAATAGGTGAAATCAAGCTGGTGTTAATTGCATCTGCTCAGTAAGAGTTTAGAAGCAGAATCACCAGAGGTACATCACCTCTAGATGTTTGAAGAGAGAGCATCTGGTTGGCCTACAGTGGTTTGGTTGTTTGGTTGTTGGGTTAAGAGAAACAAGACACTTCCTCCTTCTTATAAAAAAAACAGCATAGAAGACTTTAAATTAGTGCTGAAAATCATTTGGTGTTACGTGATCACGCCTCTTCTTACTAAATGCAGATAACAAGATGATGTTTTAACATCAGGAACTGAAGACTCACATAACCAGTGACCAAACAAGGCGTTAAACACTAAGGGTCTGATCTTCAAAAGATTTGCGTTTACAAAACCACACGCAAACCTGTTTGCGTCAGTAAACCTTATCTACAAACAAGGTGGTAATCGGATGGCGTGTGCAAAACCAGCGGAACTGCGGGCGCAAAGTTTTTAGCGTGTCTGCCTTCATGGATATGCAAAACATATAATGATCAAAACGCGCAAATTCAGGAGGATATGCAAATGTCATCCCTTACCACCCGCAATGCAATTTTCAAAGCCTGAAACGGTTTGCGGGCGCAATTTTTGCGTGTGGATTTGGCACGTTTGAAATGCAGTGGCTAACTGTAACGCAAAAATGTCTGCTGTCACTTTGGCCAGAAGGAGGCATAGACAGAGTGACGGATGACAGGGAAAGATAATATTCTGTACATGTGCCAACATATTTGGGTTGTCAAACATAAAGAAAAAAGATGAGAATAGATGATTCTATGTATGATTATCTAAGCTCTGATTTGTAGCCAATATGCCTATGGTAAAACTCCTTTCAACATTTCATTCAACATCATTCCAGCGTAACATCGCTGTCAGTGATCATTTGCTGAACGCTAACAATCCTGATCATGGCAAAACGCGCACATAACTGATCAAGCGCACACAGCCTGTAATCACACATCATGCAAGAGACCCACTTTGCTTTGATGTTGATAATATAATTAATAGGAAATAGCTAAAGACATTATAAGGCAAATGAAGTCCTTCATTTGCAAACTGGATGCTAAAATCACTTTTTACCAGGTGAAAAATCACCATTTTAAGGCAGCTTTTCCATGAGGTGACAGAGACTGTATGCTTTAACCTTGTCACAAAACAAAACACATCACGTTATTGACACTAACGTTATAGAGCATTCGCAGCTGGATCAGTTTGTTTAAATGTGAACATATGCCAGGGGAGGGTTTTGTTTATGCAGTTAAAAATTATTTTGTGTGACCAAAAAACAATTTCAACAATCAAACACGTTGTATATCGTTAAAATATTGCCAAAACAAACAAAACGAATTTAGTAAAATCTTTGGAGAGTAATTTATTTTTACATCCATAAATGTTCGACTTAACTTTTTTGCCTAAGATTTTTTGCAGTTATGTGACGCTATGTTTTAAAATTAGCGAAGCTATAACATACAGATTGCCAACTCCTACAACAATCTATTTTTATGTTGCTAATATTACATCCAGGCTTAAATAATGTGGCTGTTTATGATAAACTTTTCAAACATAAACTCTCAAAAAAAAAAACAACAGAACCCGGCGAGTCTCCGAAAAGAATTAAAAGATCAAGGGAGACAAATTAATTAACAGACATATTTGTCTTTTATATTTTTAATATTGATTGGCCAATTTCTTGCGAGTTATGTTGAGCAAGATAAGAGAAATAATCTTGTCAGGGCAGATGAGAAACCTGCTGTGAGCAGCACAACAAAAGTTAACTAACTGTAATAGTCCAGGAAAGCAAGAGCTAAGGAACAAATCAGCAACTGGACCATTTATAATGATGCAGTGTAACAATCCCTGCATATTTCTAGCAACAAAGCAGAGGATCTGTTTGCTTTTCCTCTTGTTTCAGCCAGTAGCTCACATAATTTCCTCATTTAAATAGGGTGGTCTGCACCTGTTTTGCACCTTTTATCCATTGAACCAAAATGCACTCAACACGCCCACTTATTGCACACGCAAATTAGCACCCCCTATTTGGGATCTTTGAAGATCAGGGCCCATGTGTTCATAATTTAACAAGTTTCAGGGTGTGGTTCGTCTCCACTGTCGCACCATGCTTGCTCAGGATAAGGGATTGCTGACTGGATGTAACTGGCTGGATTTATGTTACTGGATCAGGATATTACTATTTAATTGGATTGCTGGACCAATCCATTTAAATTTGACCATTTTAAATTCTGTATAACTAGAAGGGAATTTGATCAATTTGTCTTGTAAAGTTCTGTAAAAATACAATTACAAAATTCCATTTCCATCAAAGCAAGTATTGCCATCCCAAAATGTGTTTGACCAAATAAAATTATTTCTTCTTCAAAACAATAGAAACAAAAAACAACTCCAGCGGCAGAATAATAAAAGAAATTGATAAGGCCCAAAATACATGCTTTGAGGAACTCCATCCGTTACCACATCTGCAGTCAAGAAATGCATACCAACACAGTTTAGGTTGTCTAAAGTTTATCGATGTGACAGCTAAGTGGGGAGCAGCACCAAAAGAGGATCCAACCTTTCACAAAAAACAGCTGGAACATCTGCAGCAGTGCCAAAGAGAGTGCCATGATCTGAAAACGATGCTGCATTCTGCCACTCAGGGTGAGTTTGCAAATAATTATCTGGTTCAAGTCTGTGAAAACCGTGGTATTTATAATCTTCATGCAGAAACAAAAGCATCAAATATCAACAGGTGATCTGTCATGATGGAGCATTCACTGCATGCTTTTGGTGGCTCCACTGCCGCGTATTCTGCTGTTGCATCAGCGGTTCTGTTTTTGTCTTTGCCGTCTGGAGACCCCAGATGCCGTCTGTGTCCTGAAGGCTGGCTGTGGTGGAGGAGTCACTGCTACTTTTTCTCGGTCGGACTCCAAGAAGACTGTCGGTGGAAGGAGAGCGTCGAGTTCTGCCGGCAGCAGAACAGCAGCCTGGTTGTGATCGAAGACTCTGCAGAGATGGTAACCAAGCATGAGAAGAGAGAGGCATGGGACCGATCCAGTCCAGATTTCAAGAGACCTCATAAATTACCAAATCATATCAGTAAATATTATCAAGGAACCAAACACAGAACAAAATAATTAACTCTACCTTTAAAAAGTAAAGCAGCAAACGTGTTCTCCCAATGTTTCTCTCTTTTTTTAACATGTCTTATCGTTAACTAGGGCTTTGTACATTCATGTCAAATTGACATTTTTCTGCCTGACTGTAAACATAAAGTCGTCTAACTTTTGCCTTAAATGCAGGATTTTCTCCAAGGAGTTATGAGAAAGGCCTCGAAATGTCCTTTTCTGTGCGTGGGACTGACGGACGGCCAACAGGAGGGACGTTGGCTGTGGCTGAGTGGGAGCGAAGTCCAGAACCACTTGCCGTAAGTCTGAAGTTCTGGCTGAAACAAAATATCATCCGATCCATATTTATTTAAAGATGTTTTAGCAACAGTTAGCTGCTCACTTTCAATTCCACTCAGCTGTTAATCTCTTACAGAATAGATCACCTCCTTCTTGGCGTCAAGGAACTAGCGCAAAACAAAACAATGAGAAGGTATTTTTTTATACACATGAACGGATCAAGAGAGGCAGGACGAATATGTTTCATTAAAAGGAGAAATGCTATTAACATAAATCTAAAAATAATCCTTGCATGACGTGCAACGGAAACTCTTAGTACAGCGGTTTCATTTCCTTAAATGGTAACGTACTTTTAAATCTGCAAATAAAACCCCAGAGTGTTGCATTCAAAAAAGTCATTGCTGGAAACACATTGGAAAAGTACTTGTTCCGTCTTTGCAGGGGGGAAGATTTGATGATCAACATGTTTCCCTTTAGACTGGTGGCTTTGAGAGGGATTGCTTTTAAAATCTAAAGATAGTGATGCCATGTTGGACAAATGCTGAAATTCCAGCGGCTTCATACAGAGCCTACCACAGTTATTGGCGCTCCTGCTACAGGGATGTGAAAAACCTTAAAATGACTTCCTCTTCTTTTGCAGAAGCATGATCTTATAATCAAAATGGTTGAAAAAATGCAACACTGAATTTTAGTACATTTATTAAGTAGGTGGAAAGATCGTTTTTAACAAAATGGGTTGTGCTAAACTTGGTTTCTGGGTTACATTTTGTTGGCAGGACAGCACTTATCCAAATATATTTCAGGAGGTTGCAACAAACTGTAAATAAACTATAACTATTCCTCTTTTCACAATCTCCCCTCCTGGTTTTTCCCGTATACTTTCTTCTCTTCAGCTAACCTAACAGATTTACATTTAGATAACCAAGGAAAATAAAGTTAATTTTTGTCTTGTGAACCATTTCTTCCTTGATTTAATTGCATGTCTTGGATCATTCTGGTAAATTCCACTGGAGTCCATGAAGCCATGCGCTCTAACAAGGTTTCCAGGACATTTGGAAGAGAAACAGGCCCACAGCATCACAGATCGGAGGATTTTCCACATATTCATCCCCTGCTTCACTGCAAGCCTGTCAGTTTTTATGCTGAAATCGAACCCAGTTGAAAGCAAAAAGATAGCATGATTGAAGTGACTAAGGGGCAGGGTAACGGCTAACCAACGAGAGGATCTGGCAGGGAGTGAAAAGGACAGACTGATTAGTGGTATAGGAACCAGGTGAGTCCAGTTCACAGAATGCATGACAGCTCTATATGGATGTGAAGTCAACAAAAACAGAATATACACTGATTCTTAGCTTAGCTTCGTCTCAGCTTAGCCTAATGGTTGCTGTGGAGACCTGGTGACCCCCATAAGATGCCACTCTTTGCTGCATCTCTCTAGTAGCGAACCTCAGAGACACGCTCCTCACTGTGTGTAGTTGCAAGACAAACATGTCCTCCTCCAGGCTTGTCTGTCACATTTGAGTTGAACCTTTTAACTATTGCTCCGACTGTAGAGACGCTTAGGTGAGTGGCTATTTTTTTCTAACCATCTCCCAACTTAGGAAGATCAACACACATCTGCCTTACTTGAATGCCTTGCTGTCCTGTCTCTTCTATTTTGAGAAGTAGCCTACAGTGTCGCATCATATTTGTTCACCAGAGAAAATTGGATTCCCAATCAAGAGTTCCTAGACACTGATTAACTTAAAAAGTAGAGTAAAGATAAGATGTGTTAATATATTTCAGTTATATTTATTTTAAAGAAACTGTAAGAGCTGCCAATAATTGTAGTACTGGTTGTTTTACAAAACACGAAATAAACAAATATAAAATTATTTCTTACCCAAAAAATAAATGTACTTTAAATTCAAGGTTAAACTTTTCTAAAGTTTTCAGTGTGATATCATCACTCTGGGATGAAAGATGTATTTATTTTAAGGTTTTTTTACACATCTTAATTAGGAGCGCAAATAAATGTGGAGGGTGTCAACAAGAGGATTACTTTTTGAAACAAAGTGGCTGCTTTCATTTGGCGCTGAGACTATAACAAACAGTTGGATTACTTCTTCAACTGTAGACTTTATTTATTTATTAAGAGAACACTTAATTTTTGCCTCTTATCATAATATTTTATATATATTGAAGAGCCAAAACAAATACAAAACCCTGAATGTAAAGTCTAAAAGTAAAATACAAAACACAAAATATCTTTTATTTATTACAAAATCACAATAAAGATACAATATATACATTATTATACAGACACAAAACTTTGTCAAATAAGTTACTGTTTCATTTTAAACCTTATATAACAAGTATATTAATTTACCGGTAATTAACATACTTACAATTCACAATCTCTCAGGAGATTTATAACCATTCTGATGATAAGTGCTGACTTTGTTTTTCATTCTCATAATAAATACATGCATCTGTGTGTTTTTTAGAGTGGTTGTGCAGTGGAACAGCGATGACAGGGACTGTGCAGACCTGAGGGGAGGTGGGACTCTGTTTGCTGCTGACTGTGAAGAGCACGGACCCTGGATCTGCAAGAGAGAGTCCTGACGGGCCTCCACACCCTTCTTATCTATCTTTTTCTAGTGAACTGCAGGCTGAAGGAGATGTGGAGTTTCATATTGCCAGGAAACATCAAACCAGCCCTACAGAATGCTACAATGAAAAAAATACTTTATTGGTGGAGCTTAACTGTTTAAGAAAAATGCAGATTTTTCAACAATGTCAAGTTATTTATGACTACAGTTTGTTCTGAAAGCCCAGTTTAAAGTGCATGCATGTAAAAAGAAGCAAAGCATGCTTTTACCTTAATAAATGATAACTTTTTTATGGTTACATGTGGTTTCTGTCTTGCTCTTATAAGAATATGTTTCTATTATTCTAAAGACTAATGCATTCATAGTGATATGATTAGATACAAGCATCCTCTTTCAACATATTGTCATTAGCACTTTGATACAACACAGCCTTTTTATTGCTTTAGTAGAGAAATTAAGAGTAACATTGAGGTAACATTTATAGAAATTAACCAATCAGATCACTTCTTAAAGAAATCCCCTGCTTCTTCGGTTCCCGCAGATTTAATCTGAAGTCAGATCGTCTTCGCTTCTCTTTTTATTTCAGTTTAAACTTCAGTTTCCTCCGAAATGCTTGTGCCTGCTCTAGGGGCAGATCTACCTATTTACAGGGTGGCTACAAGGGGGCAAAAGTACAAGTGCTTATATAACCACATCGGAGAAATGTTGATCAAAATGAAACTGAAAAGCCCCAATTAGGCTGTGTCCACTTCAATGGACCTAAGGTTTGTTGGGTGGCTCTTTGTAATACTATTTGTACACTATTGTTGCCCTGGCCAACTACTTTATAGTCCAGTCCATGCTTCTCCAGAAAGAATATCTATTTATCCAAAATAAATCGGATCGTTGGCAGCCCATCGGGATACAAATCGCGATGGAAACCATTTTGCCCTGATCCTCTGGCACCTCCTCCGTGTGATGTTCTTCCTCCTCCATCTCTTCATCCTTCTACTTCTGTTGCTTACCTCTACCTCCCTGAGATTAAGGCCTGCACATACTCTCCCAGAAAAAGAACAAAATGACCTTTTGATGATGATGATGAAATGATTTTTCAAATTTCTCTCTTCTTGTGGAGTTTTTACAGTCCCTTACTCTAGTGGCAAAAACAAGCAATTCGTGATTTCTTTTTTACAGAGTAATTTACTTGTAATGCTGTGAGAATAAATGTGTGATTTCCTAATTAGTCACTTGTAGCGCATACGCTCATTAATGCATGATGAGAACTTTTAAAAAATTTTCCACGCTTTTGACTGGGATTGCTAGGGTTTCTTTTAAAGCTCGGTACTGTCATCCCATGCCACCTTTCTGGCTTTGACCGGGCTCTTCTCCATGATTGCAGAGATCTTATTTGGCTTGATGACAGTCATGAGTGTGCGGCCGTCCATGGGTGCGAACAGAGGATACAGCTTCTCCTTGAAGTCCCCTGTGAACGTGTAGATGTGAGATTTGGTTTCAGCATTATAGAAGGAGATCTGGCCTTCCTCGTAGTCTAAGTATACCCCAAGGCGCCGTGGGATGACCCCAAGGGGAAGTTGCGTTTCCGGCTTGGTGCAGGCATAGAAATTGTGGGTGCTTCTCCACAGAACCCAGTAGCCCTGCTTGGGGGTCATGGGGAAGTTTCCCTTCCGCTCTGAGTTGGCCGTGGTGAGCCCGACCCGCCAATAGCCGTTGTTGGCGATGTCCACCTCCCAGTAGTGGCGGCCGTGGCTGTAGCCCTCCCAGCCCAGTACGCAAGGCCAGCTGTCGAAGCGCTGGGAGCTATTGGGAGGGTCAGACTCCGAGATGCTCTCCTGGACCTTACGCTGGTCATCAGAAAGATGAAGCCAGGGGTGGTTTGTCATGGGGTCGAGAATCACGTCAGCTGTCAGGGAAAACACAGGAATTAGGCCTTCAGAACCGCAGTCTTGAGTCACTTTGCTATTATATTAGATGATAGACCAAGGCAAAAATGTAGTTACCTGCTGCACTGCAGATCCAGGTCCAAACTAAAAACAGAGATGCAGACAAATAATTATAAACAGCTCACAAATCAAAAATGTAGAGAAGCAATATAGCTTCATTTTTCCCGTTTGCCTAAAAATAAACGTATCTGCACACCTGAGTTTGGGATGTATTTGGGTTTTCCTGCTTTCCAGGTTCTTTGCTTCGCCAGCAACCAGATCTGGGAAACCATTGTCTGAAAAAGACAAATATAACATGAAAACATTGAACATGAGCAAACACTGTCTATTTCTGCAGATTTTACACAGAGCCTTGTCATGTTAATACTCCATCAATCCATCCATCCATCCATCCATTTTTGAGAGTGGGTCACACTGGTAACAGTTCCAAGAGGAAAAGTTCCCAATCCTCTCAAGAACCATATTTATTCCTGTTCCTTGTGCAAATGTTTCAAACTCACTTTTTCCTTTCACTCATTTTTCCATTATTTTGGTTGGACACAGCACTCTGTGAACCGCTGGGTTCTTTAGCATTGACATTGTATGGATTAGCTTTGTTTGGTCCATAATATTTTAATAGAATGAATTCAAGAAAGGTTTGAAGGAGCTTCAATTTGTTGTTCAATTTGTTTATTTATACTTAGGTCAGTTTTTCTGTCTTTCAACACGCCCCCAGCAGGCCACCTCTAAGAATGAGCTCACCCGGCTCATTTCAGCTGTTTTTTTTTTTTTGGTCAAGAGAAATGAATCTTTTTGACTTTTTTGGCTCTGCTTCATATGTCAGAGCTGAAAGTGGTCATAGATAATCAGGTTAATCGTTCACAATCTGTTATCAGAGCCAGATGCTGCTGTTGGCTATCAGGCAGAAGTGGATCAGTAAAAATGGTTTATGGTTTTTCTACACGCACACTAAGAGCAGGGTCCAACCAGGCTTCATGTTGCATAAAACAGTTTTACAGCCAAATGGCTTCACATTAGCCTCTTATGTCATGTTTCTCACCGTGCTGTCTTCCTTGAGCAGAGACCAGGTGATGAACTCCAGCAGAGGCAGCAGCTTGTACAGACGTTTCTTCTTGATGCCCAGCAGGCGCAGAACTTTACCGAGCTCCTCGCTCTGCACACCGCAGCTCTGCAAAAGCAAATTTTTTTAATGAAATATCTACTGTCTGTTAGTTTTAAAATAGAAAATGCTATGTTGTAACTGAAAGACTATTAGTTTATGTCTGTAACGCCCCACCTCGGTCGCCTTCTGCAGCTCCTTTGCCCACTCCATGATCCTCACTTGTCCCTCCTCTTTGGGCTCATCTTTATCCTGTTGTCTTTGATTGTCAGATTCCCATGGAGTCTCCTTTAGAAGCTACAGATGCAAGATTAGTTAGAAAACGTTTGCATTTGACAGTTTGGCGTTGTCGTGTAAGTTTGGCTGCTTCAATCACCCTCAGTCTACATATTTCTGCTCTGAGAGCTCACCTTGTCGAAATGGCGCAGCTCATCGGCCCACTCCAGGATCAGCTTTCGGCTCTCCTCCAGGCTGCGCTCGGTGCGCCTGTCTGAGCTCCGGGCCTCTGCCTTACTGGTTCCCTCCCCTGGATCTGTGCCACCCTGCTAAAACGCAGCAAACACATGGTTTCAGGCATGATTGGATACAGAAAAGTTCTTAAAAACTGTTTCATATTCAGGAGATTATCAAAACCTTTTACTGTTTATTGAACTTAAGCGGTAATAAATGCAGTAAGGTAACGCTAAGCCTGGATGTATATCAAACAGCAATCTGAGCTGGATGCTGAAAGGTCACATAATCAGACTGTAAATGCATTCATAGACATAAATCGGACCAATCAGCAGCCACCTACCCACATATCTTGTTTATAATATATAAATAGACCCCCGTTTCCATGGCAACGTTTCTCCAGCTCAATGCTCCCTGTCTCACGAAGTGTAGGATAAAGTACCATAGCACATGGTTGACGGATAACCATTCCAGGTACTGTGAATAAACACTACAAAACCACATGTTGATGTCTCTGTGGTTCTACCTTGCACACTTGGTCCACTTGCTCCTTCCAGTGATTAATGAACTGGACACACTCCTGCAGACTGCGCAGGTCCTTCAGGTTGCCCTGGCGAACGTGTTGCTGCAAGACAGACACACGCCGACACAGTTTTAAACAAATCAAACAGGAAGAAAAGAGGAAATGTTGGTTTTTAAAGTGCAGATTTAGGATGTTGCATCAATTATTTCATCTTTTAGCCTGTGGCTAATTTGTAGTAACTTGATTGGAACAAGTTCGGTCTAAGATAGTTTCAGGCCCAGCTCAATGCTTTAATGAGATACAAGGGGCCACTAAATGGCTTATACATAAATATTTAACCTGTTTAAGTGCACCAGCCCTATTGGACTGGGAGCTGCTCTGTGACCTCTGATGTACCCAGTAAGAATTTAGCATCTGTTTTTGTTGTATTTCTGGCCTTTGAATACAAAACAAACCCACTAACCTCCACTTTCTCTCACCCATGTTCAGATACTAATGCTTTTTACGTCAAACAGAACCATTATTATAATTTACAACTAAAGCAACATTATCTACACAGTATAATCTAAGTGACTAATGTGTCACTTAAATGGCATGCACTACACATTATTTATCTGCTAAGTGATGTAAATAACGTGGAATTTTTAACAAATATTCTATATTTTAATGCTTCTTAGAGAGATTCTTCTGTGACTTCTAGAGACAGAATGCAAGGTAATGTGCTTATATTTTTGGGGAAAAAAACAGCTAAATTCTGCAAAGAAATTTAATTCTTCCTCCTGTAGACAGTTTTAAGCATCTGCAGCATGTAGAAATTTGGAGCATAAAAGACGTTAACCTCTTCAAGCGTAAAATATTTGATTATGCATTAAATAAAATAAATTTTCTTTATCAAATATTACAACTTTTGTTTTGCTTAATTACCACTGATGTGTCAAGTTTAAAACCCTGACTTGTATTACAATTCTAGTGGGTCCTCCAAGACCACTAGAAAAAGCTACACCTCTACAACAAACAAGACTAAACATTTCACACAAACACACACTTGGAACCATTACAAAAACAACAGGAGCAAAACAAGAGCAGACGAGCTTACCTGTGAGCTCTTACTGTGGGTGTTTGATTTGGCGTGAACGGTGGGGGCTGAGCTGTGAGGCTGGACGCTCTCGTCAGGCAGCTTCCAGCGAACGGCCCCGATGGAGCTGCTCTGGGTGGTTTTGCTGCCCTCATCGTTTAGCAGCATGCTCACGCCTGCAGGGAACATTTCTCAGGGTTAAAAATGTTTATACAACAACTTCACAAACATATGGAAGAGAAGGAATGCAGAAAACAGAAGCGTGGGGAAAACGTCTGATTATTACTGTTGATTTTAAATAGTTTTGGAGTGAATTCATTAATAATCCTTTGGATCCTTTGGAAATGTTTACAAAGACATAATTACATTTAATTTGCCACATTAAGCCACATAATGAACTGGCACCAGGCAAGGCCTGTAAGTATTTAGAAAGACACATGCCACAGATGTTCAATGTAATATTTAAAAAAATAAAATAAAACGTACGTTTGTTACGCTTTAGGATAGTTTTTAACTCCGTGCCTTCGTCCTTACTCATGGCTGTGGAGAAGGAAAGCATCAAGATTATTTAAAAAAAACGTTAAACAATTTCTAAAACTGAATGTAAAAACATATACAAATTATAAATTTACAAGATTACAAATGTTTAAAAATCGGAAAAAGCTAAAATATCAGCTTGCTCTCCTAGTTATATTGTTACTGTTAGCAAAAATATATGTTCAGACAAGGTTTTAGCTTTAATAATGATAATGATTATAATTATACCAATAAATACCAATAAAATCAGTAATTAATAATAATAAATAGCTCAATTAGGAACTTTTAACTCCACCTGATGTTGCTGAAGATAAACAGAGCATTAAATGTGAATTTAGAGCTGGTTACCTGTTGTGTTGTCGGAGCGTTGCTGCAGCTCTGATGGTCGAGAGAAGTGGACAGAAAACCCTGCAAGTCCAATCTTTTTGTTTCTCCTCAGGCATGTGATCTTTGGACCATTTATGGCCTTGGAGGTGGGGCTGGAAACGTTTTTTTCCCCAAACCCTGTCAGCTTCCAGATATGAAAGAAGAGCGATGTTTTACAGCAGCAATAAGGCCTGTTATCAGTTGGAGTGACGCAGATGCCTGAGGTTTCAGATTTGGAGTTACTGTAAACTATAAACCAAACCGAAATGAGAGCAAGGGTTCACCCTTATTGAAGCCTCTGTGAGGGCTTAAATAAATCATGAAATTGCACTACATGTATTTGTATGGATATGTGATTCTTATTAAAAAACAGCCAAACAAAACAGGTTTGATCATGGTTACAGTTCAAAAGATCAAAATTGAGATTTTTTTTTGTTATTTTTGCATGGCACCATAAATACGCCTCTGTTCTTAGAAAAATAAAAAAGAATGGTT
The DNA here is from genome assembly GCA_036173005.1 of Crenichthys baileyi. Taxonomy (NCBI): domain Eukaryota; kingdom Metazoa; phylum Chordata; class Actinopteri; order Cyprinodontiformes; family Goodeidae; genus Crenichthys; species Crenichthys baileyi. The sequence continues at coordinate 210,044 of JAHHUM010002602.1, forward strand.
ATGTGAATGTTTTCCCTCCTAGTGTTAAATCCAGACTCCACATAATGATAAACTTTACAAATGTATGAGACATACCACAAATCAGTGCTGGGCAATAACACATTTTCAATAAATTATGTAACTGAAAACATCTCACAATAATAAAGCTAGGCCTCAAAATGCAGTAAGACAGATAACACATGAGACCTCACAGGCAGCGTGCGAGGTCTCCATGACTCAGGCATTTTTACAATATGGAGAAGCTATGGAAAACAGTAGTGGGAACTGGAAAAACCTTATTTTCTGGTTGTCCTTTGAACTTATAAACAGCCTGCAAAAGGGAGTTGTAATATATATATTATAGAAAATATATATATATATATTTTATATATTATATATATAATATAGTATATATAAATTTTTAAATTTTGTTGAAAGTGGGCTTTTAAAATTTATAAAATCAAAAAGTTTTTTAAGGGAAATTTTTTGTTTTTTTTTAAGTTAATCTCATCAGTTATTCAGTTATTATTAATGTGTTATTGCTTATTTTAATTTGTTCTTCAAGTTTCTACTGAAACAGGTACAAACTTTGAAACTAGAATCTAAAATCGCATCCTAAGAATTTTTTTCTCCATATCGCCCAGTTCTACCACAAAGCTGCCAAGTACCTCTCTACAAATAAAAGGCATAAAATTGATATCTTGAAGCGACTTTTCTTCAGAAAATGCTCTCTGTGACGGTTCACTGCTGGTTGATCATCTCTGATGTAATGCCTTTTACACTGTAGTTTACGCACATTGAGGTATCGTAAAGAAAAACATCTTTTCTCTCTTTCTTTACTTTTTTTTTGCTTCAACCTGACCTATAAAGATGAGTTATGCAATATAATTTGGGCTGCCACAATTACAGCTCATCAACTGGTTGACTTTGATAGTCATTGAGCTCCTCCTCCTGATAAGCGGGATGGCGTGACAGTTGGATGCTTCCCTAGTGTCTCGGTGAGCAGATAAGGGCGGTGCAGTCATGGCAGCTGAATGCAGGTTATGTAAAGGTGACTGTGAGTCAGTGAGAAGAGTAATTGTTTCGCAAACTGAAAGTTGTGGGTTCTATTCGAGCTTCCTCTTGCCACATGTCGATGTGCCCTTGGGCAAGGCACTTAACCTCAAGTTGCCTACAGATCTGTGTATCAGTGTATGAATGTGTGTGTATTAGTGAGTGCGATTGGGTTAATGTGGTTGTAGTGTAAAGCGCTTTGAGTGGTCAATATGACTGGAAAGACGCTTTATAAGTCCAGTCCATTTAGCATTTAAATGTCAAACCTTCTTCAAGCTCAACTTGAAAGCAACCGATACAAGCTGTTGACAGTAAACACACCAGGAGCATTGAAAACTTTCAGATTTATTCTTCTGCTTCAGACAAGTCTGTGATACTGTGGAACTAATGTACATTATCCAGTTCTTTTGATACTTTTTTGATTTGTTCAAACTCTCACTACAGGAAATATGTCTTTTTTTTATAAAAGTGGCATCAAATCTCTGATTCTAAGAAATTCAAAACCAGCTCCTGCATGTTAACCTTGAAGTATGTACATACACCAGAATGCTTTTATAAAAAAAACAACAACAAAAAACATGTTTTGAGTTTAATGCTGTCTGATTTCAGGTTTGCAGGATCTGATGAAGGTTCCCAGTGAGATGTTTAGTTCCAGTTCTTGAAGAATTGCTTGAAGATGATGGTCTCCTTCCCTTGAGGCAGGATCTCCACCTGCAGGACAACAACACTCTTACTTGGACTGTGCACTTACGGGTTAAAACTGCCATCAATGATGTTTCCATCTACACTGCGTGTTTCTGTTTAAACCCACCTGTGTTTTCATTCTGGGGTACTTCATTTGGTCGATGAAGTTGTCTGCTATCTGCATGGCCACCGTCTTCTCCTCTGCATTTGCTCCATGACCTGATGGTTGAGAGTTGACTATCAGAGCTTATATTTCTCTAAGACAGGACCGTAAGCCGAACAGAGTGGAGCCACGAGTGTCTGTCTTTTTACTTTATTTTCCATTAATATCACATATGCACTGTGCTTTGGGAAAACCTAGAGGAGCAAAAGTTTCATAAGAGTGCTTTGAGTCTGCTTATTTAGGTATGTGGAGTTTTGTCCTGTCCAAAGTGAAACTTTCACTAAAACTTGTTTTATCTAAAAGAAAATAAACGTATTGATTCTTGCATTTACTCTGTTACTCTTCTGCAGACAGAACAAATCAAATACGGCATTTCTTATTTTTCTCACCAAATTAATGTTTTATTCGTGCACATCCCTGTTTAAATACCAGGTTTTTGTGATGTGACTTTCTTCCATCCTTAATGACATTTATCTTGCACGATAAAACTGAAAAACAAACAAATCTGTTAAAAGTAATGAATGTAGAAAAAAAAATCTGCAATATGTTGGTGGCATAATTTTTCACACCTTGATAATTTAACATTTTACAAAGCAACTTGTGATTAAATGCCAGTCTTCTTTTTCTTTGATAGGTGTCTATAAAATCAGATTATGAGAAGATGTTCTGGCCACAGCCCTCTTCAGGTGACACCATCAAATCATGAAGTATTTCACTCACCTCGACAAAAACATGGTTCCAATTTAAAAAAGCATGATGGTGCCACCACCGTGTATCACTGTGGGTATGGTGTTCTTCCGGGGGATTCTCACTATTTTTGTGTGAAATTTACCTTTTGGTATTCTCTCCCTAAACATCTAACACAATATAGACTGATAGCTGACAAATATCCTCTACATTTCCATTGAATGTGCAGAGGATGTTTGTCACAGTAATTCTGGTAAATAAAGCCCCTGTGCGTCCATTCAAACCTGCAGCACATTATAACAATATGTTGGACAACCATTTTTATCATGCATGCACGAGGATGACACACACGTCGTTGTCCATCTTTTCTTTTATCAGATTCTGTAACTCGTACAGAGATATAACACAGTGTAGATGGAGAAATATGTGAATATGATCTGATCTATCTCTAAAAAAACATTTCTGTTCAGCACCTGAATAACCTCCACATGTAGATCCTCTTATTTGTGCACCTCGAAATCACATGTTTTTGTACCGATTTATGACATTAACGTCTTCACTGTTAATGTTTTTAAAAGCTGATGACAGGCCTATATAACAAGTTTATTAGCTAAACCTGACCTTGGGTTCATTGTTTCTGCAGTGAAATAAAGTCAAAGTAAATCTGATAATCAGTAATTCGACATTCTTTGCAAAATTCTTTAAACAAATTGATAAATATATTAAGCCAGGAGTTACTGCTTCAATTGTCTTTTAATTGGTAGATGTTTTATTGCTCCCGGATGTGCATTTTGTGCTGTTGTTCTCTTAAAATACTCAAATCAATGTAATTTCTCACCAAGTGCAATACAATGTAATTTTCCAAAATACCGAATATCACTTTTTGCCTGCATGTACTTCAGGAGAAACCTGTTTCCTCTTTTGGGTTCAGGAGGATTTTTTTGTCACCTTTCCAGACGAAGATTTTTCCGTTTGCTCCGTTGTCCAGAATGAAGCAGTCGTCCCGGACAAGCAGCTCCTTGGCAAACGGGCTTTTCTCTGACACCATAGTTGTCTTCATGGAGCCTGTGGCATCAGATACCTACAGAGGGGTGAAAGACTAGTTCAGCTCTCTATCTCTAGTTTGGTAACACAAATGTTTGGTGAGGAGGGGCTGTGGATAAAGTAACCTTGTAGAGGGATGCAGAGTTGGAAGCGTCGGCTTTGTTGTCCTCTTCCGGCGTGCTTTCTGCCAGAGCTGGCATTGGACCCAGCACCTGGTGAAAAACACAGACAGTTATCAAAGAGTTTACCTGTTTTTGATCGAAACTCGTGACCTGGAGGTCACAGAAATCCCATGAACTAAACCAATCATCAGTTTGTTTGTACCTGCAGCATTTCCTCAGGCTCTTCCCCCTCAGAGCTGTCCACAATGCGAGCTTTTCCATGTCTGTCCGTGTCTCTGATCAGCGAAGAAATCTCACGCACTTTCTGCTTCTCGAACATGTTGGCCTGTGATCCGGTCCATGACAGGATTGTCTGCAGAGCAGCAAGCCAGCATCAGAGAATAAGTTGCAGAAACTTTGTGCAGAAGCCTTATGGCTTTATGCAACCTGTGCATTATTTGAGGTTTATTTTGACTGCTTTGCATTGGAGTGAACCAACCGCTCCCTCACATTTCAGAGAGGAAATTTGCAGTTTGGCTGCAGCTCTTCTGTGCATGTTTCACATTCAGTTGGATTATCTTACCTCACCGAGGTCAAGGATGAAGCAGTCACCCTTGTTAAAGCTGCTCCAGGACAGCTCGACCTCCTTGGCACGGATGTTGCGTTTCCCTTTGATCTGGTACAGCCTCTGCACCGTCCCACTGCCCTGTGGCCTCCTGAAACCCGACTCAATGCCACCCTCCTGTGAAAGAACCGAAACCTTCTCTGTAAAGCATTGAGTTTTTAATATTTGGGCCTCTTTGGCTCGATGGAAATCAAAGATTATTATGTGAATGTCTATGTTAGTTGTAGCCAGGCTTACCTAAACAACCATAAAAATCATCTGAAATTTGTTTTATCACAGTCATATATTTATGAGAGCCAGTACGAAGAATCCAGCCATAAAAAGATAGAAAAGTAAACTTTACAACCAATTTAGACAAACTTTACAAACATTTCTATTCAATAGGACGTTTTCGTTTCTCATCATAATGTGAGAATCAAAGGAAAAAAAACAGAAACAGTTTGGATGTATTTGACCACTTGATTAATTTACTGTAAAATGCAATTCAGCCCACATTTTTGGCGTCCAGCAACAAGCTTCTGGCATAATCTAGGATATTTATTTGACCATGATTCCTGACCTAATCGAAATAATTCAAATTGGTACTGATCCATTCTGTTAGGAAGCCATTCCAGACAGTTATTGTTAGCCTACTTTGTTCATTCTAAAACCAGCTTCAATGTGGGTTTGGTATCTTTTGCATTTTGAAACGTCCAACTATGTCCAGGCTTAAACAGTTTTATACAAACTCTCGCTATCAGACCAAAGGAAATAGGTTAGGATGTTCAGAAATAACCAAGGAACCACCAACCCTGCCATGAACTGGAAGATGCTGAAACACCAGTGTCGATGTCCACGGTAAAGCTTTGAAGAGGCTTGACAAAGAGGGGTGCTGACCACGACAGAAGACCCCGCTCTAGAATCAAAACCTTTAAGCTAGACTGAAAATCACATCTGTTCACCCAGATAAGCCAAGGAAAGGTTCATATTCAGGCTGGAGCTAACTGTCAAGGTGATGTTACAAACCTAACCTAGCACTGTACCAACTGGTAAGCATGGTGGTGGCAGCATCATGCATTGCACTTTGCGGATGGAATAATGAAGATGGAGGGGTACCTCCAAAAAACTTCACTTCAGATCAAGAGTTACATGTTTGAAACCTGGATAAAACTGGGAAATAATTCCAAACATGGATAAAGCAAGCTAAAATTAAATTTCGCAAAGCCCCAATCTTAACTCTTCTTGTAGGAAAAGGGGTCAAATAACCAGGCAGAATTACCAGAAGCTTGTTAATGGATACAAAATGGGCAAAATCGTGGGGGCATGTGCCTATTTATATGTATTTGAGCCAGAAAAATTTGAGAACAATCCACCTAATTATTTTTTATAAAAATAATTACAGTAGTTTGCTCAATTACCATTCAAGAATATTTTGAATAAATAATTACAAGCCAAATTAATATAGCATTCATACTGATGATGAGGGGTCTGTGTACACTTTTATTTTAGAGCTCATTCAATGATCAGGTAATGCCAAACCGAGAGATATTAGTGCCCAAGGACAAACAAATATTAATATAAGCATTTTGACCTTTTCAATAAAATCCAATTCTTTTCTTCTTCTGTTCTGCACTACAAGGCCAGAAAACTGTTTCTGGTCTTGAAGAAGCTTTTAACCGAGTAATATTCTGTTGAGATGTCACTTTTACACATAACTTTCTGCTGCTGTGAGTTCTCAAATATTAAAAAGGTTTCATTTCATAATGTACTTGAATTTCTACAGTTGTGGCTCACCTTGTAGCTGACCCCTCTGGGGAAGAGCTCCATGAACTGAGGGGTCTCGAAGCCCTGAACCTGCCTGTGCTGGATGGGGTCACCACCAAGGAAGTTGTCCAGCTGGGTGGCCAACATGGCACAGGCTACCTGCTCGTCCCGAGAGGACTTCTCTCCTGAAGACAGGGAGGGAAACAGTCAGAGAGGTGAGAATAATTCAAATATCATAAGGCCTGTTGTTTTTTGGATTTGTTCTCAGGAACAGCAATGATCTGTTCTGCTTCAACTATGTTTCTTCAGGATCAAGAGTCATCCAAAATAATAACCAAAGATGTCAAAAACGTTTTTCTTTAAACAACATTAACATTTCGGAGCCTGGGCCTAAATTTCTCCTAAGGTCCCTGGAAACTAAAGAGGTTTCATGGTAAGAAGCTTTCTAACCAGAAAGGCCCAGAGATGATTTTAGATGAGGGGAGGTGACCACAGAGACATGCAAAGAGCTGCTTAAAATGTAGGAGCTGTTTGATTATTGGGAGTAGGTCAATGTTACTTAACCATGACACAGCCTGTAAAAAATGTAGACAACCTCTTATCTGGAGAAGAATATTAAGCAGTTCAAGTGATCAGGGGAAGCTCATGATAACTGACTATAAGTCTGATTTTTACCTTTGGAAGTAAAACTGCAAAACATAATAAACAAATAACACTGAAAACTATAGAAAAATCCAACTTTTAGTGCAGAAAACATGCAAGAACGATGAAGGATCTGTGACACTACGGCCCCGGTTCTCTTCCAAAAGGCCAATGAGCTTTGTTTGAGCACATCACTTCATTAACTCTTTAGACTATACATCTTTAATGATAATCCAAAAAACTCTGCTAGAAAATTGAAAATGGGTCCTATTGGGTCTTTTACAAAAGATCTAAAACTAAGTCCACCACTCTGCAAGCTTCAACCAAATCTTTTCATGCGCATACTAAAGCAGAAAGGAGTACTGTGGTAACTTGAAAACTGTGTCATCACATGGTTCATCATGCAGGTAGATCGTGACCTCAGTATAAAGATCATTATATGTGTTTATGCTGCCTGTTTTATCAGGATTATATCCCTTTTATCTCTGTGAACTGAATAAACGCTTGTTTCAAAGATCGATTGTTAGAGGAAGTTTATTTAAATGGGGTTAATTAGAAGGGAAGGAAATAGAAACAAAAATAGGAGTACAGTTGCATACTGGAAATTGCACCACATCTGTCACTGGTCATGCAGTTAAATTGTTGAAAAATGAATAATGAGAAACTTTAGTGTTTATCTGTAAACAAGTGGAGCAGGGCAGTTCTTACAGAAACACATGCTTGAGCAAACAGAGCGCTCTCTGCACCTAAGCACCGGATACATGCCGGGAACAATGGCCACATTTGAGTACTGTAACGGTCCTCCTGCATTTTTAATGAGAGCCACTCAAAAACCTTCCCTGTACCCCCCCCCCCATTCCCTATCCTTGTCTCCCTCCCATTGTGCCTGGGCATGAAGCCTGACCGCTGCGGCGGATCAGCGCGGTGGCTCATGTGTCATCACCAGCGTGCCAGGGGTCATCGGTTATTCAGCCGCAGCACTTGGACCAGGCTGAGGTGTGCAGTAAGCAACGCACATTGGTCAGCTCTTTTGTAGGATGGAGTGAAACAGACACTGGAGAAGGAACCACAACCATGTGCAAATGTTTAGACTCTCATGCAGCTCCTGCAAATCAGTTAAAAGAACTATACAGACTGACTAAAACAGCTAAGGTTTGGCTGTGTATATTTGTGTAAATAAATGTATTGGAAGATCAGATTAGAATCAAAGAGGCTTATACTTCTTCCTGCTCATTTTAAACAAAGAAGTAAAAGAATAAAAAGAACAACATAAGAAATATAGTGCATCATGTATTGGTACATGTACAGTGGTGTGAATAACTTTGTTTGCCCTGATCTTGATTTCTCATTTTTTTGCATGTTTGTCACACTTAATTGTTTCAGATCATCAAACAAATTGAAATATTAATCAAAAACTACACAGGTAAACACTGATTGAATTTTTTTAATTAAGGTTTTTATTATAAACGGAAAAAAAACCCAGACCTACATTGTCCCCACCCCTTAAAACTTAACAGTGGTTAATCACACCTGAGTTCACTTTCTCTAGCCACACCCAGGCCTGATTACTGCCACACCTGTTCTCAATCAAGAAATCATTTAAGTAGGACCTGCCTAACGAAGTGAAGTAGACCAAAAAATCCTCAAAAGCCAGACATCATGCCGAGATCCAAAGAAATTCAGGAACAAACGAGAAAGAGAGTATTTGAGATCAGTCTGGAAAAGGTTATAAAGGCATTTCTAAAGCTTTGGGACTCCAGCAAACCACAGTGAGAGTCATTATCCACAAATGGAGAAAACATGGTGAACCTTCTCAGGAGTCGTTGGCCAGCCAAAATTACCCCAAGGGTAATGATTCATCTTAGAGGTCACAAAAGACCCCACAACAGCATCCAAAGAACTGCAGGCATCACTAGACTCAGTTAAGGTCAGTGTTCATGTATCCACATTAAGAAAGAGACTGGGCAAAAATGGCCAGCACAACCAAGTTCCAAGATGAAAACCACTGCTGAGCAAAAAGAACATTAAGGCTCATCTCAGTTTTTCCAGAAAACATCTTGATGATCCCCAGAAGCTTTTGGGAAAATACTCTGTGGTCTGTCAAGACAAACGTTGAACGTTTTGGAAGGTGTGTGTCCCATTACATCTGGAGTAAAAATGCATCTGGAGTAAAAATGCATCTGGAGTAAAAATGCATTTCAGAAAAAGAACATCATACCAACAGTAAAATATGGTGGTGGTAGTGTGATGGTCTGGGGCTGTTTGCTGCTTCAGGACCGGGAAGACTTGCTGTGATAAAAGTACCCATAAATGGAACCCTTGTCCTACCAAACAATCCTGAAGGAGAATGTCCAACCATCAGTTCATGACCTTAAGCTCTTTGGTTCTGCAGTAGGACAATGATCCTAAACACACCAGCAGGTTCACCTCTGAATAGCTGAAGAAAAATAAAATGAATGCTTTGGAGTGGCCTAGTCCTGACCTCCTATTGAGATGCTGTGGCATGACCTTAGAAAGGCTGTTTATGCTCAAAAATCCTCCAATGCGGCAAAATTACAGCAATTCTGCAAAGATGAATGGGCCAAAAGTCCTCCACAGCGCTTAAAAGACTCATTGCAAGTTAGCGCAACCACTTGCTCAACCAGCAACAACAAACCCAACCAGTTATTAGGTTTAGGGGGAGATGACTTTCACACAGGGCCATGTAGATTTGGATTTATTTTCTCCCTTAATAATAAAAACCTTCATTCAAAAACTGCATTTTGTGTTTACTTCTCTTTGACTAATATTTCAATTTGTTTGATTATCTGAAACACTTAAGTGTGACAAACGGCAAGAAAAAAAAAAGAAATGAGAAATAGGGCAAACACTCTTTTACAACACTGTATATACAGTTAAGGCCAAAATTCTTCACACCCCTGAAGGATTTAAACCTAAAATTGATTTTCATTCAACCAAGAAGCTTGTTTCTGATTAAAAAAAAAAGAGAGAGGCATCTTTCAAAAGACGGGGACACCGCTACACCACACAGCGCCCATACCTTTCCATTTCAGTTTGAGTATACTCCTTGTTTTAAACTGCTACAAAAATAGGGTTCCAAAAAAAGTAATATAAGATCTCTCACCGATCCACATGTGGAGGTCAGCTCCCTGCTCGCCCCGGTTCTCCAGCACCAAGTAGGAGTCTCCATTATAAAAGGCTCCAACCTCGGAGGCATCCAGCTGCACCGCCTTCATTTTCTCCACCCTCCACACCCAAAGGCCAGGGTTGCGGACCTCTGGGCCGAACTGACCCGGTGCTGGCTTGAGCGGGAACATCCTGCTAGGAGAGAGGAGACCAGACTGTTAAGGCAAAAAAAGGGAAAGAGGCATTTAAGTGAAGCTTCATGTGATGCTCATCTGACGGGTGAGTCAGACATTGTTGGCCACCTGAAGAGGAAGGTTAAAAAAAGTGGCTTAGAGTTACTGTTTCTATTAGGAAAGATGTGGATGTTGAAAAAAGAGGAAGTGAAAGAAGGACCTAAACCTTAAAGAGCCACTTCCTTATGATTTTTACTGAACATCCATCAACCAGAGGCAGAAACATTCAATTCGATTTCAGAGCAACAGAGTAGACTGGATATAAAATGAGAGCTCACGTTGCTGCAGTAGTTTGTGTGTTGCCCTGCGATGGACTGGCGACCTGTCCAGGGTGTACCCTGCCTCTTGCCCATAGACTGCTGGAGATAGACACCAGCTTCCCCGCGACCCACTATGGAATAAGCGGTAGAAAATGACTGACTGACGTTGCTGCAGTAACTACAGCTTCACCTGCTCACTTTCCCAGTTGTAGCACCAGATTGTGACAGATGTGCCACTCACACTCCTCTTTAACTCAACATGTTAATGCAAAAGATGAAAAAAATTACTCCAGTGCCTTTAGATGCTAAAACGGTAACTAGGCCAACTAACCACAAGCCTACCCTTTTCCTGTTTGCTGTTGTTTTATCTTATTTGTGCAAACGAATCAGTACATATCACCCTTTATATCTTTTCTCCCCTCTGCACCAGATGTCATGTTGAAACTGATGTCATTTAAATAAAAACAAGCTAAAAACTTAGCGCCACCCTACCTGGTGCAGAGAGTAAAACTGCTGCTGCTTCGCTGACCCAGTTTTAACACCAACTTAGCATTACTGCCTGAATAACATTAAAGCCACTGGCTGATTGCGAGGCTCTTGTATCTGCAGTCCAGAAACATAGGCCCCGGTGTGAAGGATCCAAAGTTTGTGTGTTTCAAATTTAATCATTAATTTATCAGAATGTGGTGAAACTCTAAGAGTGTTGTCAGCTCAAAACCAAGACAAACTCGTGCTGTAAGCAGAAATATTTTCTTTCACGTTCATTAGAAAAGCAAAAAACAAAAGTTTTGGACTTTTGGAAAAAGCTGAAGGTGACTTTTTTTTAAAACTTTTTTCACCTTTCATCATGTTGAAAATCACAAACACCAATATTGTTTTTATATTTGACAGAACACCACAAATCAGTGTATAACTGTGAAGAGGAAGTAAGTAAAGTGTTGCCTTGTTTCATTTTTTATTATAACAAAGCTTTATAAAGTATACTGTGCTGAGGATCTGGGCCCTTTTACTCAGATATCCCTAACTGATATACTCTAAAACAAATGCAACTGGAAATTCCGGCATCATGCAGATGTAGAGGACAGAGCAAACATGTGGAAGAAGGTGCTCTGGTCAGATTAGTCTACATGTAAAACGTTACATATGGAGGAAAACACTGCGCATCAGCCTGAACACAGCATGGAGCATGGTGGTGGGAGTGTCATGCTGTGGGGATGTCATTCTTTAACAGGAACGGGGAAGCTGATCAAAGATGAAGTGAAGATGGATAGAGCTAAAAACAGAGCAATCCTGGAGGAAAATGGCCAGAGGTTCACCTTCCACCAAAGGGGTTCGACAAAGTATTGACTCAGAGGGGTTCAACGCAAATGCAGGCAACACTTTCAGAGTTTTTTTTGTAAAACAAATCTGACACTATGTATAATTTTCCTTTCACTTCACAACTACGCATCACTTTGTGTGGGTCTGTCACATAAAACCCCAATAAAATGCAGTGAAGTTTCTGACAAAAATATGACAAGATGTGGTTGAGATTTTCTTAATCGGGAACAACGACACAAATGACTGAGGATGAATTCAGGGTCCGACTTTGTTGCCATTAACTACACCTTATGGTCCTCGTCAGATGATGGAGATACCAACAAGTTTATGTTCATGTTATGGAAAATAGGATAATAGAGATTATCCTCGTATTCTTGTACACTTCCCTCTCTATCTACCTAATGAATGCTATTCATCGATAAGGAGTGGCTGAAAACAAAACAAACCTACACAGGTGCTTTGCTGTTATAATCCAATGAAACAGCCGTGGGTGATTATGTGTTTAAACTGTCAATACATTCACCCTGTATTCAAATGTACTTAGTCATTAATGGTGACAGAAACGTCACACCAGTTAATAAAGAAATAAAAGGCAGGAGTGTTGATGCTGTATAACCAATCAATCCAAAGTACATTTTCACTGTTCCATTAAGACTTTATCTGTTTGACTATCACTGTGCTGCAAAACCCAGCAACCAAAGGCAAACTGTGAATAAATTGTGGTCGGTTCAAACCAAACTGACCGGTGTGAACCGGTTCTTCACGAGTGTGCTTATGGAAATTTCTGACCATTCTTCCACAAGCCCATTCATGAGGTCAGACACTGATGTAGGACAGGAAGGCCTGGCTTGCAGTCTCCGTGCCAATTCATCAGAAAGGTGTTTCACCAGACTGAATTCAGTGATTTGTTCAAGAATTTTATTAGAATAATTTTTTTTTCAAAATTACTGATTTAAAAAAGAACACATGAAAGAGAGGAGGCCACATTAAAATACAACATGCACTAAATTGCCAAAAATACGTGTCTGTCTACTATTACATGTTCTTGAACTCTGATGGCATCCTATTCTTAATCTATAAGGTCCAGTTTGTTGATAGACCCACTGTTGCCAGCAACAGTAACTTTAAGTATTCTGTCTTCCACAAGCTTTAGGAGTGTGTTCATAGTTAAATGAGAAAACCATAATTGTTGCTTCTGCTCTAATTCATCATAAAGGTGTTCAAGAAGTTTGAGGCCAGTAATGTTTTTCCATAGCAAATATGTTTCTCCACACCAAACCCTATACACCTGCAGCCATGGATATGATTGTAACACTGGAATTCATTGATTTGGTGGTGGGACCCAGTACTTAAGGCAATATAGTGTATGTGAGTTTAAAAAACAAGAGAAATATCAAATTGATACTAATAAATATTAGAAAGTAGAATGTAAATGCCACACAATGATGTAATCAGTGTGCAAATTACTATTACCATACATTATCTCATGAAAGACTTGTAAATGAAAGTGAATTTGTGGCTCTTTGAGCTAATAATGCAGTCGTTCTATGAAACAAGTTACTCCAGTTTTTATCTGTAGGAACGAAACTCTAAGCTACTTTGTGTTAACAATAAGAGTTGCACAGCCCTGACAGTTTTCAAAGATCTTTTGATTGAAATTTTGATTTCAAAAGGTGCCAAACAAATATACAAATTAACCCTAGTGAAATAATCTCACACTGATGAAATCAAACCTGTAATTTGACTCGATCCATTCAGGGGGGAGTAACAGCAACACTAACAGTGCCACAGCCTTTAGTAGTGCTCTAGGTTTATAAAAAATTGCCAATGTCACAATTATTTTGCAATCTGAAAGAAGGTTGACTTTAACTCTTGAGTCATTTCTGTGTTGATTTACCTATTCATTTTAGATCATTATCCTGCTTAAATGCTCAAGGATGACCCATTTTTACATAAAATCTAGGAATATATAATCATTCATGATGCAAAACACTGTAACGACTTTCCAAGGGGATTTAGAAGAGGATGAGAAACAGACCCGCAGCATCACAAAAGCACCATACATAACAATCCTTTTCAAATGTCAAATCAAACCAAAGCCCACAGTTCCATTTAAAGTCTCAGCGGTATTTACCAAACTCTACAAGTTTACGTTTGTGTTGGTAGGACAGAAAAGGCTTGTTGGTGGCATGCCTCACAAACAAGGTGGAGACCCTGTGACCCCAAGATGCCGCTCAATGCTACAGTTCTCTAAAGGCGTGCTTTGGAGATTTTCTTTTACCATTATCCTTACTTTGCGTAATAGCAAGAACAATCTCAGTCATGTTTGTTACAATTACAGTTTATTGTAACTTTTTAATCATTGCTCTGATTGTAAATATGGACAATAATAAAAATGGAAAAATATAAGTTTTCTTCCACAGAAAGAAATCAGACACTTCATCAAGAGTATGCTGTAGCCGCATTTAACTGCTTAGGTTAGAGCTCCTCCGCTGATTTATAGATAGTTAGACAGTTTTACAATAATCTTTGATAGGCTGGGTTTACACAGTACAGGTTGAAATAAACATATTGTAGGCGGAGCAACAATAACAACAATATCTGTCATTATAAAAGTCAGAACTTTATGGTTCAGTTTTGCTACCAAAAAGGCATCACGCTTCTACTATAAACAGATAAAGAAGAGCTGGGAAATAAAAATTTATTTTGAAAATGATGTTTAGAGTCACGTGAAGACAGGGAAACAACCTCTGCTGTAATATTTGAAGACATCTCATTAGGTGGAAACAGTGAAATTACAGAGAATTGGTTATCAACTTTGTAGTCTGACAAACAGGATGCCACTGCAGCTCCATCGCTTATCACTGACCAAATCATCCCAGAAAAAGAGCGAGACATTGCACTAAAGTGGATATATGAACGCATAAAATATGGCAGAGATGGAGCAGAGAAGCAAAGAGAGCAGGGAAACAGAGAGGAACCAGAGCGGCACATACAAAGGCCCCAGGGTTAAGGTTACAGTGCTGGACGAGACGCTCTAAGAGCAAAGAAAGAAGGCCCCTCTCCACTTAACTGTATGATATCCTCTGATGCCTCAGGCATGCTGTCTGCCTCCGGCTCCATTCTGCGTGCCCACTGGAGTGTGTGTTTGTTTGTTGTGTTTGGAAGCTGTTAGGTATCAAGCAGCCTACCGAGGAGGAGTGTTTGAGCTCACCTGGCCCAGTTAGCTTATATGTGGGAGGAAACTGGAGCTGCAGTGATGAAAGCCTACCTGTGGCCTGTGGATAGGCCGCCCAGCGTGCAGAGAAAAGGGGGGGTAGAATCCGGTTCCTAGACCCTGGCTATAGCTAAGCACCAAGGCTGATAATTACTGTAAGAGCAAGCTCCTCTATCTATTGCATCCTATCCAACAAAATCTTTTTATTCAAAAATGTTGGATTTGGAAGGATATTTGCCAGTTTAACATAAATATACATTAGCATCCATGTTTCTAAGTATAAAAAGCCCAACTTATGCTTCACAGCCACAATTGCAGATAAGTAGACTGCTCTTGCAAGAGTCAATACATCACGGGAAGCAAGTCCTGATGGAAATTAACCAACTTGCTTGTTTTCTAAATCATCCATAATATATGAGGTTTATGTTATGTGTACAAAATGAGTTTCTTATCCTTAACACCAAAACTAACAAAGCAGGCATGTAGACAGTCTGGCATGGACTGCTGCAAAGTAAAAAGCTCGCTTTTAATAGTAACTGGATAAACTGGATTTGAATGCATTGCATTAAAGTGTTCAACGTTTACCTGGCTTTTCCACATTTTGTCACGTTGCAACCACAAACGTCAATGTATTTTAGTGTTAATTTATGTGCTTGATCAAGACAAAGTAGTGCAATAATTATGAGGGCATGAATAACGATAAAATGGTAAAAATCTGAAACATGTAGCTTGCTTTTGTATACAGCCCACCTTTACTCTGATAACCCTAAATAAAACCAATCCCCCTGTGTTAATTTCTGTTCACTATAACTCAGCTGTTCTGTGAAGGCCTCAGAGGTTTCTTGGAGAACATTAGAGATCAAACAGCATCATGAAGATCAAGGAACACGGCAAACAGGTCAGGGCTGTGGAAAAGTTCAAAGGTTATAAAACAATGCCCCAGGCTTTGAACATCTCATAGAGATCTGTATAATCCATCATCTGAAAATTGAAAGATTATGGCACAACAGCAAATCTAGCAAGACATGGCTGCCCTCCTAAACTGTCAGGTCCCCTAAGGAGGGCATTTATCAGTGAAGCCAAGAGGCCAATGGTAACTCTGCAGGAGCTGCAGAGATCCACAGATCAGGTAAGACAATCTGTTAACAGGCCAATTATTAGCCATGCATTCCACAAATCTGACCTTTTGTCATGTTTTGAGGTTGTTGCAGACCCAAATTGCAACCAGACTGAGGCAAACGTATGATAAGGATACCCTTTAATAACAAAACTGAAATGTTACAAGACAAGTGGTAACACACCAGCGAGACAGCAACAGACTAACAGGAGAATCCAGCAAAGAGGGAACAGAAACCAGGAACTTAAATCCTGTGGAGATGATAATGAGCTACATGAAAACCAGGTGAGTACAATCAACAGAATGTGGAACAGCTGAGGGAGAATATAAGCAGGGAACTGAGGAAAGGTCGGCTAATGACCACAGAACGGATCTAAATACAAACATAAGGGAGAAGAAAAACACAAACAGATGTAGATCATGAGACCTTCAAGGAAGAGAAGAAAGTCATTGCAGAAGTCCTTGCAGAAAGAAAGGATTCTTTGACGCAGTTTGAGGCATGCCGAAAAGGGGACATAGATAACATGTAGAAGATGCTATGTTCAGTTTGACATATCCCAAAAGATCTGCAGGTTTACTGCAGCAAAGGGTGGTTCTACAAAGTGTTGACTCAGGGGGCCGAAGACATACGCTCACCACACTATTTACTAGTTGGTTGACTTCTAAGGACAGTTGGCTGAACTGGATTTGATTTAAGGAATCAGATTTCTAGTTGTAAAACAATTTCAAGCCGAGGTTTCATTTTCCTTCCCCTTCACAATTTTGTACTACTTTGTGTTGATCTATCACATAAAATCCTAATAAAATAACCTGAAGTTGTTATGGTACAAAATGTTGAAATGTTAAGGCGTGGCATTTGCAATCCACTTGACATCCTATTTAATTCCAGCTGAAGGTAATTAAATATTTAATCCAATTCATGTCTGTAACTCAATCAATCTGCTGACACAGCTGAAACAAAGGCTGCTAATGTAAGTTTTAATAAACAAAACAAAAAAAGTTCAGTTAATAAAAAAGGTATGGCCTCTTGAACGGTGTCTGTTAAGATGGACAGGGAAGCCACTCAGATGAAGACCCGAGGCTGCTGGGTCATTGACCCAATTAGTCAGTCGTGCCTTGCTGAGCAAATAGCAATATGAGAGCAGGCAATGAGCCAGCAGCAGAGAGACCTGTGAATGAGCATTGAAATGAAAAACATTACGTTTGGTTAAGAATCAAATCTACAGGACAGAGAAGAATTTGGTAAATTACATTTTGTGGCTGAAAACCACAAATAAATGAGCTTCCTGCTCATAACTTTATGTTCCAATACCACTTCCAACTTTCAGGAAGTTGTAAAACAGCTTCACATACACGGAAAATGTGGCACATAAATGAGGGTTTTCCCCGTTGATAACAGGAGCATTGCAGGGAATAAGGACTGCTGGACAGACAGGGCGGATCCAGGCTGAAAGAAGACTGAAGCTTCCTTGTCCTGGTCTGAGATTGCTCAGCTGCTTTCAGGAAAAGGAGTGTGATGAGCGAGCAGTCTGGGGGAAAAAAGGGCAAGAGCAAGGAAAAAGTAGGAGACAACGTGGGAAAGTAAATGAAAGGAAGCTGGGTGATCAAAAGACAAAAAATGCAAAGAATAGAAATAAGTTAGACTTACGTTGGACAGGGAGACGATGCAGGGACCAAACACGTCTAAGCAGAGAACAGGGAGGAACGCAGCAATGCGAGAAGAAACACGTATTTAAGCACGGAAACAAACACACACACACATTCACAAACTATTTCCTGCCTCAGCCTGTGGTTGCCTAAAGTCCGGCCCTCTGAGGCAACCACAGAAGCTGTGAGAATCACCTGAAACTTTATTGAATCAGAGCCTAAACTGAGAGAAGTACTCAAATGCAAACTACATTTATGGTTAAGCTGATGCAACAATCTTCAGGTTTTAATTGAAAAAGTCTTTTGTGGGACCATAGAAACAGGTCCAAACAGACTTTAGTCCTGCAGTGATTCACCCAGGCCTTGACAAAGACTGAGAACACACCCAGCAGTGCAGTCTGCAGGGATTTATCTTGGGTTCCCATACATGCCCTCCTGCACAGTTTTGCCTGTGTGAGCTCACACCAAAAGCTCTGATTTAGAAAAAAAAGTATGACTAATTTTAGCCCAGCTGGAGATTGTATAATAAAAAGTTGATTTTATCATTGCAATAAAACTACTCAGGGTTCTCTGAATCCATTACCCTTTTGTTTGTTTGCTTAACAAATAATAAAGAAACTGACGCTTTATGTATTGTGCAATATAGCACATACTTAGTGGTCACTATTATTAAAATTTAATGTAGTTTTTACCATTTTTGTTGGGTTTTGTCTGTGTTCAGTTGGCTTCTACAGCTACAACCTTAACCAGATATGTACATACACTGTGTAAAAAGACAGATAGCTTTTTTACTCTACCAAACATTAAATCAGAAAAAACATTTCCTGTTTTACATCAGTTAGGGTTACCAAAATATCCACAAGCTTCTCACAATTACTGCTGGAAGTTCGGCACATTCCTCCTGATGGGCCTCCATTCTCACACACACCTTTTCAGCTCTGCCCACATATTTTCCGTTGGACTGAGATCAGAGTTTTGTGATGGCGACTGCACGACATTGACTTTGTTGTCCTTAAACCACGTTGTAACTAATTTGGCGCTATGATTAGGATCATGGTCCATCTGTAAGATCAATTAGCAGCCAAGCTTTCATTGCCTGGTTGAGTCTTCAAATGTTGCTTCAGTATTTCTAGATAATGTTCTTTCCTGACGATGTCATCTATTTGGTACATCAGTTCTCCCTTCAGCATCCAGACATTACACTGTCAAGCTGGTTCTTACAGCTGGGATCGGGTTTACAGGTTTTCAAGCTTTTCCTGTTTCCCTTGAAATGGTTAACAATGGTCATTTAGGCCCAAACTGTTTCAATTTTATTACACCACAGGAAATGTCTGCAAAAACAAGATCTTTGTCTCTGAGTACATTTGCAAACTGTATTCTGCCTTTTGGAACAATGGCTTCTTCCTCTCTGAGTGGCTTACTCTTCTGGGATTGACATGCACATTTCGTACTAAAACATCTCTGGGAAGAAGAACCTGTCTCTTCTGTGAATCGTATGATAGTTGGGCATTCAGTGTATGTGAACTTCTGAATTTAAGAAAATAATAAAAACAGGAAAACAAGAAAACATTAGTCTGATTTAATGCCAGACAGCGAGAAAACAAGGTTGTGTCTTTTTACACAGTGTTATTTAAATTCTGGTTTCAACTGTATGTAGAGTTAATCCTGCTTCTCTACTGGTGGGGTCGCTTTGAGCAGCTCCACCCTTCCTTTCTGACAACGGTGAAGCTGTCCTGGAGAGGTCCATGTGTGAAAGGGTGTAGACTTAGTGGTTAAAAGTGAACTGACACATGGCTGCTGGGTAGCACACTTCCTTCAAGTCAGCCTGACAGAGAATTGCCATGGTTGTACTTTAACTGATGATTACAGTAAATTTAACTTCAAATGTACAAAAACCCACTGTTGATATTTATGAAACAATCGTGAAGCAACATGACCAACTAAGAACACCTCATACACCCAGTCTTATTTACAACATTGCCTCAGATCATTGAGGTTCCCGGGCATGTGTGTCTGCACAGCTCTTCTAAGGTCCCACCACAGCATTTCACTGGTCTGGACTTTGACTGGGTTATTGCAAGACTGTTTTTAGCTGTTCTGGTCAAGAATTACTGCTGACTTTAGGATCATTGTCCTCCTGAGGACCCAGTTTGAACAAGATCCAGCTGTCAGATGGATGGCATTACACTTGACTCTACAATACTTTGGTACACAGAGGAGTTTAAGGTGAACTCAGTGAGTGCAAGGTGCAGCAGAAACAAGCCCAAGTCATCACCCCTCCTCCACCCTGCTTATCAGCTGGCATAAGGTTTTTGAGATGATTTCTCCAGACATAGAACTGCATTTTATGACAAAGCATCTCTATTTTGTTCTCATCTGCAAGTAGACATGCTCTAGAAGTCTTGTGGTTGTTTTGCAATGATTGTAATGTTATTCAGTTTAACATTTGCCATGCTAACTGAGGCCTATAGTAGGGCTGCATGATATTAAGAAAACACATATGTGATAATATTATTTAACACTGCATTGACGATATGACTTGTGATAAATAAGCAAATAATTAAAAGAGTTAATGTCTTTCTGCTTTGGGTTCATAGCGAACATAGACTCCTTATAAAGAATGGTCAATCCAGTTACTGGAAAAAAACACTACAAGGTTTTACTGAAAAGTTGCATCTGCTTTTTTGGCTTTGAAACAACTCAGTTTCTTAATGACTTGACTAGTTCATCCCCTCTTTACCTTTAAAAGGCTTTAATGTTGCATGGAACAAGTGTCCTCAAACAGGTATAAAGAGCCTGAATACATGGTACTTAAATAATTAGCTGACATTTATTGTGGTCCAGACAGTTCTTTGTAAATTATGTACATTGTGGATGTGATACATTTTAGATGTATTGTGCAACCCTAGCCTTTAGAGTCTGATACTCCTGTAAGATCATTGCTGATATCTTTCCGTCTTGAGGTTTTGTTAACACACACCTGAATGCTCCAAAGCAGCAAACTGACCAAACTCCTGCTTGATGTTGATCAGTTAATCAAATGGATGTGATGATCAACATGGCTGCTACTTTGCTTTTTAAACTTCACATGATGTGGGTGAGCTTTTTAAGAAAAACACAGAGATGTAAATATAGTTGTTCTGACATATCTGTGTTTCTTCTCATTAAACCAGGGAGCTGTAACTGAAGCTGTGAGGATATCTGCATGTTTTGCAGTAAGCTCAACTGAATGTGTTTGTTTTAACATGTTTGATGTTTTAGTTTCTATTTAGTTGCTGTTGTGTGCATTTGTTGTTTTGATGAAATCTGTGTCCATTTGAAAGGACATAACGTAGTTCTAGGTCTAAACCAATACAAAAAAAAATGCAATTTCATCATTAAATGAATGCTTGTCACTGATCAGTTCCTAATTATCTGAGAATGAGTAATTGACTTCTAACTTGGTATAAGACAGAATCAGACAAGACAAACATTTTACAGGTTTTCCCACTTGCAATGCACGTAAAAGTCTTTCATTTTTATCATAAGTACTCTTCGAATCTGAAACAAAAATCCATAGATGCAATATGGAGCTGAAAGTCTGTATTGCCCAGCGACAGCCCCAAAACCTGAAGGATCTGGAGAAGATCTGTATGGAGGAGTGGTCCAAACAAATGTTTCTGTACCAAATATTAAGTTTTGTTTTTCTGATGTATCAAGTACTGATGCCATGCAATAAAATGCAAATTAATTACTTAAAAATCACACAGTGTGATTTTCTGGATTTTTGTTTTAGATTCTGTCACTCACAGCCAAAAAACATTGCTCTAAGTATAATTTTACACCCTTTCAAGAGGTTGTTAGTTATCCATGTCCCTGGTAGATACACATTTAAAAGTATGTTAATTCAAATATTAATTTTTGTTTCTGATCGGAAATGTGACAGGTATCACTCAATAGATAATAAACGAACATGAAAGAGGTAGCAATTTTAAAAAATGCTTTCGTTTACATTTTCACCAAAAAATAAGTTAAAAATTATTTATACCCTTTTCAGTAGCCAATGGAAACATCTTTATTAGCATTAAAGCAGTTAAAGCCATCTTAGCTGACCGGCTTTTTGTATGTCTCCTCTCCATAGATGAGCTCCAAGTCTTTGGGGTTGGAACGCCTCCTTGTAATCACCCTAATCTTTGGTTCCCTTCACACATTCTGTCAGAAAAACCTTAGCAATGTTCTTACAAAGGTAACTATAGCTTCCCAGGAGTGACCTGATTTAATTAATGACTCCTTTGTGTAAATTTTCATTTCAGCTCATAGTCATGCCATTCATTGCGATGGACATAAAACAAAAACTATAATAAAAACACGAATTGGCTTTTTAAACCTTTATTTCTATGCTGAAGAGGAGGAAAAATCAGCCCCATGTTTTACTCAGCAGGAGAAAAAAAGCAGATGGCAAAAACAGCACATCTTATGAACAGCCTGTGAAAGAGTGAGGAGGTTTAATTAACCAACCGCTTTCCCTGAAACATGACGTCATGTTTAAAGAGATAAATTGATGTCAGCGAGGTGAGAGCGCCCCCCTGAGGAAGATCGGTGCAGTGTATTTTATTGTCCACACGTCACAAGATGGTCTTGACATGAATAAGACTAAAGTGAATGTTTTATTTTATATTTTAATATATGACGACAATAAACTAACTATATCAGTGCTGGACAGTGTTTACCTGTCCAAAATCTAAAAATATAAGTATATTTATCCTTACAGTAATGATATAATTAAAGATGAAATACATTTGATTAGCTTCATTTAGGTAACATAATACCAGGATGGAAAGATATCAGCAATGGCCTGATCCTACCATTCTGAGAAGGCTTATAAGGCAATTTCCAAACACTCTTTCATCAGTCTACGGAGAGAAAGATTTTTTTTTTTTTTTTTTGCCCATACTCCGTAGAGGTCAGAGTGCAAAGATCTTTGTTCCCTTTGCTGTAGAAAAAAACTCCTGCATTTTTATGTCATAATGGCCCAAAAGAAAAAAAAAACGTGTATAATTAACATGGTATGGGAAAGACCTGTGTGAATGCATGGCTTGAGAACCAGTTTGAACCAGGAAAATGTTCAAATATTCACAAGTAAACAGAGTGGGGGACCTCCGTTAACCTTACTTCAGTATAATCCAGAGACATTAATGAATCCTAGATTCCATCACAGCTTTTAAGCTTCAGGCAGTGGGTGAAATATCTCGGTACAACCAGAACCGGGACGGCCTGTTTGGAGGGGTTGCCAGGAGAAAGTCTCTTCTCTCCAAAGAAAATATGGCAGCATGATTTGAGTTTGTGAAGATGCATATGACTGAACCACAGCACTGGAAAAACAGCTGAGACTAAAGTAAAGTAGACTTGGTTTATAATTCCTAATGAACTTTTACATTTTCCATGTCATTACCCTTAAACCGCAAAGAAGCTTGTTGAACCACACATAAGTATGTAAAAACTAAATGCTAAAAAAATAACATACATAATATAGTAAAACTTTTATTCATTTTTTCCAAGTCAAAAAACAAACAGAACAGAGATACAGAGAATGAGATCATGACTTGATTTTTATACAGTGGCAACTTTAAGTTAAACCTTCCTTAAAACTGGACAGATGAAGTCTTTCCTCAGCTTGAGACCCTGCATCGCCTTCAGACGCACAATTCACACAAACGTACATACATTCACGCATTCATTCATTATGGGAGCCTTGTTGTAGTGGACTGACAGAACAGCACACAGTTAAGACAACAGCATTGGATGCAAACGTAGCGGACTAAATGCAACGCTGTGTGGAAATTAAGTCCACCAAACCTGCTTTGTGTCTAAGGCCAGAAAACACAGCTCATTCAGTCCGAGGCTAAATATGAAGACGTTTTTTCCCCACAAAATTAGATTGTATCAAGAGTTCCCAAACTTAAAATATTAAAGAATGTGTTTTATCTCAGCAGGGACTCCCAGTCGGATCAAATGCATACACCACCTCCTCATCACAGGTAAAACACATGGAGAAAAAAATTAAATACATAGAAACACTGATTTCAGAAATGAGGATCACTCCAGGATGAAGAGGTAGGGAAACCAGTTTGTTCAAAAACAAACGAGGAAGGGTGAAATAACTTCCCAATTTATCAGGCCAGCAGAGGGTACAAACTGTGTGAAAATGTAAAAAAACAAAAAAAGGTTCACACTACTGTAGTGGGTTTTTAAGACAAAGACTAACAGTGCAGTTTCTTTGGACCATTTCTTCTTGAAAATAAGGTTCAAATATACCATCAGACTAAACAGGCTAGAAAATGATTCCCTCTGATGTCTTTGAGCTTTCAGGCTGTTTTAGCTGAAGCAAAAAACCTTAAATGAGGAAAATGAGGCGAAAAAATTAACATCTGTCCCCTGCCTCTTCATCCAGAGCAGATGAACATCCTGCCAACAGGACTGCAAAGTCATTGAAAGCAAACAAGAGGAAAACAAATGAAGCTCTTATTTTCTCTATTCATACTCATACAGAGTAGCAACTTCATAAATAAACTGAATAGAACGCAAGTATACTTCAGCAATTAGAAAGAGGACAAAAATTTGCAAACTGTAGGAGGGATTTTTAAAATGTATAGACGTGCACTACTTCTGAAAACAAGGACAAAAGCAGCAAGACCAAAACTATTATCCCTCATCTATTCTGAGCTTCATTTAATCAGATTCAAAATCAAAAATCAGAGTAATTTTTACAATTTCTTATCTGAAATTCCCAGTTCCTAGGGAATATTAGCATCTGGAAAAGTGTTTTTTTCTTGTCGGTTTTTGACATACAATCTCTAAAATGGTAGACAAAAGGATGCTGGTGGGTGGTTTAGTGACATCTTTCAGGTTTTTGGGGTGTAAAGGAGGAAGATGGGGGTAATGTGTACATAGGCCTATGTAAGTTTAGACTTTAATGCCTTTCTTTGCAAACCAGATTCTCTCTTTTTTTTTGTAAAGGTGTACATTTATGCTGATGATACAAACGTTTTCACTTAAAACTCCCAAAAAGTTTCCCTAAATGCTTAACACGAAACACCTTTTGTGATTTATGGTTTATGTCTTTATGGTGAATACAATCTTTACCTCTCAGGCTTTTGGCAACATGTACACCATCAACTTCACAACCAGCATTTATAGAATGAGAGAAAGAGAGAGAGCGACTGGATGCAGGACACCAAAGTTAAAAAGAGTATTTAAATGTTCACATCTTCCTCTACTTTTTATTCCCTCTGGGGAATTATCATTTTTCTTCAACACCCAGTCTTGAAAAGAAAGAATAAAGAAACTACTTCAAAAGGCAACATTTTCACCCCATCAGGTAAAGCAGCTCAAGTCTTTCAGAAACAGTTTTGAACATCTAGGGGGGAAGCAGCTTCCCGGTGGATTCACAGGTCCCACGGTTGGGACCTTAAAGATGCTTCCACATTCTCAAGCCGATTAAAGCTGCTGTCCCTCAGCTACCCCACTGCCTCCTGTGCAGCTCAGTTGTTCTCCTCGTCGCTGTCGTCGGGGCTGATGGCCGGGCTGTAGGTAGGGGAGGTGGGGCTGTACCCGGGGGAGGTCGGGCTGTAGGTGGAGCCTTTGGGGCTAGTAGGAGAGTACGTAGGAGATGTAGGCGAGTACTTGGGCGAGGTCGGGGAGTACGTAGGGGAGGTGGGGGAGTACTTGGGGCTGGTGGGGGTGTAGGTGGGGGAGGTAGGGGAGTAGGTAGGGGAAGTGGGGCTGTATTTAGGAGTCGTTGGGGAATAGGTAGGAGAGGTGGGAGAGTACTTCGGCGATGTAGGAGAGTACTTCGGCGACGTTGGGGAGTATTTTGGGGAGGGGGGTGTATTCTGGGGAGCTGGGGCTGTATGAGGGGGAGGTTGGTGTGTATTTTGGTGATGTTGGGGAGTACGAGGGAGAGCTGGGGCTGTACGATGGCGAGCTGGGTGTGTAAGTGGGTGACTGAGGGGTGTAACGTGGACTGGAGGGAGAGTAAGATGGAGACGTTGGAGAATAAGAGGGGGAAGTGGGGGAGTAGTTTGGACTGGTTGGTGTGTAGTTGGGAGAAGTTGGGGAGTAAGAAGGTGAAGTCGGAGAGTATGAAGGGGAGGTAGGAGAGTAACTGGGGGATGTTGGGGTGTAGTTCGGCGATGTGGGGCTGTAGCTCGGACTAGTCGGTGAGTAGGAAGGTGAGGTAGGGGAGTAGGAGGGGGAAGTGGGGGAGTAGGAAGGAGACGTGGGAGAGTAAGAGGGCGAGGTTGGCGAGTAGGAGGGCGAAGTAGGGGAGTAACTGGGTGACGTCGGGCTGTAGCTCGGCGACGTTGGGCTGTAGCTCGGAGAGGTTGGAGAATATGAAGGAGACGTCGGGGAGTACGGGGGACGTGGGGGAATAGGAGGGGGACTGGGGGAGTAGGAGGGAGATGTGGGGGAGTAGGAGGGAGATGTCGGAGAGTAACTGGGCGAAGTGGGGGAATACGATGGAGACGTCGGGCTGTAGTTGGGGCTGGTGGGGGAGTAAGAGGGAGAGGTGGGGGAGTAGGAAGGTGACGTTGGAGAGTAGCCTGGACTCTGTGGGGTGTAGCCCCCCGGTGAACGAGGCTCG
Organism: Crenichthys baileyi; assembly: GCA_036173005.1. Classification (NCBI taxonomy): domain Eukaryota; kingdom Metazoa; phylum Chordata; class Actinopteri; order Cyprinodontiformes; family Goodeidae; genus Crenichthys; species Crenichthys baileyi. Next base: position 236,308 of record JAHHUM010002602.1, read on the forward strand.
TAGGCAGGGGAGGTGGGTGAGTAATTTGGTGACATGGCTCCACCTGAGGAAGAAAGGAAACAAAAATCATTTGAAAGTACAGATGAATAACTAAATATAAATCTAATATTATGAATTTAGTAAAACATCCTTAGTGACGAGATACATTTTTTAAGTCTCCGAGTTATTTACATGGTTTCAAGTTTTCAGTTCCCATATTCTTTTAGCCGCCCCTTCCTAATCACGTCATCCCAGTATTTGTGACCTCAACTTGTTCAAAACAAGCTGAAAAAAGGAAAGTTTAAATTTTATGATACAACTCTGTCCCCTTGTAAAACATTTTAAGCTGCACAGAGCCTGATTACAAGGCACCTAAATAATTAGCTGCTATTTATTGCAACTCAGGCAGTTCTTCAGGATGCATATTGCATGCAGTGATATCACGATATATGTGCTGCCCTACACTTTATGATTTCAAAGTATAGCAACCCTATCCTTAACGGATGGTGGAATAGTAAAGTATGTGCAACTGATTTAGGGAGATGCATGCTCACAACGGTGCAAATAAACTGGTTATTTCTGCAATCACTTTTTATGCGAGAGGCGCCATATTGGATTTGACGTTTGGGGTTGGTATGAAAGCTTCAACTGTCAAGGTGTAAAACCTTGAAATATTGTGAAAGCACATTTTCTGATGTGTCTAACCTGGAGATGGGATGTATGGACTGACGGGTCCTGGAGACCCTGGTGACCCCGGTGTGGGAGACCAGGCTGGGGAGTAACCCGGAGAGAAGCCACTAGCATCAGATGCTGCGCTGGGAGAGAAGCCTGCAGCTCCAGGGGTCATACCGCTTCCTAGAAGACCAAATAACAAAGAGTCAATGAGCCGATGTCAAAGAAAAATATAAGCATAAGGGCCAAAGCAATGTGTATATTTGAACCTACCAACACTGGGGGACCATGCTCCGTAGGCTGGGGTGGCTCCGGTGTTCCACGGTGTCATGGCAGGAGACATGCCGCTCATGGGACTCGGCACTGAGCCAAAGAACATTCCAGTGGCTGGAAACAACAATACATACAACGTAAATACTACTGGTCTTGCAACATACCTGCTATTCAAACACACCAAAAACAAGAACGATTCCTTCACTCACGTCCTGCCACACTGATGCCAGGTATGTTTGTTGGGATCTCCATGCCGTACTTGCACTTCTCAGCATCCAGCAGCAGGTCAAAGCAGCCGGTTCCTGCTGGGGCGAGCTGGCCCAGCATGATGTTCTCTGACACACCCTTCATCGGGTCGCACTCTCCGTGAGACGATGCCTCCATCAGCACATCCACCTGCCGAAGAAAGGGCAAGAAATATAGGATTTTTGGTAAATACTAAATATGAAAAACAGGATTGATGAAGTTCCTTTGGAAAAAAAAAAAATTTGTACCGTCTCCTCAAAGGAACACTTCATAAGGGGTCCCGTGTCTTGACGGTTGATGCCGTGACGCGTGATGGCCATCAGGTGACCGCGGCAGGTCATGGTGTCACAAAGCAGAGCCAAGTGACGGTAGTTGACGTAGGAACCGTCGAAGGAGATGACGTGATACAACTCCCTCTCCAGAGCTTTTCGGACAGCTTCGATACCCAAAACCTTTTCAACAGCAAAGCATTTTTAATGGGTATCCCAAAAAATGAATTGTACATTCATAATGAAAAGAATTGAAGTGTATTTGTACCGTGAAGATCTCCACAATGTCATTGGAGGTGGTCCTGACGGGGTCCACGTCCTTCTCACTGAGCACCCTCATGAGGCTCACGCCGTCCGTCTCGAGGATCCACTCCTGCAGGGCCTTGAACTCTCCGTCCTCCGTGATGATGATCTTCTTCTTATTGTCAGTCTGAGGCAGATGCATGTACACCTGAAGGAGATGAGCAAAAACACTTACCGCATTTGTACAGAGGTTTCATTTAGTTTTAACGTTTATTTTACATTAAAGAGACTAAATAAATATGAAGAAGAATTCTGGATAAATCCACCTTGCTAATCTGCTCGATGCCCTGCAGAGTCATGTCCGTCAGCATGTTGGACTCGATGCACCTCAGGAACACATCGTCGTCCATTTTATCCACGACCTCCTCATCCTGGACAAGCGGAGCAGATTCTTAGAATCTCGACCAACATTGGATTCTTTTACTTTTATTGTTAATCTATGCTCACCTCCTGAAACTTGTTCTCGTCGCTGTTCATTATTCGAATTCGCAGCACCAGTTTTTCAGCATTGTCATCGTTGAAGATGCAGTTAAGGTCATCTCCAAAACCTAAGATAAGGAAACCGCAGCGTAACTGAGTGAGGGCCAGAGGGGGATGCTTTTTTTTTATCTGTAAAAAACCTCGAGTGAACCGTGACCCAACCCACCAGCATTGATCTTCTCTGCGATCTGCTCCATGGTCAGCTTGCGGTCGGTCATGTGCTTCCGGTCGAGCTCGATGCGCAGCAACCACGGGGAAATGCGAGTCACATCGAAGTCTGGCATCTCGTAGTAGACATTCACCCACTCCTGATCCTCGGCCACCACAGTGTTCTGCGGGTTGGGGTCATAGTAGATGGCGGTGTTTGCAGTCACCTGAAAGCCACAGCTCATTTTAATCCCTTTCTTTTTTTTTTTTTTTTTTTTAAAATGGCATCACACATAAAATAGTGAAGAAAAGCTACGGATTCGTTACCTTCCTCAGCGTTGTATGCTCCAGTCGACACAAGATGTCTTTGGCCCTCTCTGCGTCACGTGCCGCCTGGCCCAGCAGGAAAACTGTCAGCGAGGGCGTCTTGGGCCTCTTTGAGATGTTGATCAACTCTTTCAGACGAGGCACACCAAGCGTGACGTTCTTGGCCGACACTCCGGCGTAGTGGAAGGTGTTCAGAGTCATCTGGGTGGCCGGCTCGCCCAGTGACTGAGCAGCTAGGGCGCCGACCATTTCACCAGGATGGGCCTGGAGGAGGAGAGGATAAATTGTTTCACGGTTTCAGAGGTCAGGTGAAAATGAGAGCTCTCAACAGCATCTGCTGAACATACAATGGACTGGTTGAACTTGGTCTCTATCTCTCCCAGCAGCCAGTCGTAAGCCTCGGTGGACAGACGAAACTCCTCTGTCATGCGTCTGGAGCAGAGCGTGGACCGCAGGTGGATGTTGAACAGCAGCGTGGCGTTCTCCTGGGCCTGTCTGCTTAGAGGATCATCACCGTTGACGATAACCAGCTTCTTACTCAGCTCCTGAGCACCTGAGGAGGGCAAACATGAATATGGACTGAAATGACTTCGAGACAAATTATTTTAAAAAGATTTGTTAAACAGATTATATTACAGCTTTACACGGCATTTGAAGTCATGTCACAATCTCCTCTCCAGTTCCACAACTTCTTTCATGTGATTTAGCAACTCCAAGTACAAAGACAGGAAACTTGTCCAATTCTCAAGTTCAAAGATAGTTAGGTTCTTTATTTTTCTGCTTTACCTTCGACCACACGCAGAGGATTCAGGTCTGTTGGGGTTCGGGTGTTGATTCGGAAGATCTTCTGAGCATTCCAGATCATTCTGGCCAGGTTGCACGGCAGCACCACCTACAGGCGAAGAGAAACATTGCAGATGATGAGCAGCTGATCTACCGTGCTTTGAGGCTTAGAGGCTGCTAGACATTTATCACAGAGCTGAGGTTTATGGCGAATCTAGAAGATGTTGCTCAGATACACGTGTGTAACGTCTGAGAGCAGCATTAAATTACATGCAACATTTACTAAGATCCAACTGCAAAACCCATCTCAAGCTGATCTCACTAAATTAATTCATGCATATGAAACTGATCTAGAAGAGAGTGCATGCAGCCGCCGTGGCTCAGTATTTCTGCTTCTGTTTTTACCTGCAAAGCCTGATTGAGAATTGTTCTTAATCCTGTTTCTGTATGTACTTTCCTTACATTAGGAAATGTTTCTATTGCCGACTTTCATGTGTACTGCTGCGTAACTGCTGCTGCTCTGTAGTTAGATATGATTTTAAGAGCACTTTATGCTGGTTAAAATAAATCAATAAGATGTTTTGCCGTCGTTTTGCGGACTGTATGATCACACACCTTACTGTCACCAGTGGGGAAAATGGCCCGCAGAATCTCCCTGTCCTCCCTCATCTTCTCAAACTCCTTCTCCAAGACGCTCTGCACGTGTGCATTTGTCAGCACGTCTTTCACCACGTCTTCCTGCAGCACCCTTCTCAGTGCGCGCTCGTTGGTGCAATCAAACCGAAACCTGTAGGGATAACAAAGAGGCGGGTGAGTCCCAGGTTCGGAGGAATGGATGTTGCAGGGCTTTTGCTTGCCACGTACTTCTTTTCAAACGCCTTGTTGGAGGGCTTTAGTGTTGCCAGGTTTTGGAACTCTACGTTCTCTCCCGCCAAGCCATCCTCACCGTAGCGCAGCTGCACCACCTGGTTGATGGAGTTTCGCACCGTGGCGTCATACTTCACCATCACAGACTCCATAGATTTGATCAGACGACGCTGAATGTAACCTGGAAGTTAAGCGGGAAGACGTCCTTAAGCTGAGGAACCCAAAAATCTCAAGGTATGTTTTAGTCATGTTGCTGCTGGGTGAACGTACCCGTCTCAGCCGTCTTGACGGCCGTGTCGATCAGACCCTCTCTGCCTCCCATGGCGTGGAAGAAGAACTCTGTCGGTGTCAGCCCAGCCAGGTACGAGTTCTCCACAAAGCCTCTGCTCTCAGGACCGTAGTCATCCTTAATGAAGTGAGGCAGCGTGCGATGCTTGAACCCAAACGGGATTCGTTTACCCTCCACGTTTTGTTGGCCCACCACAGCGATAACCTGAAAGACAAGCAAGCGCAGTCATCCTCGGCTCTGTTCAAACCTAACCCGTCTTCTCTGATAACATTCGCACAGAGGGGTTAGAGGTGTTACCTGCGAGATGTTAATCTTTGAGCCCTTGGAGCCAGCCACCACCATGGACTTGAAGTTGTTGTACTCAGACAGGGACTTCTGAGCAGAGGATCCGGTTTTGTCTCGAGCGTCGTTCAGAATACGGTTCACCTGGTTCTCAAAGGTTTGCCGAAGCGTGTTACCGGGTGTTGGTTCCAGCTCATTGTTGTGAGCTTTTTCAATAACCTGGCAGATAAACAGGAAATAAATTAAACTCTGCTCCATTTCTACTGCATCTTCCAAAAAAAAAGACCCTGGACTTATTCTGAGTGCTGAAAACATGTCGGAGTTAGAAGATTTCCCTCACTTCTATCACATCCTGTTTGGCCTTCTTGATGGTGTTCTGGATGTCAAGGTACGTCTTGGCATCAGCAATGGAGTCACCAATACCAATGGAATGACCTGTTGATATTCCAGAGACATCAGTATCAATGAATGTCCCCTTTAAAACACATGATATCAGATACGATCTAATTCTGACTTCCTAAACATTTTTCCATGTCCAAATTCCCAACGTTCCAAACCCAATTTAGCAGAATTCTCTGTCCAGGTTCGGCACATTTCTTTTCAAAATTTACTGTAGATATTTTCATGGACATAACAATGGACATATAGACAAATGACAGACAGACAAAAGAGGATGGATTGAAGAATAGATGCGCAAACAAAACGAATGGATGTTAAAAAGTTTGGACGGATGGTGGCGGAGCCATCAGGGGGCGCTCAGGGAACTGCTCAAATGTATTGATAAGGTGTGTCGATTAAACGCAGGTGTGGCGCAAATGAGCACACGGGTTTGACCGTGCTTGTGGGAGCTAAGGACTTCTGTGTATGCATCACTTCATATCCACTCCGCAAACAATAAATGGATTGGCATATCCGACTGGACTTCAACAAGCACCGCTCTCCGTTTTGTAACAGCAACCTACCACAGGTGCACGCGTAAGGCCACAAAAAGCGCCACTACAGATGGATTGAAACAGAGATGGAAAAATGGAACGAGGGACAGATGATTGAAGACATAATGGACAGAAAGCGATAGTTTGAGGGACAGATGACTAAATGAATGAAAGGAAGAACAGATGGACGAATGACTGGAAACAACATTTAGATAACCCTGCAACACCGTGGATGGGTTTCTTACCCTCGATGAGCAGCCAGTTGTTGACCACCGTCTGAATGTTGGAGTAGAAGAGTCTGGTGATGTCGTGGCCCATCTCCAGGTAGGAGATGTGGACGAGGGAGCCAGCTGAGGTTCCCAGAGACTTCTTACACAAGATGCCCATGATCAACTCCCCGTTCTCCACGATGACCTGTTTGAAAATGAATTCTTAAATTAATCAATCTGCCCCCAGTTCATTTCTATTATCCATAGATTAAAATGCCTGCCCTGTACCTTGGTGTCACCGGGGGAGATGTGTTTGTAAGGGCCGCTGTCTTCATCGTCTGGGTGCGTGCTGTGGGTGCGGATCACATTGATGTGTCCTGGAATGATGAGGCTGAAGATCTGCTTGCCCGTCCACAGAGGACGGGGTTTGAGAATAGCTGGCTGAGGCATCTTCCCGTCCCAGGTGGACAAGAACATGAGGAGGTTCATCACTTCCCCCTGTGAGGCAGGAAAACCTGCAATCAACCCCAAGGATCTTACAGGGCATCAGCTGGGAGGTCCGGCAACAATCTACTCACCCTCTCCAAGAACACATCTCTTTTAGTGAACTTGCGAACGGCTGTGAGGGTGTCCTGCACGATACCCATGACGGGCCTGTTGGACTGGGGCGTGACAATCATACGCGGCACCATGGCCAGCTCCTGAATCTCCGCCCTCGTTTCCAGCGACTGGGGGAGGTGGAGGTTCATCTCATCCCCGTCAAAGTCGGCGTTGTAAGGAGTGGTGACGCTGAACAGAGGTGAACCGTCGACATCAGCAAGAGCAAAGACAACACAAACACCGCTAAGCTACAGTACAGGAAACCAGAAAATAATAACTTTGCTTATTTGTTGCTACAACGAAAAAAAATATCTGTAAAGAATATACAGCAATTCATTGTTGATATCCCGATCCAATCCCAAGTATTTTTAAGAGATTAATATAGGACCCTTATCTTCATTTAATACCTGAGGTTGAGTCGGAATGTGGACCAAGGCAGGATCCGAACTCTGTGCCCCATCATAGACATTTTATGTAGTGTGGGCTGCCGGTTGAAGATGATGATGTCACCGTCACACATGTGTCTTTCCACCTAAAAAGAGTTAAGACCAAAAACAGTTAGATATGCCCGGAGAAATCAGCAGGCGACCGTAATGGGCGGATTCTAGGATTGATCAGCCCTGATTGGCCATCGTCCAGCTGGTGACCTAAAAATCTTTTGTTTTTCAGATTGGGAACTAATGTATATTGTTTTATTCTTGCCTTGTAGCCGATTTGCAGATGAAGGTCACTTGGTTTAGGGTGAAATCGCAGGTCGATTCTGTCTCCATTGTCTCGGATAATATACTTGGCTCCAGGGTACTGGCTGTTGCCTCTTCGTACCAGCTCCTGCAGTCTAATAAAAGCAATCAGAACCAGATTAGCTGGCACGACACTCAAATAAATAACTGTGATGCGAGATGAATTCTGGAGCCGCTCAGCTGTACCTGTCAATATTAAAGGGTGTGACGATCTCTGGAAACGTCATGTTGGCTGCGATGGATCGTGGTACGCCCACTTGGTCGATCTGTAGGTTTGGGTCCGGGGTGATGACGGTTCGGGCTGAGAAGTCCACACGTTTGCCCATCAGGTTACCCCTCACTCGCCCCTCTTTTCCCTTTAGACGCTGCTTTATGGATTTGAGAGGACGGCCAGACTTTTGCATTGCCTGAAAAAAAAAACAAAGAAAATATTTGGTTTTAGCCAAAAATAAAAAAAAGGAAAAAAAACACATGATCATCAGCTTCCTATTAAAAGCTAAAATCCAGATGTTTTGTTAAATAAAACATACTCTTGGCAGGCCTGGTAATTCATTGTCGACCATCGTGGCCACATGAAACTGAAGGAGCTTCACATCCTCAGCAATGACGTGAGCAGCGGCACCGCTTTGCTCGTTTCTCCTCAGCTGATTGTTGATCTTCACGATGTCCGCCAGCTTATGGGTCAAATCATCCTTTAAAGCATAATTTCCTCGTTTTTTAGACTTATTTTGCTCTTACAAGTGGAAAGAACAGCAGAAAGTGTAACATCGCAGCAACAAACACATCAATCTAGGATCATTTTAGTTCACCTGGTTGCGAGCAGAGCCCTGCATGACCACAGCGGGCCTCACAGCCAGTGGAGGCACAGGCAGCACGGTTACAATCATCCATTCTGGACGGGCGAACTTGGGGTCCATGCCCAAGATGATGTCTTCTTCATCCGAGATGCGCTTGAAGATCTCATGCACACGTTCGGGGCTCAGCAAAATTTTCTTCTCCTGGGAGTCCTCGTTAACGTGCTTCCACTCGGCATACAGCTCCAAGCCTGAGCGCCTGATGCGTGGCTGGTAGCGCCCACAGCCACCGTGACCCTGACGTAAATTTAACAGATGAGTGGCAGGGAAATGGGTCTATAACAGCTCAGATTAAAAAAAAAAGACTCATCCAAATACCTTCTCCTTGGTAATGTCCTCCTCCGTCTCCTGAGGCTCCATTCCGAATTTATTGTCCATTTCTTCCCCGCCTTCACATATGTTTTTTCCTTTGCACAGTTCATACACATGGGTTAAACGCTTCCTCGGCTGGCCTTTGGATTTTGTCAGGATTTCTTTGATCTTCGGGTTGTTCTAGAGAGAAAAGCAAAAATAGAACCTGAAAATGGCCAAACTTAATGTAGAAAACTGAAAACATAAAAGATCGAGTTTTTTTTTTTTTTAGGGTGCTCAAAGCAAAACACTAAATTTATGAAGCAGGAGAACAATTTTTTTAAAGCTTTTCGCCCTCAGAACCAGTAAGAAAATATTTTACGAGGTTTTTCAAGTCATATATAAAGGGAGTGGGGAAAAGTTAGCTTGTTATTTTTATAAACTCCTCTGTCTGCAATGATCCTCCCTGATGCAGGCGTACTGAAGGCTTTGTGAAGCCGCATGTGATAAGTCAGATAGTCCTTTAGAAATAAATCCTAGTAAAATAAAAAGTGTAGCAGCTTTCTAAAACTGAGCAAAGAAGATGGTTAAAAAACCTCTAGAGGGAGAAAAGTTAAAAATAAATGATTATACGTATCAGGATAATATTGTAGACGTCTTACTGATGTAATGCAGGGTAAATTTTAAGTTTATGTATGAAATGTTTTTTTCCATTGCTGTTATAATAACACGTGCTACTTTTCCCTAATAACTTGTAAGGTAACATTTTAAGAGCTATACAAAAAACCATAACATTAATCCCACCAAGTCTGTGTTATTTTTTTTTATTTACGTGTTGAAACTCAATTTTAAATTCTGAAATTTGAAGGTATCCGATTCATAAGAATATTTTTTATATTAACAGAATGTGGGGGAAAAACAAAATCATAAGACCACAGATTTAGGCATCTTCCTGTAGGTATGTTTCTGTAACTTTTACCTCACAGGTTTTAATGTTACAGTGTCTTGTTGCACACCCAGTTCGGTTTACTTTCTCCATTCTGGAGTGTAAAGAAATGCACTTTACATGTTGAGGCATGAAAAGTTTATCAAGTGTATTTTTTTTAATAAAAAGTGTCAATTACACGCTCCTGGCAAAGGAGCAGTTTAGAGTCACAAACTGTTTTAAGCATAAAGTGCCATTTCTTTTCTCTGCAAGCTGCAAGAATATTTATGGGATATTCTCCTCACTAGATGTTCTGGAACATGGTCGTTCATCTAGAAATCAGATTTGAACTGTTGAAAATGAACTTTAAAAGTCCCATGACAGAACAATAGTTTTCATTAAATATAAACTGTAATAAAGTGTAAGCACTTACTGAATCCACCAACAGTTTGGAGCAAAAGAAGCAGACACATCGAAGAATCTTCATTATTTTTGATATGAAGCCGACATGGAAAACCGGCTTTGCAAGTTCTATGTGTCCGAAGTGGCCTGGACATTCAGTCATGTTGCCTGAAAGAACAAATGTGTTGTAAATAATAGGCTCATGACCTCAGTTTGGGACACTGATGATTTATGATCATTACATTTTTTTGCATGACATTCAGCTATGAAAACACTTTACCTGCACAGGTCTGACATCTCCCACTGCGTTCTATGACCCCTTGTCTCGGATCCATAAGGCCACCAAGTTTAGGACGTCCTCCTTCTGTGGTTTCAGGGTACTTAATACCCCCTTCAGTAACTGACATCCGTTTCTGATTAGGACAACACAAGATCAAGCTTGAATAACTGCAATCATATTTTCATTGATACCAAAACACACGCGCATTTACTAAGAATCTGTTATTGTAAATAAAGTTTAGTTTAAAAGACCTTAATTTTAAATCCTTCAAAACAGATTTCTGAAATTCACCAAAACTCAAGACGTAAACACAACAAAACCTGTGTACTGTGTAACAATAATTGAATGTAGGTAATGGTATTTCTGAAAAACAACTTTTTTCTTCCATATAGACACACGACAAAATATAAAAATAGGACATACAATATATGTGTGTGTATATATATATATATATATATATAAAAACGTCAATTTGACATTTCAGAAGTTTTTATTTATTTTACCAGATAACAAGTACACTGCTAAGTAGTACAAAAAAGAACCACTACATATTAAGTCACAAAACTCGTCTAAGATGGCCCTAAACACAGCATCGAAAGTGTTAAAAGGGGGTTTAATTCATGTGAATGCTTGGATCGTTTTAAAGTGTTATGCTTTAAGTTTTTTTTTAATGAACTTCCTGCAACATGCTAGTTAGCTCAAGCTCCAGCCTGACACAGTTAGCTAGGCTAGGCTAACAGCAACACTTTCCAGTTGCAAACTGAACCATGTCTTTGACGTAAGTGTTAATCACTTCTTTAACCGATAAAAACTGTATAATTTAATGTGTCAATTGTTAAATAGTTCCATGATAAAAAAAAAAATAAATCCCACCCCAAAACAGAAAACCTACAAGTTCATCTGGGCTGATGACGCCGAACTGAACTCTCTTGATCGTGCGCAATGGGCATGCGCTGTCACCGGAGGGCGGTCCGTGCATCCTGTCTATTCAAAGAGACGCGTCCTTCCTCGGCACGCCGCTTTGTGAGCAGGAACAGCCTGTAAATTGTCACCTTGACTCCGGTCAGGCCGCCAACGGGGACCGGAGAGTCTCCGGAGGCAATATTCCACGTGCCTTTGTTGCCGGCTGCCTTTGGAGCTGAGTAATTTACGTTCAGTTCCTGACTACACAGACCAACTACTATTCCCTCCCCTTTTCCGATCTACTAACTGGAGCGCTCTTAGCGCTTCTGAGGGTTAAGCAGCCCAACGCTTACTTATATAGACTGAAAGCTTACTACGGGGATGCACAGTCAGAAAAACAAGGGCAGTTTGCTCAGAAGGTGGGACTTCCAACTCTATAGTAACACGCTCATTGGCTATTCAAGGCAGCTTTATTAATAATTAATAAGAATCCACGCACAGCCAATTAGAGCATACGTTATTTTCACCAGCAAATCAAAATTAAAGGCGGGTATTAATTTTATCGGAGCTCATTCGTATTGGCTTTCTTCAACGAGAAAGGGTGGTGCATATCGGGTTTTGCATGCAAGGTGTAAATATTTAGGAGACAATCTCTGGATTGGTCGTTTTTCTGATTAATATTTAGCAGTGGGAAAGGGAAGCCCAATGACAATGAAGAAATGTACCTTTGTGAAAAAAATTATTCAAGAACCACCCAGTTTCCGATGTTTGCCGAGGATGGCCGATTTTACTTTCTTCCCTCTGAGCAAAACTAAAAAAAAATTCTGTTCTGTCGTTCGTCTCGCTCTGGATCAGCCTGGGCTCTAAGAAAAGAGGCTCAGAGCTAAGGCCTGTCAATGTCTTTAATGAAACTAGGGAATACTGTTAAATAACATACAAAATTTTACCTTAAAACATTGTACATCGGATCATTTTTGGAGTTATTTTAGGGACCTATTAGATTTTGCTTTTTCATTCAGTACATTTTTGGATCTTTGGGACTTAATCGCAAGCATCGGACTCGACTGCGAGAGATGGCCGGGCGCAGGAGGGGGATTTCCGCGTGCCGCTTAGGAAACCCTGGGAGAAGCCTTAACTGTTTTTAACGGCTTGTTTTTTGACAAAACTTTGAGATTTTAACAAATTCGTGTTATTAATATGATTTATTTTAGATTTTTTGGTGACTGGTTGTTAGGTTTCCTGTATTTTTATGAAAAAATGGACACCATTCTTATAGGCCACGTTTCGGGTGGAAGCTGAAAAACAATGGTTTTTGGCGGTTGTGTTACTTAAAATGACTGTTCGCCTCATGGCATAACAACTGAAGTTGCTGAAAAATTTTATGTTTATGACTCCCCTACACCTCCGTAGGTAATACATATATATATTTTTTTGTCTTTCTCGTCTTAGCAGAGCTATTTATCTGAGAAGTTCAAACTAGCCTAACCAAAATTGTCTTGTTTTTCTGCTACATACTTTTGAAATTTATCCTGCCTTTCAGACTTAGTTTTGCTATATATATGTAACATGTTAACTGTTAATGTGTGCGGCTTACAGTCATTTTGTAAGGTAGACTCGACGGGTTAGCTTTGTGTTAAACGTTAGGTTTACGTTGTAATCTTAACCGTACGAGTAGCTCCGTTTATTAACCGAATCTTAAGCCTGTATTAGACGTGTGCGTGTTGAAAATACGTAGATAAATTAGCTAACGTTCGGTTTAAGGATTGTAATCACGACGGTTAGTAGCCTTCTCTCTTAGCACCCAACATGGCGATGTTCGGCTATAGGCTTCTTGTTGTTAGCGAGTAAAAATGGAGTCGGGAATATTCTCTCTGACTTGAGGAGCGCAGACAGGCACCTACTCTATCAAAATGCAGATTAAAAACGGGGGCTAAGATCGGTAATTTGACATCAAAAACGTTAAATTGGACTGTTAATAAAAGCTAGAAGCTAGCTTGTAAGAATATTAGAGTGGTAGACCCAGTGTAGAAGCCACTTGAAGCCATTTTGTTAGCTTACTACCTGTTTCTGAAAAAAATATGGTCACTGTTTTGCATAATACTCTGTTTATAACAAGCTAGACGCGACGTGTAATCACTTTAGCTAGTCGTTATTAAGTTCGAGTGCCACATAAAAAACCCTCTTGTGTGTTACACAATAAATAGTAAAGTAAAAAGGACAAAGATGCGTTCGACAGGGACGGAAACTAATTAGTGATGTTGAGGTGAGATCATTTGACAACCTTAAACCGTTTTCAATCAAAGTACAAGTGAGTCGAAATGTGTGTAAGTTGGTCCTTTATCTATTTTCTCACCATCCACCTCAAGAAGTGGAGGCAAAGGCTAAAGTGTGCTTTAATCTTCTTACTTGGTTCATTACATAATGCCAGTCTGATTAAATGTGCCTAAACAGTACGGATGCCCAGCAAACATCTCCTGTCACATTGTATTAATGGCTAAAGCTTGTTTAAATAAAGACTCTGAAGCAACATAATGTGTGGATAATTTCATGTTAATTTTACATTTATGATAATGTTTCTGAAGAACAGAGCACATTTCTTAGCTACCAAAAGAGGGAAAATTACTGCTTGCTGTCTTTTGTATTCCCTTTTTTTTTGCCAGGTCATTAAAGGAAAAGCATCACTGAAGCCAAGCTAATATAACAATCACATCTACAGTATTCATTTTAGTTCCTGTTCAGTCATTATAACAAACTCAAATGATCTGCAAATCCAATAGGTCAGGAATGCAAAGAGGGGTCTGACAGTAAATCACTTTGTTCACCATGTGCCATGCTATACCATGAGTATACAAAGGATCCCTTATTGGCTCCCCCCTCCGGTTTTCACTGAGAAAGGCCGCCACAGCCAAGATATTTCACCACCATAGTTTAAATGTGAACATACCACCCAGAAGACTGTTAAACGAGCTCCCTCTACTGGTGCAGGACGACATATATGATGGTGTCAGGTTTGTAGTCAATAATGCAGGTTAAGTCATCAGTTGTAAAGTATGATTGTAATGCTGCTGCCTCTCGAATGGTCAGTAACCCATTTAGATAATTACTCACCTGCACCGATTGTGTAATTATAGAGAATAATTTATCAAATTAAGGGATTTTGTTTTGCGCAAAATGAATCTTTACAAAAGTAATTTAAGTGATCTGAAACTTTTAAGTGACTTACTGTTGCTTAAAACTACAACTAATTCAAGCAATATCTCGCATTTCTAGTTGCTAAACTTATGTTCTGCCTAAAACCTTTGCAAACAATAAGGATAAATAGTAAAAATCTGCCCTGTCAGGCACAACAACCACTGAATTATCAGTATAATGCTTATAAGGTATGCAAGTACCTCATTTTGTTAACAAGTAAAACCATTTTATCTAGACGAATGTTTTTAATGGTGAGGCCTGGCAATATCAAAAAACCTTACACCAATTTATGATTGTTAGAATGTTCACTGCCTTTGTCCTTTAGAATACTTTAAATAGAGGATTTAAGCTAGACCTGTTGCTCTCAAATGGGTTAGGACTCTGTGCAAAATGCAGCAATAAAGGCATTAAATTATTTTTTTTACAAAAAATAAAGTTGTAAAAGATCACAGACTGAGCATTACATAATCTGCATTTGATCCAAGATGATTCAGTCTACTGTTCAAGACTTCCATACAGAGCTGGTCTAAATGCTCCAGACACCCAAGAAGCTCAGAGACGTCTTACACCTCTGAATCGAAAGCCACATTCATCTTGTGTTATTACCTGAATTGTGAAACATGCTGATAATAAAAACCAACGGCTGTGGAAGTATTATCTGCAAAACCCTCAAATTGAAAACTCTACTTTTTAGGCCTTAAAAGTCTCAATTATGTGCAGATTTACCTTAGTAGGCCTGTAATTATATTTACATATCGCTCATTCATTGCCTCTTCCATTACTTTTCTGCTTAATGCATGTTTAAGCAATTAAAAGCCAAAACCTCATGTTTTTAGCAACTTCATCGAGAAAAGGGAAACTGTTTTTAACAAGGTTTCTATGAAAACGGGTATTTTAATTACCAATTACTGTTTTGAAGTTTACTGGATGCTGTAAGAAGGCAATAAAGTTAGGCAACCGAGTGTAAAAGCATTCAAGTCACATGTCCAAAACATGACAAATGTATAGCATTTATTTGAAATACTATACTTAAATAAAGTTAGTCAGTTTTATAATTAATGTAAAATTTAAATAATAATGGCATTGATAAAGTTACAACTTTTCAAATGTCCCTACAAATATCTAGAAATTATTGCCTCGAAATGTAAAAGGTTAATTTGTCTTGAAAACATCTAAATAAGAATAGGCAGTTTTGATAGATAACATCTTATGGCATAACGTGTTTTATGGTAATTATGGGCCATGTTTGCCTTTTAGGTAAATGTATTTTACTGTATCTAAGGTCAGCACAGTAGCTTCTGTCTGTTTTAGAGAAAATATTTCTTTGAGGGGTGGTGGTGGTTCACAGTTCTAGGGGGAGCTGTTGTCTGGTAGTGGTGGTGGTGTGACGGAGGGTGTGTGTTTTCAGGGTCTGTGAGGAGTCAGAAGGAGGGGCTCTCCCTCCTTGTTTTAGCAGCAAAACAAGGAGGGAGAGACGGCAGATGCAGAGCATAGTAGGAGGAGCAGAAAGATGTGTTATGTCTGATTTATTCCTGAATGAAAAGACTAAAAAACAATTGAAATCTGCTTGCTTTAGAGAAATAAAAGCTCAGTTATCTGTGAAATTTTTTTTTTGGGTGGATGTAACTTTGTTCTTGAATAAGTCATAAGGAGATTTTGGATTCTGTAATGTTTTTGTTTAGTTGTATTTTTCTTCTGAAACCCATTTTCCTTTTAGTTCTGTATGAGTGAAGATTTGAATCCATCCACATGCTTTTAAAATGAACTTTTTGTGGCCGTCTTCCCTCTTTAAGTTAAGCACCAGGCTGCTGTTTTGTAATGAAAGTGCATGACGCAGGATCTGAGGCATGTTCTGAGGGCTCGCTGGAACAGGCCGGCCCATTTCAGTCCACGAGAGAATATCCTGTTCTTTGGGTGTTTGTTTTGGCTGCGGTCAGCCACCGCCGAGCATCTTCATCTTCCTTTCATCCTTCCCCTTCAACGTCCAAACGCCCCTTTGAAGCACTCATTGTTCTCAGGATTCTGTTCTCTCTTCCTGATGGCTCATTTGCAGAAATCAGGGGACAGCAGAAGGAACGTTGTACCAGCTTGTATTATGGCAGAAGATTCACCAGTAATTTAAGGGAGAGATCTATATCTCGTTAGATATCTGGGTGCTAAATTAATTTCTCCTGATCCCACCTCACCCTGCAATCAGCTTAGTGCTAATCTTGGACTCTTACAGTGCAGCCAACTCTTGTCTGGGAAACACTGCTGGGCTGAGCTCTCCACTGTTCTCGTTTTCCAAGGTTTTGACCCCTGGTACCGTCTGTCCCGCTCCCACTCTGTCATTCTTTTCTCATTCAAGCTCTACGAAAGCTACTTTTTTATTTTTATGCTTGTCCTTGTGAATCTACTTATTTTATCTACCTTTTTGTTCAAACCTTGTGCCCCCCCCCCTTTTAGGAATTCCTAACTGCTTTCAGATCTCAAACCATCTTTGTACTCTCTCTGATTACCTTATTATGCCTCTGGTTCTTGTTTTTTTTTTTCAGTTAACCTCAGCAGTGTCGCCTCCAGTGGTTCTTTTCCAGATGCACGTCGTTTTCCTTGTGTTTTTATGTAGTTTCTCTCCTTCTGATTTCCCTGGCACGATGCTGTTACATCTGCTACTCGTTTTTCCTCTTGCTTTAAGATTTTTTCCTTTTTCAGGCACAATTTTGTGATTTTATTTTTGATATTTGAGTCATCGTAACGCACAGTTCCCTCGTGTCGCTCCGCTTCTTGCAAGCTTTGCTCAGAATACCCCTCTTTCCGGAGGGCTGTCACTGAAGTGCCATTTAAAGAGGCGTGCAGAGGAGCACCGCTTGTCTGCAGTGCCTTCAAACTACAGGCTGTCTAGAAACAGGAAGTACCATCACCTCAAAGAACAGCAGCCAACATGCAGCCACTTCCTCCTCCTCCTCCTCCTCCTCCTTCTGACTGAGCAGTGGCTCCAGCAAAACAACCCTCCAGCTTATCAGAGAATTATGCACCCCTCCCCTCCGCTGCCTGTCCCTCCTAAATGGTGCACATACACAACAGGGTTTGCAGCCCTTCACTGTGTCTTATGTGGCTTTCTCCTTCTCTTCCCTTCTTGCAGTCCTCTCTTTTCAACTGTCACTCCTTGCCAGTAGGCCTACAGCATGCCTGAGTAGCTGCCTGGAGATGAAGGAGCTAATTAATTTGATTTAACCATACTCTCTCTCCTTCTCTCTCTCTCTGTGTCAGTGGAAAAACCATTCTTCCACCCTCCTCCACACCATATCAGCCACTCCCCTCCCAGATAATTTTCCACCTAACCTTTCTAGTCTCCTTTGGCAGCAACCACACTCTAAACCTTCCTGTCCCATTCCCCTCTGCTTGTTTCCCTTCCTGTTACACAACAACATTTTTGCCAGAGGGTTGCTGCACGGCCAACAGCTTCTAAACTGAACGTACGCTCCCTACAACCGTCTAAATCCTGCTTTTTATACAGTTATCTCCTCTCTACCCTAGGTTAGTTTGTGAGGCTCCCAGCAGCCTCACACAAACATGCTTGTTGCAGCTCAGGGCACAGACTCAAGCGACCTGAAAGTAGGCCCGTCAGCCTCCGGTGGATGAAACTCCCTGTGTGCCACTTGATACGTCGATGGATCCGCCTACTGTGTTATAATCAGGCAAGTCTAGAAAAGCTATGTAAAGGTCTAACAGCACTTATCAGATGACTGAATGAAACATTTTCTGTGCTTTCATGAGGCCTTCGGGATCTATTCAGATCAGTTTTAAGTGCTGCAAGTCATCCAGACCAAAGCACACATATTTCCATCCTTCAGTGTTACCTTTCAGGGAGGGAAGGGTGCAGGGTTCAGCCAGCAATCCCGCCTCCTTAGAATTAAGGAGGCTTATGACTATCCCAATTCTCTGCGTTTAAATAGGCCTACTGAAAATACCTCTGAGTTATGACAATAAACTTCATAATTTCAAGATGAGTGTTAAAAATACATCCGTCATCTATTTTATAGCTCTTTAACCCAGGGGTAATTAAACTGTGATTCCTCATTGAGTAATTATTCTTATCTTAAGGAATTTAACCAGGGTTGTTTATATGTATAAAACAAATTTTCCTTTCCATGTGTCTTTTTTGTCAATGATAGAAGAAAATAAATTCATATTTTGTGCTGCAGCACAATCCACTGTCAGTTTTTGAAAACTGAAACTTTAGATTTGAGTATATTTGTTCAACTGAGTAAAATATCCCTCATTAAGAAATAAAGATTTTAAAATCATCAGTGTCTCTAATATTGGGACCCCTAAAAACAACAATAAAATAAATGTGACTGAAGCGTTTTTGTAATTTGAACTTTAGTTTAATTAAGTTCAGTGTCTGGAATGTTTAATCAGTAATCCCAGGGGTATAAATATAATATGTTGCCACCATGCACTAGGCTGCATGAGGGCCCAGTCTAGTGCATGTTGCCACCATGCACTAGACTGGATGAGGGCCCAGTCTAGTGCATGTCGCCACCATGCACTAGGCTGCATGAGGGCCCAGTCTAGCGCATGTTGCTATTATGCAGTAGACTGGATGAGGGCCCAGTCTAGTGCATGTCGCCACCATGCACTAGGCTGCATGAGGGCCCAGTCTAGTGCATGTTGCTATTATGCAGTAGACTGGATGAGGGTCCAGTCTAGTGCATGTCGCCACCATGCACTAGGCTGCATGAGGGCCCAGTCTAGTGCATGTTGCTATTATGCAGTAGGCTGGATGAGGGCCCAGTCTAGTGCATGTTGCCACCATGCACTAGGCTGGATGAGGGCCCAGTCTAGTGCATGTCGCCACCATGCACTAGGCTGCATGAGGGCCCAGTCTAGCGCATGTTGCTATTATGCAGTAGACTGGATGAGGGCCCAGTCTAGTGCATGTCGCCACCATGCACTAGGCTGCATGAGGGCCCAGTCTAGCGCATGTCGCCACCATGCACTAGGCTGCATGAGGGCCCAGTCTAGCGCATGTCGCCACCATGCACTAGGCTGCATGAGGGCCCAGTCTAGCGCATGTTGCCACCATACACTAGACTGGATGAGGGCCCAGTCTAGTGCATGTCGCCACCATGCACTAGGCTGCATGAGGGCCCAGTCTAGCGCATGTTGCTATTATGCAGTAGACTGGATGAGGGCCCAGTCTAGTGCATGTTGCTATTATGCAGTAGACTGGATGAGGGCCCAGTCTAGTGCATGTCGCCACCATGCACTAGGCTGCATGAGGGCCCAGTCTAGCGCATGTTGCTATTATGCAGTAGACTGGATGAGGGCCCAGTCTAGTGCATGTTGCTATTATGCAGTAGACTGGATGAGGGCCCAGTCTAGTGCATGTTGCCACCATGCACTAGACTGGATGAGGGCCCAGTCTAGTGCATGTTGCTATTATGCAGTAGACTGGATGTGGGCCCAGTCTAGTGCATGTTGCTATTATGCAGTAGACTGTATGAGGGCCCAGTCTAGTGCATGTTGCTACTATGCAGTAGGCTGGATGAGGGCCCAGTCTAGTGCATGTTGCTATTATGCAGTAGACTGTATGAGGGCCCAGTCTAGTGCATGTTGCTACTATGCAGTAGGCTGGATGAGGGCCCAGTCTAGTGCATGTTGCTATTATGCAGTAGGCTGGATGAGGGCCCAGTCTAGTGCATGTTGCTATTATGCAGTAGGCTGTATGAGGGCCCAGTCTAGTGCATGTTGCTATTATGCAGTAGGCTGGATGAGGGCCCAGTCTAGTGCATGTTGCTACTATGCAGTAGGCTGGATGAGGGCCCAGTCTAGTGCATGTTGCTACTATGCAGTAGGCTGGATGAGGGCCCAGTCTAGTGCATGTTGCTATTATGCAGTAGACTGTATGAGGGCCCAGTCTAGTGCATGTTGCTATTATGCAGTAGGACTGTATGAGGGCCCAGTCTAGTGCATGTTGCTACTTATGACGTAGGCTGGATGAGGCCCAGTCATGAGTTGGCATGTTCTACTATGCAGTAGGCTGGATGAGGGCCCAGTCTAGTGCATGTTGCTATTATGCAGTAGACTGTATGAGGGCCCAGTCTAGTGCATGTTGCTACTATGTACTGTGAGGAGGATGGGAGGTAAAGAAAACATCTGAAAGAACCCTGTTGGAAACCTTCAAATATAAACTTTTGGAGCTTTCTAAACTCTACGGGGCTGCGTGGTGGAGCAGTGGTTAGCTTTGTTAACTTGCAGCAAGAAGGTTCCAGGTTTAAATCCTGCCCTGGGATCGTTCTGCATGGAATTTGCATGTTCTCAATGGCTCCAAAGACATGTCTGTAAAAGAGTAGTTAAATTATACTGTCTGAATTTCTCTCAGGTATGAATGTGTGTTGATTATAGTTTCTCCAGTGTGTCTCTTTCTTACTGCTGACCTGTTCAGGGTGTACCCCACCTCCCGTTCAATTGATGCTGGAGACATGCAGCGAACCACCCCCTTTTCGTGCCTTTTGTAAAGTATGGCGGAGGATCTATGATGCTTCGTACCAGTTTCTCTTTCATTGGGCTTGGGGACCTTTTTAGAGTGCATGAAGTCATACATTTTTTAAAACACCATTATAAATAAATAAAAAATAGTATGGAAAACTGAAAATGAGTTGTTATTCAGTAGGATAAAGATTTGCAACACATAGCCAAATCAATACAGAGAGGAATCACAAGAGCATTAGAAGATCTAGAGACACCGTGTTTACTCCAACTTTGTGAAATGTTATAGATGAAGAGCAACTGGTGTTTTACTGGCAAAATGACAATAAACAAAGTAACAGCAGGGGTGCCAATACTTGCCCTACTAGTAATTTTGTCAAAAAATATAATTTTTTAACATGGGATTTTCCCCCTGGAGTAAATTTTCTCAAATAAAAGGTTGGATTTTACAGATATTTTGGTCAGTGATTACACTACTGGAAGAAACTGCGAAATAATTCAAGGCCTTAACACAAAGAGTGCCAAAAAGTGTAGCTGGTGCTATATATGCAGATAATATCCAAGTGGTTTTAATCAAATAATGTGATCTACAATACATACATTATGCTCAGGATTAACCATTAATGAGTTGTTGACTTTTAAATATAACATTTTGATGAACATTAAATCCTTAATCTGCTCTTTATGCATTTTGTGACATAAAAATAGTTTCATACCCATGTTTCAATCAGATTTATCTCCTGTGCTCTGGGGTAAATCCATGTACTAGTTCATAAAAACACTTCATCTTTGTTTGAAATGTGGATTCTGCACCGAGAGTCCTTCCTGGTGGAGCTGTTGCACAGCTTTTCTGGTTATGTTGCTGCCCTGATTTAAGCTTCTGTAAACAGGGAAGTATTAGCAGAAGGCATGCTCCGGCACGCTTGTCTCTCTCTCCCTCTGTCTGCTGAGGGTTGGTTTCTCCACACACCTCCTCTGTGTCTGTAGGACAATGCTGTGGGATCAAACTACACTCTGTCTTAGTTCATACAAGCCTCCAAAAGTAAACAACCCTGGTGCTGTTTCTGTATGAGCAGAAAATAGCCGTGCCTTGGTTTCATTATTGCATTACTGTGCTTGCGTTTCTCTGTGCAGAGGCAGAGTTGGCTGCTTTGTAAAGCCGCAGCTTCCTCTTTAAGAAGCCAGTGACATCTGAACTCATCGGAACGTTGTTTGGCTTCCCACTTTGATCTCATTCCAAGTCAGCTGGGGAGCAGGTTAGTCATCCCTTCCTGCGGATGACTAGGGATGTTTACTAACATTTGAATATGCCTCAGGATTTCTTCACACTGGTATCCATGAAAGGAGGAACACAACCTGAAAGTAAGAAGAAGAGCACATATATACCACAGATTTTTGTAATGTTTCTGATTGTGATACACCTTCCACCAATACTGCTGCTTTTATGCCTGTATTCAAACATCAGGTTGAAGGTCTGACATCAGCTCTGGAAATGCCGGGTTTTCCGTTCCACTGCAACAAAAAAACACTAACTGCAGGTGTGACTGAGCATTTTTGGAGCTGACTGAGTGGTTGAACTTTAGCTTTCTCATCTACAGGAAGGCATCTGACTCATGCAGCTGTTTTCTAGAAGCGCTAAGCCCAATTTGTTGGTCATTTTTGGCCATACTTCAGACCTGAATCATAACATTAATGAAAACACCAGATGGGGTCTTGGTTTACCTGCAAATGTCAAGAACAAGACAATGAAAATCTTGCCTTAAACGTAGTCCCTTCAGACGCTAGACATCCATGAATATTTTCTTTGTAGCTATTTCAGTTTAGCTGGTTATTGTCCCGATTCAGCCCATCAACATTTGTTTTAAAGGTATATGCAACTATAGTGCAGCTTTATTTTAAAGAGAAAAAGCTGTCAAACAACATTGCAACTTTAAACATCAATAGACGTCTTTTTATGAACCTCTTCTCACATCTCACAAGTTAAAGAGGTCTTTTCTGTGTTTTATTGCTCAGGGTTTCATATCTGTTTGTTGATACAATTTTTACATTTTTTATCAGAGCAAAGATTAAAGGTATTTCTAAATAAATGTAATTTTCTTTTAGCATTTTTACCTATCAAAGAGGTGAAATAAACATAAGGCAATTGTAAATTATGCCTCACTGAACAATTTAGTTGCTGGCAATATTTTCTAAAGGTTATTTTCTGTGGCAGCTAGTAACATTTTTTACCATCAATTTCCTCATCCAGCATTATTGGTCACAGCTTCAGTTGTTTTTAAAACTTTTTAATAATTAATTTAAATTTAAATATTGGCTCGTGCAGTCAAGCAGCCATTTTCCTGTTGCCATTTACTGCTTTATGTGAATCAGCACACATTTGCCTTGCCTAAATGGTGTGTTCTCTTGCCTTTCCCATTTTTGACAGTGTGTAAGAGAAACAGGGTTCTGTCCAACGTCTTATTTGTATCCTGGGGAAGAAGGAAGCTATTTGTTAGTAATTAAAAGTTCCTAGATACAGGAAAGTATTGTTGAAAAAATGTTTCACTCACATTTATTTTGCAGGATTTTCTGGGGGTGCCAAAATGGTTTATTTTGGAAAAAATATATATATTTTTTGTAATATGAGATGTTTTTTGTTCCCAGTGAATTAATGTACTCAAATTAATAGTTAGTTATTATGTATTATACCAATGGAATTAAATATACATTTTCCGAGCCTTTTCCATTTTACTAACATAAAATTGATAGAGATATAATTTTGGGTTTAGGTCTTAGGTCTTATTGTGCAAGTGTTTACTTATTTATTGTGCAATTGCTTTAAAAATGAATACTGACTACCATTAAAAAGGCAGCAGTTTCCATTTAAAACTGCATGCTCCTAATTGATTTTTTTGCTAGATGAAAGGCTGAGAAATAACACTTTTGGTTGAGAGCTTTATATCATTTATTATTTTTTTTTTGCTTTCAGGTTTTATAAAAAAAAATATTCTGATTATTTATATAGCACCTATTCCCATCAGGTGTCATCTCAAGGCAAACAAATCCAATTTATCTATGGGACGAGAAACATAAGGATTTGAAACAAAATCATCGGTGTCTCTAATATTGGCACCCCTAACAAATGTGTTGGCAGCAACAGTACCTGCAATGTCTTTGTCCCGAGGAGAGACACGGTTAAACATAAAGACAGGGCAAATTGTATCCTTTATTTAATAAAGAACATAAAGTTATTGGCGTCAACAACTCTGCTGTTGTCCAGCTTCAGGAAGGTGTCGCAGCTAACCAGAAACACCGGGCCAGATGTAACTTCCACTGCTAGCCCTCTCTCTGATTATCTCTGCACCCAAAAAGGCATCAGTGTCAATAAAAATGTGACTTAAATGAACAAAGACTCGTGCTTTGCAGGTTCAAATTTTTAGATTTCAGACAAATATAGCCAATGTGTCTACACACAGTTCAGATTTCACATTTTTAGCTAGGTTTTAAATAATTTTCAGCTAAAATTGATAATAAATTCAGCAATTTGTTATCATTCTATATTTACTTCATTTCAAAAACATACAATAAAAGAAAAGTGCATTTCCTTTTTCAGAGAAAATGGATAAAGGAGCATATTCCTTAAGATATTAATCAAACTCAATTAAAACTTACTTATAGAGCACAACCAGGCATAACACAGTGTTTTAAAAATTTTTAACCTGAGGGACTGACATAAAACCACTGACACACATATTAAAAACAATCAAATTAAGTAAACAGGCAAAACAAATAATTATAGGGATAATAAAATGATAAAGAATTAAAGAAAGGTATAAGTCAATCAATTGCAGGGGATGAGGAGCTAAAATTATTGCAATGATAAAACATAAATAAAATATCTACTTTAAATATGGCTTTGTTAAGATATTGGGAGATCAGACATCATTTAGAGGGAGGGGAACCGCACATGGCTCATCTTTAAAGGCCCAAGCAGAACAGGAAGTTGTCTAAAACCATCAGTGAAACTCATTGGTCGGCAATAATGTCCATCCGCCAGCCTGTGTTCAGTCTCCACGGTAACCAACTGTTGTAAAAGCCGATGGGCGGTGATAGTTTACGCTACTGTTATTACTAAAAGCAGCAGATGAGGTCTAGAAAAATAAACATTTGAATTAACAACTGGAGAGAGAGAAGAATGAAAATCAACACCAACACTAGCTTAACAGGTAAATGTTTGCTGCAAAATTCATTTAATACCTAAAAATCCTGATGAAACTTTAAGGCACCTGAAGCATGTTGGATTCTACAAAATAACACGAGTCGGATTTTTAAAATAAATCTTTAAAGTATCTTTAAAATGAAAGAGAAATAAACCGATGGATGTTGAACAGTCTTACAGCTAAATCTGTAGTTAGTTTGTCACACTTTACCTCATGGATACCATCCGCTCCTGCTATCTGTCTGCCTCAGTCCCTGCTCTGCTCCTTCAGTAATCACAGAAATCCACCACAGACGTTGCAATGAAAAGTATTACAGAAAGGCTCAGTTTGGTAAACTTCAAACTCAGAGTCCTGATAGGCTGTAATTTATCCAGCCATCGTAATCTAAATAATTCTACTTGATGAGAAGTTGTGAAAGGTGAAAATAAACCACCTCACTAAATGACACGGCTCAGGCTGACTACCACCTACTACAGCTCACTGCCCTGTAGAGACAAGACCGGTGTCTGTGTCATTGCATGAAAAAATTATAAAACTGCAGATTGCTTAATACTTGGATAATTTAAGTAGTCTGTAATGAAAAAAATACAATATTTTTGAATTTTATCCACTTATACATGCTGGGACTTGGGGTAGCTGGTGTCTATCTCCAGGGGTCATTGGGTTGCCAGTCTATCACAGGATGAATATGTTTTTTTATTTTTTATTTTTGGTCCTTGGTTAAGCATCTTCCTCATTTATGACTAAACCTAGTAAACCGAGTCCAGTCTGAAAAGTTATTTTATGTGCTTAATGGAACTGGTAATGTTTGTGTGCCTCTGTGAGAAGTTGTGCTGGTCCATTAAAACCAACCCGCACTGATTTAAAGCCAGTTCTAAAATAAGCCTTGATGAGATAAATGCTCAGAATTTGCACCAAGATGGCTTCCTTTGCTGTTACATTTTTGCATATTCAGTCGTCTCGCTTTATATCGCAGCATGAAAAGCTGTGATCAAATTCGGCCGAACAGCCATGAATAGGCATAGATGGACGACGGGGGTGTCTCTGAATACGAAGCTTGCGACCGGCTGCAGCCACAGAACAATGCTGGGACACATTCGTGGACTGAGCGCCTGCCTTGGTCTAACACACACACACACACACACACACACACACACACACACACACACACACACATTGTTTTCCCCAACGGACAGTTTGTGTCTCACACAGAAGACCTGTCTTTGCTTTGTCTTTCCATTATTTCACATCTAGTTTTCATGTTTTCTCTCTCTCACACACACACACACCCTGGAAATGCTTTGAAGACGTGCAGGAGTGCTTGAGAGAGGATGGAAGTAGTGGGGGGAGTCGAAGAGAGGAAAAAAAGTTTGTCCAACTCCATGAGCCAGAGAGGTCACAGGAACAACACCCAGTCCCAGAGCGGTTCCCATGGAGACAAGTGTTGCAGCCTACAAAGAGGCTGGGATAGAGTGATGAAAGAGAGGGAGAGAGGGAAAGGCCACGGAGGGGAGGGGGGTAGAGGAGGAGCAGGGCGGGTTGTTGGCGTCAAGGTTCACTTGGTGTGTACTTGAGTGAGAGTTGCTGCTGGAGGGAAGGGGAGGAGGTGTCTCCACTTGGACGGACAGTGGGAAGTATGATGGTGCCGTAGCAAAACAGGACTCTTTTATGAACTTTTATGGCCTCTTCTTGCGGCTGAGACAACATCTAATGCTCCAGAGTGGTCCATAGCGGACAGAGGAAGAACATTTAAATTTCTACTGACCGCAACATGGATTTTTACAGATTAATTCCAACTGATACCCGGTTATACAAGCCCGGACGGTGTTTGAGTGGCGGTGTTAAATTTGTGCCACAAAGCATAATGGTATCTCATTCCCAGTAGTTCCGGTCTAGCCCCAGGTAGCTCTAAAAGCAGTTAATTGGCCAGTTTTGTCTCTGGCAACACTTGAACCCTTTTAGCTGAGAGCATGGACTGTCAATGAGTGCCCCAGTTTCTGTTCATGTCAGTCCAACTTTTCCCCCCCTCTCTTTTAAACAGGCATTCCACTGATTTTACACTTGAAAACTGGCTGCCCTGGATACTGCTACTAATGCTTTGATGGAGATGTTAAATATGTTGTGGGAGGAGGCTTCAAAAGTCTTAGAAAACCTAAAGTTCTGGTCACTGTTTTGATGCATGTTAGCAAAAAGGCACAAGTGTTGAGGAAAGACACGAGCCTGGAGCCCGTTTGACCCAGTTTTGCAACCTGAGCTAATTTCTCCCCTGATGGACTGAATTTAATTTAAACATTTTTCACTGTAACCTGCCAGTTGCCAGGACGCTCTGTGGTTTTCCTTTATCTAACATACTGTGTTAGACAAACACATACAAACATACCAGATAACCACCTTGCAAAAATACCTGGTTAA
Organism: Crenichthys baileyi; assembly: GCA_036173005.1. Lineage (NCBI taxonomy): Eukaryota > Metazoa > Chordata > Actinopteri > Cyprinodontiformes > Goodeidae > Crenichthys > Crenichthys baileyi. The sequence continues at coordinate 263,638 of JAHHUM010002602.1, forward strand.
CTTTTTCACATGTGGTCACATTAGAGCTACAAATTTCAATGTATTTTATTTGGGTTTTTTGTGATAAATCAAAACATAGTGGTGTATAACTGTAAAGTAGAAGAAAATTATGCACATTTTTCAAAACCTTTTACAAATAAAAATCTCAAAAGTGTATTGTGCATTTGTATTCAGCCCCCTGTATTTTGATACTCCTAATTACAGTCTAGAGCAACCAATCCCCCACATAAATCACTTTATTAGTAACTAGAGTCCACCCGTGTGTAATTTAATCTCAGTATATTTCATCGGATATGCGAGGTCATCAGAGGTTTGTTAGAGAACATTAGAGAACCAACAGCACCATGAAGACCAAAGAACATAGCACACAGGTCAGGGAGAAAGCTGTTGAGAACTTTAAAGCGGGGTTAGGTTATAAAATAAAATCCCAATATTGGAACATCTCACAGAGTCCTTCCATATCTGAAAATGAAGAGTATGGCACAACTCCAGATCTATTAAGACATGGTCATTTGGCTAAACATACAAGCCCAGCAATGACAGTAATAATTAGAGAAGCAGCCAGAATGCCCATGGTGACTTTGGAGGAGCTGCAGAGACCAATTGAGCACAGCGATGGTCATTAAACCTGATATTGGTGCTTTTATCAGTGTGTTCAGGTTCCAGATCCTGCTGGAAAATGAAATAAAATTCAGTCAACCTTCCTGTTCAACAGCTGTGCTGACATTGACCTCGAAATAGCACAGTGGACAAGTATCAGCAGATGACATAGGTCCCCAAATCATGACTGACTGTGTGAACTTCACTCAGGACCTCCAGTAGTTTGGATGCTGTTCCTCTTCCACCTGAGACTGGGACCAAATAAAATGTGACACTGAACAACCGTCCAGTCCCTTTTCTCTCTAGTCCAGGTGAAAACCCTACCCAAACTGAACCCAAAACACAGGGAATGTTTCAGTTGTTGCCCACGTCATGGGTACATCTGTGTTGTGGCTCTTGAAGCTCTGGCTTCAGCTGCAGACCACACAATGTGTATCTCTCTAAATCTTTTGAGTGGGCTTTGTGTCACAATCCTCTTAAAGATGCCTTTAACACTGTTGCTTCTGCAACAGACTTTTTCCTTCCACCCAACTTTTCATTAACATGCTTGGATACAGCACTGTGAACAGCCTGCTCCTTTAACATTTAGCTTTTGTGACTTACCCTCCTTGTAAGGGTGTAAATGATCTGTCAGCTGAACAGCAGTGAAGTCAGCAGGCTTCCCTATGCTTATATAGTCCATAATATGGGTAGGCATAACATTTCTGTATTCTGCATTTTATCATTCTTGTGGAATATTTGTATTTTCTGACAAACTAGATTTTTAGGATTTAATCAGCTATAAGCTATATTCATCAAAATAAATAGAAATAAACACTTGGAATAATAAATCTATACAATATAACAGTTTAATTTTTTTATTGAATTAGTGAAATAAATAAACTTTTCAGTGATGCTCTATTTCATTCTAATATAACTAAAGTTGATCTGCACATAATTCACGTGTTTTTATTTGTAGTTCATCTGTACTCCCATGAATTTCTGTGGGAGAAAGGGTTTGATTTTCCTAGGTCGGTTACTGAACACTAAAGCATCTACCTGAACTGAATGTGTTATTAACTTGCAACGGATGTGCAGCTGTTCCAGCTTTCACATCCTGGTGTGGACTGTGAGCTCTGTATCCTACTAGCAGCCTGATAGCCTGACAGCAGAGTTAGTCCCTCCCATTTTCTGACTGACTTGTCATTGGTCGTCCAAAGCTGCTTATTAAAATAGTTTTTCTTTGACACATTGAAAGGTTTTTGCCTGTAAAGTTATTGCAAATGTCTTACCAGGCATTATTTTATGGTATTTGACTCCTCCCAGCAGGAACGTTGAGTTCCAGCATTGATTTTCACCATTCTTTTAGTAACATGACTATAAAGGTCCCTAAACTTTATTGAAGCGTGGTGCTAGACGGCAGGAGTGGCCCTTTAACACCTCCATTTTCCCTCAACTTTACTTGTTTTGCTCCCTTCTACCATTTGACTGCGGCCGGTTTGTCCTCTCTCCCCTGTCTCACTTTCCTGCTGTCCCTCCAGCTCACTCCTCTCTCACTCCCCTCTCCGTCCTCTCATCCCTCCATCCGTCTGTCCTTGGTGCCCAGGTTTTTTGGACTTGGCATGGTTCCTGTTTGTTTTCAGCCATTTTGGGGACTTGCAGTGCTCGTAACAAACTGCTTAAATGGCGTCCTCTTGCTTGCCTGCTCTCCCACTCTGTCTCCCTCTGCCTCTCCCTCCCTCTCCCTATCGCTGGGCTTTGTGTATATAGAGTATCTGTGTGTGTTGGAGAGAGTGAACAACACTTCCAAATAAAAAGAAGATTGGATTCAGGGGGGGTAGTCAGTTGAGGGTGTTTAGACGTGTGGAGGATTCACTTGCTGGATAATTTAAAAAAGACCAAAACCAGCTAGAATTCCTCTTTTTGAGGAGGCAAGAACTGGTGTGAGAGAGGAGGAAAAAGACAGAAAGCAAGAAAAGGGGAGTGAGTGAAGGAGAGCATGCAAGTTCGAGTGTGAGAATCGCTCCTGCCCTCTGTCTTCACACACTGCTGCCTGTATGTGTGTGTGCACCGCCTCTCCCTGCACTCTCCCTCTCTCTCAACACACACACTCAGTAGCTCACTCACACACACACACACTGAGGCAGGCGTGCGCACTCAGAAACCGAGGGGGAGAGAGGGAGTGTAAGGGGAGAGAACACATCGCAGCAGAGATGCAGCAGGAGGTTTTCCGAGGTACGTTCTCTTCTATGCTCGCCTTCCTGAGAGACAGACAGGGAGAATAAGAGGAAGAGAGGCTGAATTTTGTTGTTTTCCTGCTTGTTTTTTTCTGCTTCACTCCGCTGCTGCTGCTGCTGTGCTGGCGGCTCTGCTCCGTGCATGAAGAGGAGGAAAAGGTTTTTATTTTACTCTGCGTGTGTCGGGGTGTGAGGGCTGGTGGGTGTGCGTATTTATGCAGTGTGTTTGTGGAAGAGTATTTATGAGTGTGTGTGTGTGGTGTGTCTATACTGGGTCTGTCGTTGTGTGTGGTGTGTGGTGTGTGTGTGTGTGTTGTGTGTGTGTATGCCAGTAACAGGCCTCGTCTCCCTCATCCTCCCCTCTGGTTGCTGACGCACCACGCAGTTCTTTTTGAAGAGCGATGACTCGTTTACAGACGCTGATGAAACTTTTCATTTATTGAAGCCCCTGCGTGTTTGTGATTCTGGTGGGAGATGAGGGGTGACATCGGCTGTATACACCAGAAGGGGCGTTAAACATGATGGGAGGTTTGTTTTGGGGCTCTAAATACCGGTCTCCCACATCTGTCTGTAAACTCAACAACATCATATGCAGTGCTTTGGACATTATATGTAAATAATATGAAACATCAGCCGCTCCGCCGACCAGATCTGTCTCTGGGTTCAGTTCTGGGCCGCCCAGTTAGTCCTCCATTTTGACCAGCCTCGTGTTTTCGCTGGTTTGTTTTCTCTCACGTAGAGCAGCAGAGGGCACATTGATGTCCCTGACTCTGCTGCTGCAGCCCCGAGCCTCGCTTCTTTTCCAAAACAACACAGCATCTGCTGCCAGCTACTCCACATTCCAGGTTTCCATGGATGCCAAGTCAAGCCCCAGTGCTCAACGTATGGAAAATGTGATGCACGCTGCCATAGAGTTGGGAGGGTCACAGGTTGCACAATAGGAAGAGTTGTTTCTCACTGCTTTGAAGTGTCAAAAAAGATGATGTCTGCTCTTTTATTATTAATGCGAAGGTGACACATCAAAAAAAAAATCATCTGTCTTTGAGCTGTTAAACTGGCTCAGATGCAATTTTCCCCAACTCTAAAAGTTTTAAATACGAGAAACATGAAGGATGTGGACCCATTCAGGAAGCTGCAGCAGCTTTTTGCTTCTCTTTCCTACAACAGTAGAAGTTGTAGTTCCTGGTGATCCCTGCAACCTTCAGCTTTGCTAATTCTGGAAACCCGAGATGCACGGAACAGGTTTTCCCTGACCGATACCGTTTTCTCTAAGGTTTGAGCTACCTTTTTGACTGATTCATATTTTGTTTCTAAGGAATGCAACACCTACATGTTACAAGGTCCTTAATAAAGGTATTAGTTTTAATGCTAACAGATAATGAAGAAATTACGAGATTATTCACATTCATGCATCAAAGTATACAGTGAAGCCCAGAATTGCACGTACACTTTACAGATTTATGTTTAAAGTTATCTTTTAATTTTAACAACATCTTTTCTCTTACTGGAGGTAACATTAACATTTCAGAGTGGCCCAGCCAGAATCCTGACTTGAATCTGATAGCCAATCTGTGGAGGAAGCTGAAGATTAGGGTGATGGCAAGGAGGCCTTCAAACCTCAAAGACTATAAGCTCATTAGCCAAGAGAAATCATCAGAATACCAGTAAAACATGCAGAAAGGTGGTCAGCAAATATAGAAAGGATTTGATTGCTATAATGCCAGTAGAGGTCTTTGATTATTGAGAAGGGTACAAATAATTTGCAACAATCAATTTTTTTAATTATAACATTTTTATTTCTAAATTGATACCCCTTTTACATTGCCTTTGAAAGATCCCTCTCTCATTTTCTATCAGAAATAATAAAGATGCTTTTGAATCTAAATCTGCCAGGAGTATGAATAATTCTGGGCCTAACCTTTATCTGATTTTTACAAAATAAAAAAAGTAAATGCTGCTGGTTGTTGCATTTTAATCCGAAATGTTGAAAGTTCTTAGTTCAGATGCTTTTATGAATAACCAAAATAAACCAGATTTTTCAGTTTTTGAAAATTGGCCAAAATAAATTTCCAATTTTCTTTGAGGTCCGACGTGACAAATCTGACTTTGAATGATTCTGATCGTTTTTTGTCAGGATAAATACAAATAAAGAAGAAAAAAATGTGTTTCAGGTTTTTTCTTATATAAGTTTTTGAAGTTTTTGAATCCAACAGAGAAGTAAAAAATTGTTATTAACTTTTAATGCATCGAAGCAGAAGACCCCTACTTTTACATAAACTTTTACAAACTCAAGAAAGTGCATCAAAGGTCATGCAGCGTTTCTTTTTGCTTTATGAGTCCCAATGCCTCCCATGATTCTGTTACTGCAAGATGAATTATGAGAATTACACGCTGAGCTAAGAGCTAGCAGAGCGTGGTGAGCGCACCTCTTCGTACATGGGCATGTGTGCTGGTGCATAGCATGGCATATGAGGTGGGGGCGCAGCCGATCATGCTGAGGGGGACGTGAAAGACGAGGAAATCATGAGATAGATGTGTTTGAATTTACCCCAGTGAGCCCCCTGACTCGTGCCCCCTCAACCGCTCCATGAGCCACACCAACTTTCCTTCACCTGCTCCCTCCCTTCGTCCCATCTGGCTGGCTACACAAGCTCTATTGGCCGGGGGGTTGTGCAGAGTTCAGTAGCTGTTGTTACTAACAATGCCCACCCCCCATCCCCACCCCCCTCACACACCAACTGCTGCCTCGATGGTTGGGCCCTTCTGGCTGACCCTCAGTAGGGAGAAAGCCCAGCCAGCTCCTCCCTTCTCCATGACGCTCATCACCGGCTGGAGCACCGAGGCCCCCCACATGCCACCGTTTAGGCACTCCACTAACAACTTACCACTTAACCAGATGACACCGTCGGTCCTTTTATCAGTAATAACATTTTTGCTTTTTAGAGTCTTACAACAGAGGTAACAGTAAAAACAAGGTGGGAAAGAGAGTTCTGAGTTCTTACCTGCAGCAACATTTTCCCGTAGGTTTGTTTCCTTCCCTGACTGACGCTTATTTGACATTTCAGGTGTGTTCACAATCTGGTTGTTTTCACACATGATGTCAAGAGAATCAAGGTCAGAGACTGTCTGAGGTTGTGCTTCTTTTCACATGAAGCTCACAGCAGGTGATTGTCTGTGTCAGACATGTTCTCACAACTGGAAACGCTCTGTTTGCGTTAGACGAGGGTGTTGCCTGGTTTAGAGGGTTCAGGAGGCAGAACGTGGTGCCCGCATGCTGGCTTTGATCTCTCCAGATAGTTGGCCACTCTATTTTAAAAACAAAAAAACCTAAACATATTAACCAGTAAACTAGTTGGATAAAATTAAATTCATTGTCCAATCATACATTCCTACATACACTTTTGTTACGTTATCATTTACTAGATCTTAGCCCGTCTGTTGCTGAGAGGAATTATGGCTTAAACTTACAAGAGACGTAGTTGTATTGCAAAGTGGTGAGAAATAGTAGGTACACTGTAGACAAATAGATACCTTCATAATCATAGCAATACAATCTTTGAGATATAGATGCAAATGTCAGCTATAAACATTGTGCACCACATTAGACACCACAAAATAAAATTTGTCAAGAGCCGCTAAAAAGATTGATTTTTAACTATGTACTAACAGAAATGTTTTATTTTAAAAGCTAAGCAAATAAAACTATTTTTTGTTCTATTTTCAGATTCTAGAACAAAATAAGTCGTCTAACTTTTACAAGCGGAAAGACAACTTTATTTTGTAGAATGAGGCTAGCTTAGTGAGCGCTTTCCACTAATATGGAAAACGAAGAAAGATAGAAAATATAGAAATATAAAGCAGATAGTTTTGGGTCTGTGTGTCCGTGTGTGTGTGTGTGTATACAAAAGTTATGGTAACATAGCCATTACAGCGTATTTTATTTATAAAATTTCTTTTTAGCCAATTTTAGGTTCATAGTGAGGCACCTGACTTCATTCCTCTACTCTGTTTTAGATGGTTTCTACAAAAAAATATTCATATAACTCTAATAGGCTGAAACCTGAAGAGTTCAGGTTAGAGTTTTGCATGGTTGCAGAGAATAGCAAACTGAGCTCGTACTGAAACTGATAAAAAGCAACGTTTTATGTTTACATTTTTTGTTTCTGCTGTTTCATTTTGGATACAGGGTCACCATGCAACTTTTATGTGGATTGTTAGAAGATGTCATGTGATCCATTTCACACCTGATTAGGGTGCTAAAAATCGTCCAGAACCTGGATGGTCTTTGCAGGGTCTTGAAGAGTTCTTCTGGCGCACATTAGAAGCATAGTGGGTTTCCATTATGAGTGATAAAGTGTGTTAGAGTTCCCTGATTGTTTTGAGCACTTACAGAACTCCCGTAGGGGGACACTGGTTGTTTATTATTTTAGCTGCAGCATAATTCGGGGTCTTGACTGAAGCATAAGGATGTGTGGCAACAGTAGAACCAGTATATCCGTTCAGTGGGGCTGACACCCCTCTTGTGGGTTATACATCAGAGAATTTAGAGCAGGACTGGCCTTGCTGGCCACAAGATTGCAACCTCATCACACCCACAGCACACAGAAAGTTATTGTATTGCTCTGCTATGAAAATTGTGTCTTGTCAATCCTCTTGCTGCTACCAAACATATCCAATTGGAGAAGTTGCAATGAACAATCAATTTTCTCTAAGCACACGAAGACCCGGTTACAATAAGGTCCCTTGCACATAAAAATTGGTATGCACTCCCTTTTGTAATAGGTCTGGGGAGAAGTGCCCACACCTCCAAATTGCACCAAGGCTCAGCTGTGCTTGCTGCTCAGAGACTGAAGAAAGTTCAAAGTTTTCTGTCTGCAGTTTAAAGGCAAAGTATACCTGTCAGGCTGTCGAAGATAAGGCCCTAATAGTTTTACAACAGTTCATTAGCAACTCACAAACTAACCATAGGATTTAAAGCCTCAGGGTGGCAGAGACAGGATGATCAGTGAAAAACTACACTCTGCTTAATGCCTTCAGTCTGCCCTCACTAAGGTTTCCTCACAGAGCCCGGCCTCGGATTGGGTTATTGTGCAAGATGGTCAGTAGAGCAATGGGCTCTGTACAGAAAGCTTTCGGAAAAACTGCATCTTCTCATGCTGCTGATAAACCGATGAACGTCCTGATGCCGTTCTGTCCTTGACAGCGAGGCTGAAACTGACACCAAACTGTACGCAATACTTGGAAAATCCACACATTGTTAGAGGATCAAAGACGCATCCTAGTGCAGGCATAACACCCCTGGCAGTAGCACTGTTGTTGGACAGCAGAGAAAGCAGCAGGAAAAATGTATTTGGAGAGTTCTAAGAATGTAGCGGTGTCCTGATTACTGGCACACTGAAATGAGGTTTTCCATGATTTGCCGGGATCCACCCACATTCAAAGAGTCATGGAGGTCACAGAGGTCATTGGCACTGCATGGCAATCTTAATCCAATGTGAAGTTGATCTAGCTGACAAAGTCTGGCAAAGCTTTATAAACCATGAACTGTTCTGCAAGTCTAGTTCTCAAAGTTTCTTTAAACTTTACAAGCTAATGTCAAAAGCTGCCGTCTAATGTGCTAACCTTAAGGAAAGATAGTGGGTTGTGTGTATTTTTGGCTTCATTTAATAATGCTTCCTTCAACAAATAAAAAAGTATTGCCTTTGTTACTGCAGCTAGAGAAGAAAATCTACAAAGATGGTGTGAATCCAGCATTTTTTCCAGCATTTTTTATGAATGAAAGTTGCTTTGAAAGCAGGATTTCTTCTACTCTTAAGATGAACCTTGACATACTTTTCCCCTGCAAGTCTGAACCACTCACTGGATAAAATATTTCCAAACACAGGCAAACTAAAAAAAACTGAAAGGGTTGTTTTTTACCCTAAACCTTTTGACTTGGTACTGGATCCAGACATCATTTCATATGTCATCGTTATCCTATTCACCCTTTAAAATCAAATTTTCTGCAATCAAACCATTGCATTACTCTTTAAAGTCTAAAAAAATCACATTGCTTGTGGAAGCTTTGCAGGGTTTCCTTTAACATGAAGGAAAGGGGGATGGGGAGAGCACGGCTGCTGGATTCTAACATCTATTTGTCTATCAACACAACTACGAGTTTCAGTGAGGAATAAACAGATTGCTCAACGTCTGGTTCAAGGCCTTGAGTTGATGTAGCAGCCAAGCTCCTCTGCTGCCCAGCCTTATGTTATGCAAGTGCAGCAATGAGTGAGGACGCTCCTGGTGACAGGCTGTTTAAATGATAGTTTCCACCATGGAATTATAGTCTTTGTTTTGACTTAACCCCAAAACTAAAGCCGAATTTGTGACAAAAATTTAGTTTGAAGTAGATTCTACTTGTCTGTTATTTGGTCTGAATCAGATCGTGCTAAAAGTGAGGCTGTGTTCTTTCTGGCTGTCAGTGATGAGTCTCTATCATACAAACCTGCGTGATGTGCTAAGAGTCTTGTTTATAATTTGTCCTTCACACTCTTAGCACCTACTTTTGCTCTGCGGTTCTGCACTACCACAAGCTGAAATAGATGAACTCTTCATAGACCAACCGCCATGTTTATTTGTGCAGAACATCCTGTTGCAGTGAGGTTTGGAACCACAGTAGCTGGTTTTTTTTGTTTTTTTGTTCCTTTTTTGCAGACATTATAAATTGCTTCGGAGTTCTCATGGCCTATTCCATGAGGTGAATAGACGAATTAATGCACCTCAATGTCTATGCCTGCTCGTTTTCACAGATGAAGCAGAGGTTGGAAAATTTGTTTCCAGCATGTTCTATGCTCTGCTCACATTTCTATGTGTACATGTATAAACTCAGGACATCCAAAGGCTCCTTCTCAAAGTGAGACAGCGTGTCGTGCAGCCTCTGCCTCTACAGTGGCTATGTGCGTCACAAGCAGATAAAGGGGGGAAAAAGAGGGGGCGTCATACGCATTTTCCTGTCCACGGCACATGCATCAGATGAGATGGAGAAATTTTTAGCATCAGTTCTGTCTCGCAGTGTGTCCGCCTACTTGTAGCAGCCTGGCGCTTGCCATAAGGGATTTCCTGCACGACATCTATTGCACAGCAAATGTGAGTGACAATAAAGGCTTTTATCAAAACAGAGCGACAAAATTTGGCAGCAGGCCTGGACAAACAGGATTGGGCGTCTGTTCTATTTCAGGCACAGATCTTGAAAAGACATGAATCGGTTTTGGCACTTATTATATTAAAAGACATTTTTGAGGTTTTTTTGTCTCCCTTTGTTGACATCACTTCAGTGTCCAGCAGCAGGTCAAGCTGCATTCAGATTCACCTTTAAGTTTTGAATATCATCTACAAAAGGGCCTGTCCATGTGGAGCTACTTTGGTTAAGCCTTTGTACTGTGCCTCAAACCCCATTGTTTTTTTTATATAATTTTTACATTATTAAGCGTTTATGTGATAAAACAACACAAAAATGCATAATTATAGCGTGCAAGGAAGTTATGACATGGTTTTTGTTGCGCATTTGTTTTCAGCCCCTTTGACCCAGATTCCCTTAAATAAAATTCAGTGCAACTAGTTGCCCTTTAGAGGTCAGTTAATAGTAAATAGAGGTGAGCGGTTTGCAATTTAATCAAAATATAAATACAACGGTTCTGTGAATTCTTCAGAGATCCAAAGCAATAAGATATCCGGTAGCAATTTAGGGGACACAGCAAACATGTAAAAGAAGGTGCTCTGATCAGATGAGAACATAGATGAGCGTTTCTGCCTACATGCAAAATTGTATCTGTAGTGGAAAGCATAACTCTGAACAGTGAAACATGGTGGTGGCAGCATCATGCTTTGGGTAATCTATTCTTCCTGCTGGAACAGGGAACCTGGTCAGAGTTGATGAGTGTTGAAACTAAATACAAGTTGAACTCTTAATCAGGATAGAAATCATCCTTGAATGACCATCAACTTTAAAAAGATTGTTAATATGATAACTAATATAGGTCACATTTACCAGGCTTTATTTCTGAAAAATGTATATCTGAATATTTTCAAGAAGTATCAATAGAAATGTTTAAAGATGCAAATTGAACGTTAAAGTTCTAGAAATATGTTTCCCCTGGTTACAGTTCATCACTGAGTCATGCTTTTATTCTGAAAGAGCGCCGGTAAACGTGAATGCCTCATAGTATTTCAGCAAACTGCAGTATTCTCTCAATTAGAGTCAAAAGGATACAGTAAACTATCCCAATTAACAGCACTATCTACCACCAAATCCACAACACTCCTGACTTCTTTAGCAAAAACATGACAGAAGTTAGCCGCTGCTAGCAATTAAAAGGACAGTAAAAAATATATATATTGAAAAATAATACATTTTTGAGGAAGAAAACCTGTTTTAAATATATTTAGGTGGTGATAAATATGAAAGAAATAAAAGGGTTAGGAAAAGTAAAACTGCAAAAACTCTCGCAAAACTTTTTATCAAAAAACAAAGAAAAAAAATAGAATGTTCAAGAAAAAAGTATGGTTGAAAATTAAAGGTTCAAAAAAAATAAACATGAGTTAAAGATTAAAATACAAATACATATTTGTACCTGATTGATCAATTATTGAATAAAGCTCTTCTTTTCATTATTTTGTTGCATTTAATGGCTAATTTAATGGCACTTATTTATATGTCTAGCTACTTTTTGGCCCTGTAAATATTTTAGAAAGTCATTAATGTTTTTCTGAATGTATTCTTAATTATGGCAGGATTGGTCCTCTATACCTCATGTGTTGGAAGTCCAGAGCTAAATAAATTAAGAATCTTTGCCAAGACTGGAAAGTTGCTGTTCACAGAGGCCCTTCATCTACTCTGACTGAGCTCAAGCAGTTTTGCAAATAAGAATAGGGAAGGTTTTCAGTGCTAGATTTGCTCAGCTGGTAGAGACACTCCCCCAAATACTTGCAGTCGTAACGCCGGCAAATGGTGGGTTCACAATTTATTGACTCAGCAGGCTGAATATAATTCACTCCATCCTTTTCAGATTTAATAGAGGAGTGGCAAGATTTTTATTTGAGAAAAAGTTTTGTTTTTAATCATGTATTATCTTACTTCCACTTCACAGTGATGATCTACTTTGTGTTAATCTATCACAGGGGTGTCCAAAGTGCGGCCCCGGGGGCCATTGCGGCTCCTGGACAGATTTTGTGCAGCCCCCAACTGCAATTCAAGAAAAATACAAATTTGATGCAGATTGACCAATAAAAATTTTTGCATACTCTTTTGTTTCATACTAAATAGGACCACGTCTATCCAGTGACTTCTTCCAAACTGCAGATTTAGGTGAACTCAAATCTACTTTTCATATATTTATTGAACTGAAATACAGCCCGCGTTTTCAAAGAAAGTGTGACCTAAATCCTGTTGCTGAGAGTAGTTTCTTTAATCTTTTTCAATCAAGCCTAAAAGAATTAGTAAACTAGATGCCTTTCTTTTTAATAAGGCAGATTATTTTTTAAGTGGTGGATCTACAAGGATTAAAACACATTCCTTTTGAACAAAAATTACCTACTTTATTTCTTTAATTCAAAAATTGAAAGCTTAGTTTATTCTTAAATTACAAAAAATTGTTGGGCATTTTAGTTTTTGAAAAAATTCCATTTTTGAGGCCCACAAATACGTTTGACTCGATGATTTTGGCCCGTATGACAAAAAATTTGGACAGCACTTGTCTATCAGATAAAATTGCAACACAAGACACTGAAGTTTGTGGCTGTAATGACAGAAAATGTAAAAAACAGTTTAAGGCAGATGAATACTTTTGAAAATCACTGTACGTAAGAGTGTATGTACAAAGTATGTATGTGCAGCTCAGGTCGGTGTTTGCCTGGGCTCCTGTGTGTCTGATGGTGTGTGCTGAGTCTGACTGTTCCTGTTTCAATGCCCTGGTCTCCTGTTCTCTCTCACCCACACACTCCTTCTTTCTGTCACCATTGCACTCTCCCTCATCCTCACCCTGTCTCTCCCCACAGTTCTCTGCTCTCTCTCTGTCTCTCTCTCCCCTCTCTCCTCTGCAATAACAGTGCTGACCTAGTTTCTGCCTGTTCAGGGCTGCCTGTGGAATTTTACAGCGGCCTGCCTTCCTGGCAGCTTGGCTGCTTCAAAATGAAGGCTCAAAAGCATGACTGTGGATTTTTATTCTAGTCGCATCATAATGGGCCTTATATTGTCTGTTTTCTCCCCGATCCGCTCACCCCAAAGTATGCACCCTTTTCAGATAACAATCGCAGACTGTATGTGTGTCTGTAGCTTCTTTTGGAAAACTGTAGCAAATCTGTTTTCTGTTTAAAGTCGCATTTGGATAAGAAAAGAGATGATGGCAGTCTGGTGTGAATTTAGATTGGTGCCAGCCACTAAGCTTCTTTTCTTTCGCCTCTTCCCTTCTGTCCTTCTCTCCACCTTCACAAATAAATTTTTAGAATCATGCCTAGCACAATTAAGCCTCTGCTAACAAGACATGTGTTTAGACAAACAGGGAGCAGAGCTATTTTTATGACTGTTAATGTCCCAGATCTACGTCAGCACACTATTCTGGGGGAATCTTGATTAAATCTAACCTTCTTCCAATTGGGCACAGGGAATGTTGTGTCACAGCCCGAGAAAGATGCATCTCTGGAATGCGTTTCTGAAAGCTTGGCTTTAGCACGCTGAAATCTAAACCAGCACTGCCGCACATTCATTCCTTCCCCCTACCCTCTGCCTCTTTTCACTCACCAATCCTGGGCGAGCAGTTGGAGTTCAGTATTCATGGATCATTATGTTTGTCTTCCCAAAAAAAGGCTTCATCAGGGTCAGGACTGCTTGTGCAAATAACTTGGCTTTCGTCTTTGCAGGTTTCCAACGTAGTCTTAAAAAGTCTGGAGTAAAAAGTATGGAATTTGATTTTAACATTTTTCAAGTTTGAACAAGTATGGAAATGAAAATATATGAGTATGAAAAAAATGTTTCAGTTTCCAGACATTGTTGGTAAATACTCAATTGGTATTAGCTGTGATGAATCCACACTCCTCTCTTTCTCATCTATGTTTCCAACACCCTCTGTGACCTTTAGCATCTTGGCTACTGTAATCTGTGTCAGGTGTGGGTATTTACTACAGTGAAACTCCATCCAACATGCTGAATATTATATTGCCATGCAAAATGTATGCTCCTGCAAGATATTAAAATTGTGCACATTGATATTGTGACATATTGGGTAACATTAACGGTCATCCAAATATCCAAAACAACAGCCAAACAAAAGTTTTGCATATGACAAATGTCTGCATTTAGTGTGAAAAAGCTAATTGTTTTGTTTTTAAATGTTCACAGTGTTATAAAAACAGCAGAAAAAAAAATCTAAAAAATCATGTTCTGGAAAAGTATATAATTTTGAAAAATAACATTTGCTGGAACCCTGTCTCAGCTGTTTTACTTCTTGCTGATGCAAATGTCCATGCGGTTCATTTATTTTAATATTACTTTTGCTTTGGTATTTCTTTTAGATTTCGGGGACTGGTCATGGTGTCCAGTGCGAAGGTATGGGACCCCCCCCATGTGGGTCTTACTCAGCCACATCTGAGAGAGCAACACCTGGCTCCTGGTCTTACTCCCCTCTGCAACTCCTCAGATACTGCTGCTAAGGACACTGAACTCCACGAAAGTCGGGAGTTGTCACCTTTGTCTTCCCCTCCTCCGCCGCTGGTGACCCTCAGTACAAGTCACCCAATTCAACATCCACCTGTCAGTTTGTACATTGTGAGTAAGACTGAACCACTAATTAAACCTGCCCACAGTCTCGGTGTGGTCTCTCAATCTGAGGAAGAGGAAGCTGAGCAGTTGAAGATGAAGGGAAAAAGACTAGGATATCGTGTAGAGGCCACACTGGACGACAAGCTGGAGGACATGGGTGATGGACCTAAAAATGCAAAAATCACCCTAAGCTTCCCGCTTGGTGCCGCCCCAGTCCCAACGTCTCTGACCTCACCTGACCACTGTCACAGCTCTTCCTCATCCTCTCCTTCCCCCCAACGACGGCGCCTATCATCCAAGAGCTCAGACAGGGGGTCCTTGTGGAAACTGGACGCCACCATGGATGTAAAGCACAGACCCTTTAAGCCCCCAAGACATGACAGCTCTCCGTCCTCCTCGCCCTCCTCCTCCTCCTCTCCCATGGCTACTTTTATCAGGAAGGATCTAAAATCTCCGCCTCCTCTGAAGTGCTCCAAACTCAGTTCAGAGACTCAGATTCACAGGTCACCCCCAAGAGCTTCCACCGGGCCTTTAGGAGGCTGTTTTGGTGGAGATGGGTGGGATGAAAGGCACAGAGTGGCCAATGGAACAGCCTCACCCTCTCAGACTGCTCAGATCCTCTTCAGTCTGGGCACATCAGCCTATCAGAGAGGTGTGGATACAGACAGGAAAGAGAAACTGACAGGGAGGCCAGTTGGAAAAACAGGGAGTCCCCACAGACCAAGTCTTCACCCACCCACCCTCCACCTCCCTCCACCTTTACCTCCTCCACCTCCCCCGCCTTCTGAGGGTCTTACTGCACCCCCCCACTCGTCATCCTACCCCCCTTCTGACGGCATGAAGCCAGAGCTGATTTGTGGTGTGTGCCATCGGCTTTTCAGCTCAGCCTCTTCCCTCACGGTCCACATGCGGCTGCATCGTGGCAGCCGTGCCCTCAGCTGCCGCTACTGTGGCAAAGTATTCATCCACAGCAAGAGACTGCAATCCCACGAGACCTCCTGCAGGGCGCCAGGGCTGCATCCTCCTGCCCTGACCGTACAGCCAAAGGAGGAGCTGAAGGAGGAGCCGCTGGAGGATGGTGAGGTGAGAGTGGAGGGGGGAGTGATTGTGGGACAGACAGACATCAGCAAAGGGCGGCCCGGAAAGAAAGTGCGGAGCCTCCTGGCGCGCATACAAGCCGGTGACGCAGCAGCCACAGAGCTGCTGGCGGGTGATGAGAACCATTTTGTGAAGGTGGTGGATGGCAACGTCATCTACTTCTGCTCTGTGTGCGAGCGATCCTATATGACCCTGTCCAGCCTGAAGCGTCATTCTAACGTGCACTCATGGCGGCGCAAATATCCCTGCCATTACTGCGACAAAGTCTTTGCCCTGGCAGAGTACCGCACAAAGCATGAGGTGTGGCACACAGGAGAGCGCCGATACCAGTGCATCTTCTGCTGGGACGCCTTTGCCACCTACTACAATCTCAAGACACATCAGAAGACCATCCACGGAATTAATCCGAGCCTGATCTCCAGTGAAAAGACAGCTAATGGGGGTTATAAACAGAAAGCGAATGCCCTCAAGCTCTACCGCCTTCTGCCCATGCGCTCCCAGAAGAGACCCTACAAGACCTACAGTGACAGCTTACATAATGGCCTTCTTCTTCCACCAGCTGATACCCCCTCCCTCTCCCTGCCTGGCCTTGGCTGTGCTTTGGGCTCTGGGGACCTGGAGAGCATCATCGCAGGAGCCCCCTCTCAGAGTCTAAAGCCTGATCCAGATGCCTTTTCCGATGGCTTCCCAATTTCTCTTGCTGCTGAGCACAGAGACTTATCTGAGCTTGCCCTTGAGAGCCAAATTGGAACACATGAAAGTGAGGCCCTAGAGTTAGAGCAGGAGGGAGGCAGTTTCAAAATGTCCAATAACAGCAAACACAAAACTTTAAAAGCAGGGAGAGGCACAGAAACAGGTATGCCCTCTGTTATAACATATGGACATACAAAACCCTCTGTTATAGTTCACGGAGCAGTTGTGTCATCCTCAGTCATTGTGCATAGCAATCAGGTTACTTCTGGAAGTGAGAAAAGCCCAGTAACCAGCCCATCCCCCGAAACCAGTAATAGCCAGATTTCAATCAAGGGCAGTCCTAAAGCAATCAAAAAGCAAAGAGATAATACAGATAATCACAGAAAGAGGTCCAGGGACAGTTTAGATACAGCAAACAAGGGCTCAAAAGGAAGACACAACACTGAGACAGGCAGAGCATTTCACAAATCCCGCAAGTCCCACAATAAGACTACAATAACAATCTCAAAGGGGGTATCAGCATCTGGAAGCCCACAGGCCAAAGAATCAGGGCCACTGTGCCAGATAACTGTCCGCATTGGCGAGGAGGCCATAGTGAAGCGCAGCATCTCTGAGACAGACCTTAAACGAGACAAAAGCCTTTCTCCTCAAAAAATCAAACGAAGTGAAACATCATATGTAAAGGAGCCACGCCAAACTCACTCACACCACCATCACCATAAACACCGCCGACTAAGCACATCCAGCCTGGATGAAGACGGGGGAAAGGAAGCAGGAGATGATGAGGAGGAGCAGGAAGAGATGGAGGAGCAAGACGGCAGGGATAAAAGGTCCAAATCCCCTGATCAGGTGAGGGAGTACTTCTTTCGTAAGGGGGTGCGGGAGCAGGACAGTGACAATGACATAGAGGATAATCTTTGGCGACCTTACTACACCTACAAGCCTAAGAAAAAGGCCCAAGCACATCTACAGAGAGTTAAGAACTGGCAAAGGAAACTCAAGTACAAGCGCTCCATCCGACTCAAGAGGAGGGCAGAAAGACTGAAGAGGCTTCTGAATAAACAAACTGAGAAATCACAAGATGAGGAGGAGGACAGGACAACTCTAGAGGCTGAGAAACCTAACAAGGATGTTGGAGAGGAAAGAAAGAAGGATAATCTCTCTTCCCCTTTAAAGGAGAAAAAACAGGATGTAGAGGAACAGGTTAAAGAGGCCTGTCATGAGGTTTCCACCCCCCCTGTCCGCTCTCCAAAGCCCCCTCTGTCTACCTCAATGGCTCCCACAGGAATAAAGAGGAGGCCTTGGACTAATGGGAATGCAGCAGAGTGTGGCACATGTGGCCGCTGGTTCTCAAGCCCCAGGAAGCGAGACAAACACGAGCTGAGCCATCTGCTAGAGTTTGTATGCCTCTTCTGTCGGGCCACTTTCCCCTCAAGGGAAAAGTTGGAAGACCACCAGAAAGCCCAGCATCCTAAGCCCACTGAGGCACCCTCTGTGGCCACTAAATGTGGTGAACAAACGGCAGGCATGGGTATCAAATCCGTGCCTGAGATCTCAAAGCATGATGAAGATAAAGAGGGACTGCTTGGACTGGGAGGTAGTAATTCTAGTCCGAGTCGTTTAAGCAGAAGAGCCTTATCAAGACACACTTGTCCACAGTGTCATAAGGTTTGCAAGACATCATCAGCGCTAACTCGCCATATCCGACGTCATGATTTAAGTAGTTCTCCAGAAAGAGAAAAAGAAGATACCAACTCAGAGGCAAAACCCCCTCAAACAGTTACTGAACCTCTTTGCACAGATCCTGAGACTGATAAAGGACAAACTCCCAGTGCTCACTCTGTTTCAGTTATCAGTTATTCACCGGCAGAGCTACCGAATGGTGGCGACTGTTTGGCATCACAGCAGCATGATGACCATTCAAGTGAACTTTCAGACAAACACCTGAAATTAGACTCCAGTGAAGAACCTGAACTGACACAGCTTGCACTTTTTGCTCCAGAGATAGAACCCATACCACAACCTGCAGATCTTCCATTAGAAAGTCCAGTTAACCTCACACCCACCAAACCTGAAGTTCCACCTGCCACACCCTCCTCTCTCCAGAGTGTGCTCGTCATGAACGAATCCGAATGTCTCGACTACCGCACGACAATTAAAAAGAGCCTAGATGGTCAGAGCCACAGAAAAGCCAGCCCTTTGCACTTTGTGACATCCATCAACACCTCCCCGAATGTGCCCGTGACATCACAGACCAGAATAACCACTGCTGCTCCTCCTGTTTCCATGACAACAGCTCCCAGCTCCGAGGGGGGATTCACGAGATGGGATGGGGTCATTATTGACAGAGAGAGGCAGAGTGGGAGTGGTACAATTTTACACACAGGTTACAAAGAATTGCCTCTGCTCCAAGATCTCAGAGTCCAGTCCCTGTCCCGGAGTCCCTCTCCCAACGAAGCACAAGACTTGACCATGTCCTCTATTTTAGCTCGGGAGAGGGAGATAGAGAGGCAAAGAGAGGCAGAGGTAGAGCTGGATAGACAGAGGGAACGGAGGAGGAACAAGGAAATTGAGAAGGAGAAAATCAGTAGAGTTGCTTATCCTCCACAGGAGCAAACTGCTCTCATTGTCCCTAAAGAAGAGCCTTTGAGCCCTGTAGCATCTCCCCAACATATGTCTACCCAAACCACTATAAATGGACCCTCTTTGCGCAGGCACACTCCCAAGTCCCCCTGCCGGCCCCCTTCAACTACTGGACTGATGGCTCAGGCCAGCCGGCAGGTTCATTTAAGTTCACAAGGACTTGACAGGCTGACGCTGCCCACTGGAGCAGTTGGTGCCACTGACCGCCCCTCTGCACACGCTCTGCTTCTTCCTCGAGCCTCTCAGCCACCTGGGCCAGACCACCAGGACACTTTTTCTGGCAGAGATTCACAGCAAGGCGACACCACCCCAGCTGACTACCCCTCCCAGGATTATCCCCTACCCCTCATTGTGCCAGACAGCTACAGATCTGTTAAGAAGCAGGAAGAAAACCTGCTCATGTCCACTTATCCACCTGGAGCACTGCCCTTTGGTCCGCTGGGGAAAGTCATAGTACCTGATGGAGGGGACTTAGGCAAGCTGCCGTTCTACCCGGACCCTTACCAGCTGCTCTATGGGCCCCAGCTCTTAGCCTACCCCTATAACTTGGCAGCACTTCCTGTGGCTCTGAACATGATGGCACCAGGAGGGGATAAGGTGGAGCCTCTGCCGTTCCTCCCCACCATTTTCAACTACGCAGCCACTGCTGGACCCTACATGGGAGCAGCACCTCACCCGTTTGTGGCAAATCCCGGCCTCTACAGCAGCAGCGGCAGTGGCAAAAAGCAGCGAGATGGCAGCAGCAGTAAACAGTAGGACATAGATGCACTATAAGAAGTATAATTCAAAAAGGACAGCCTTATGTGCTCTGGCTGGGAGGGGCAGGGTTACCATGCTGACTGGCCCACTTTATTCTACAGAGATCAGAGCTAAGCATTATACAAGTTTGTGTGAAGGGGTGGAGGTGGAGTAAAGAAACAGGGTGGAGAAGCCCATATTACGGTGACGTCTCACTCCTCCACCTTTTTTACTCCTGCTCCTCTCCCTCTCCTGTTTCCTTGTAGTGTGTTGTTGTTCTGGGGCTTAATTAATTTTCCTCTCAGACTCGTTATTATATCTATAATATAAAAATACAAACTGTTAACAGGGTGTTTGTTGCTTGGAGAATTAGTCCAGTCTACTTCCCTTTATAGTTGCCACATAACGACGATCTTCAGGGAAGGCGTTGTTTGGGTCCGGATAGGGCATGGAACTCAACACAGTCGGAGCACTAACCGGCTCTGCGTATTTTTGTACGAGGGAGTGGGAATGCAGGGTTATCCTGCTGTCATACTGTCCATGAAAGCTGTACTCGAGCACGTACATGCATATATACGTAGGGCAGTTTGTGCATGCAGTGTTTGGCTGAAGCAGGTATGAGTGTGCGTGTATTTCTGAGTACTTATGGATGAATGAATCTAGACCATTCCATGTGTGATTCCCACAGCATTCCTACTCTTGTTGGGATGGCTACTGTAGGTCAGTATGTAGAATTGCTTTTAGAAGAGATCCCTCATATCCAAATCCTTAGAAAGTCAAAACTTTGGTTGGATGGAAGTGGATGACAGTGATGGAGCTTCTTAAGGGGATAGTTTGAGATTTTTGAAACAGGGTTTTGTTAAAAGGTTATAAGCGGTTAATAAATTACCTGCATTTGATTCCTTCTAGGTATCTCCATTTTGCATAAATGTAGATTAGTTGAACCCAGAAGCTGAAACTAAAGCAGTTATTTGTAGAGGGGCCAAGACCACAGCAGTATTTTCCAATCTAATAAGAGCCTCAAAAATGACATAGCGATTAATGGGAACACTGTTTTATGAACCTTTAACTCAGCAGTTCTCCAACTTTTCAGTGCGAGTCCCCCTTATTAAGGAAGAAAATTTTCCTGGTCTCACCACCTCGTTAATACTTGAAAAGAAACCGATCAAGTTTAATGTCAGTTTTAGAAAAAACTGTTCTATATTTTTATATGTCAACAAGTGAACATGTTTCTGCCTAATTTTTCCATTCATATTTAGATTTTTTTAAAATAAAGATGCAGTCAAATTGTACCCTGCTTAAATAGCATAAAACAGTGTAGACACTATTCGTTGGCCGTTTATTTATTAACAATACTAAATAAAAGGTAACAATTAGAACTAAAACAAAATGTGTTACCTTTTGATAATCATCAGCGTTTCACCTAAAAACTATGTGGCTTACATGAGGTGTAATAATTCAGCGAATCTTATTTATTTAGTTTTTTAGCTATATGCTGTCATACACAGATAGTCCCCATCATACCAGCAAGAACAATGATAAAAATTGATGGTCAGGCCCTGACCATTATTTATCATTATTTATATCATTATATCATTATCATTATTTATAGCTTATGCTCATTTACATGGGAAATGGAGTGTGGAGGGTGGAGGGTGGAGGATGGAGGGTGGAGGCTGCGCAACATCAGTGATCTTCCTGTGTGAAACTCTTATTGAAAGCAAAAAATGTAAAGTGGTTCCGGTAGCTACCAAATAGCAAGCTAAGGCAGTGTAAAAATCGGCAAAATGGCATTCTCAGAAACCGCTTAAATATATTTGCTTTTTAGACCAGTTTACTCTCAAATCAAGCATTTACTATCCCCGGAAAAACTTAACATGTTTTGTTCTTAGAACATGTTTCACACAGGAAGATCACTGATAGTGTTCACAACAACAGCTATTATGTTTCTGTGACTTGAGTCGTTTTGACACAGTCTGCTTTGGTCTGGGCCTTCTCGATCTAGCCATTAGCGTCGGCCTCTGGGACCAACTAATCTGGATTTATACTAAATGAGGACAACAAGAGAGTCATCCGCTCCATAAGATAATACCTGCTTATAACCTTTTAGAAAATCCTCATTTCAAAAATACTGAACTATCCTTTTAGGTGTCAACAAACCTGATGACCTTGTGACAGGTTGGCACTGTAGGATCTGTATAGCATTTACAATAGTTTATATTTTATGTGCACAAAATAGACAAGTAGTGGTCACTTAAAGGAGACATATGTAGCTGCTTTGGAAATGTAGCTGGCCACTGGGTAAAACAAAACAAAGGCTGGTAGAGCATTGCACTTCCATTTTCATCTCATTTCTTTGAAAATAGGTATTAACAAGGAAAAGAATAAAGACCATTCAGCCTTTGTATTGTGTAGTTTCTTTTCCTCTTGCTTGACAGAGGAAAAGGCCCAATCTTCAAAACCAGAAAGGATTTAGGGTATCGTATTATTTCTTTATAGGAAGACAAATATATATGGGCACAAAACTGTTGGGCTCTGAATCAGAAGGATAAACAAGAAATGATGCTGAGGAATCAAAAAAACAAAACAAATCCTCAATATTGTAGGGTAGATTTGGAAAAGGTCTGATCTATATCCTGTGTCATTTACTAAGAGGTAGGAAAAGGCTGAGCTTATCAGCCAAAGGGGTGGGCCAAAACTCTCCCGACGCCCTCCTGGGGCCTTTTTGTTACATGTAAAGTTCTTTATGTGTTGGTTTCGTTAAACTATGTTGTTTTTTGTTGTTTAGCCCTCTTACCAGATGGAAGTGGCTTCAGTGAAAAGGAGGTGGGGGGGGTGTGAACTTAAAAACATGAATGTAAATTTAGTCACGAGGTTAATGAAGTACAGCTGCATTAATGGTAGAGTTGGTTTCAGTTCCTTTTTTTGTTTGTTTTGACACAAGTAACCTGTTGAAGAACCGTATAACGTCTGGTATGCATATATACAGTAGTCCTAGGAACATGTCAGTAAACTTGGGTTTGTTATCCACAAAGCATGAGCAACACTCGCTTCCTAACTGTTTATATCCTCAGCAAATTGACTTTGTGTGCACAGCTTTTCTTTACTTTATTATTTCCTACGTTGTGGGCTTTTGTTAATCTTCCATATCTCTGTCGAACTTTAAACCACACTTCAAAAAAAAGAAAAATAGCCCGTTAAGAAGTTTTTTTTTTGCAATTGCCCCACCCTGTTTTTAAGCACCTTCTGGCTCGCTGCACCTCCTCTGAATGAAGTACACGTACTTCAGTGTGAGTGCACGTATGCATTTATTGGTTCCTATTAAAAGTGTTAAATAACACAATGTGGCCGACTGCAGGGGAGCATCACAGATCCCCTCCAGTGTGGTTACAAGCCTTTTTTTATGAGTTTGTGAGAGCGTGTGACTGTGCAAATAAGAAAACCAAAATAAATCTGCCTAAGCAGTTTATCGGCCACCTGGTTCTGTTTTTTGTTATTATTATCATTTCTTTTGGATTCTTCTGTGAGTTAGTTTCATTGTAAAAAAAAAAAAACTAAAATAATAATAAAAAGCCTTGCTGTTTCCAGTACACTGTCTCAAGCCATTCCTGTAGATGGATACGTTTGTGTTTTTTGGACCATTTCTTATGCCATAGTTTGCCATCATGGTTATCAAACAGACCAAAAGCATGCAAATTGACGTATCGTGGTGACTGGACTGGAATCTGGTGGTAATATACAACTATTTACTGTATGTTTTAGTTCAAATGAATGTGCCTCTGCTGATATTTAAATAACTATCTATAGTAAGACGTGGATCTGCCAGATTTCAACTGCTAAGGTGCCTTGTTATGGCATAAGAAATTTGAATGGTAAATGAGAGTTTTCTTAATATGGTTTGGAGATAGAGTTCATGGCTTTGTTTGCTATGAAGCTGTTCATAGATGTAGGAGTGTGGCTAAACTGTTTCAGTATCGTGTACATGTCTAGGGTAAAACTGTGCCATATAGAGCCCACAGA
Source organism: Crenichthys baileyi (assembly GCA_036173005.1). Lineage (NCBI taxonomy): Eukaryota > Metazoa > Chordata > Actinopteri > Cyprinodontiformes > Goodeidae > Crenichthys > Crenichthys baileyi. The sequence goes on from JAHHUM010002602.1 coordinate 287,437, forward strand.
ATATGTTAATGTTATTTTTAAAAGCTGTTTTAATGTTGCCTGATGACTTTGTCTTTAGATTTGATACAAAGGCTTGTAGCCACAGCTCTCCCAAAGTCTGTAGTCTCCTTTTTCTGACATTCTTCTTGTCCTTCCTCCCCCCTCCCCTTGTTTTTTGTCTCCCTTTCCTTTCTCTTTGCTGCAATCAAACAAAATAAAGTATTAACCTGATGACCCAATAAAATGTCTGGACTTGTTTTTTTTTATAGCTTAATCAAGATTTCTTCCATTGAATGCTAGTTTATTCAGAGTTTTCTTATGATTCTTTTATGGTTTTTATTGTATCCCTCTGTAGTTATCAGCATTACTGGTAAGATGTGTAAAAGCTCTAAAATAAAGAAAACTTCCTAGCATAATCTCATAGTACTTCTTCAACTTTATTTTTAAGTACACTTATTCAAAGCTATATTAAGAAAACTTTCTTTCCTTTTTTAAAATTGCACCCCTAAACACTCCTATAAAATAAATGTAACTAAGGGAAGTTTTTGAATGGTTTACTTTTTGGCCAGATTGTTTAGAAGCATTTATTAGTAAATCATCACTTCCTGTTTCTTTGGGGTATGAATACAATGCGTCACAGAGGTCTGTTTCTTGTAGCCACTCTTCAAAACAGGAAGGATGGGAGAACATGCCACTATGAAGGGAAATGATATTGAGAAAATAACTACTAGCCTAAACTTGAACATATTTACTGTCAATAAGAAAAGTTGAAACCACTGGAGCTGTGACCAACAAGAGCTGGACAAGCTTACCTTGCCACAGAGCAGTGAGGACGTCAAGAAAGGTAGAAAAACCTCCAAAGCTCAATGTTGGAGAACTCTTTCAATTTGAGATTTTCTTCAAATAAAGAATGAGTTTATTTTGAGGCTTTTTTAACAGCTTTTTAGTCACAGTACCAATATCTGCAGGGAGATGGATCTGTGTTGATTAATAATTCCCAGGATTTAGCGGTTTACTTGAGGTAAATATAGTTTGAAATAGTCTGTTTACATATCCTGATGAACTTTGCATGTCTGTGAACGTTTTTTAACGGTTCTAAATCCCCTTGTTAGGTATTTTTGTCTGCTTGTGTTTTTTTCTGTCCTTTTTTTATAAGTTTTACATTCGTGATTTTTTCCAGATTAACTCCTCTTTTGACTTTTTTAAAAAATAGACCAAATTCATAAAGCAAGGCTACACTTGTTTACAATATCTCTTAATATAGAGCTTTATTCATTATATAAACGCAACATTTAGGTTTTAACAATTTAAAGTCATCACTTTATACTCAGGGTTCCTACATAGTCTTAATAGGTTTTGAAAAGAAGATAATTTACTTACTAAGTAAAAGAAAAACTGATTTTATTCACTAAACCATTCCTAATAGGTGAAAGTCTGGAATTCTAAAACTAAAGTTCTTAAACTATTTTCAGAGTACTGTTAATTTCATAATAATAAAATGGTTTGGCTGTTTTTATAAGGAACAGTCCTTTAGAAACTTACTATGTGCTAATAAAATAGATAAAGTGCTGTAATTTTTTTCAGTTCTCTTGTACAACCTAAATTCACTGCAGTAACAAGATGTACAGAACAGGTGAGAATACGGTAGATTTACTGGGGAAACCCCTAACTACACAGCGACCAGCATACATTGCTTCAACGGTATTTGCTATAAAAAACATAACTTTACTTTTAAAACAACACAAATAGTTTATAGCGTAGGTTTGACTGTGTGAGTTTCAGACCTCCAACTTGGTGCTGAGTTTTTATTAGAACGGTTATCATAAAGTGAGGTTTTATAATGTGTATATGCTGTAAAATAGGTGCTGTTAATTTGTAGGAAACTATTGTTTGTTGGCATTAAAGATGGCACCATAAAATCTAAAAGGCTTACGTCTGGAAATGAAGGTAATTCTCATATGAAAGAAACGTAGGAACTCTGTAGTCTGTAATTTGTTTAAAACAGTGTTTATCAGGACTAATAAGCATAAGGCAGATAAAACAGTTTGTTCCTTGCAGGATCTTCTGACGTCTGGTTTCCACAAAATGATCTTTCCCACTAGTGACACTCCGTGGTTTAATCAGGAATAGTCAGTCTGGTGAGTCACCAGCTTTACACTCAAAAACGTTGGATTAAAGTCGGAAATATGTCTAAATATGTTCACCTTCAGATGTTACCAATACAAATACTGGTGCATTTAAGGTCCTCATTTACTAATTAGAAATGCTGGAAAACATCGCAACCATCAGTAATGGTATTATTTATACCCATGTTGTCACCCACTGTTACTTTTATCAACATAAGATCTGTGAAGGGGCGTCACGCTAGGAAAGCAACCAAGGGAAGGAACAATTTCATGTTCTGCTTTGATTTGACATTTTCAGATCAGCTCCTAATCCTCAGCAGCTGAGTAGCAGACTGCAGCTGTATGTGTGTATGTGTGTGTGTCAATTGCTCTTTTCCCAGTACTTTCCAGTTATCAAAGGCTTCCTGGAAGGAGATGGTAGTGGGGGGGGGGGATAGCAAGCAGAAAGGAGACAGCAAAGCTTTGTGGCTTTAAGCACATTTTCAGTCTCACATGTACATAGCTGCGGTGTGGGAAAACACGCACCAGTGGCTGGGCTGAGGTCACTGACCCCAACTGCCAGTTGGAGGCTGATTTTAGTTCCTGTAATTTCCCTGAATTCAACACTTTTAGGTTAATTTCTATTGATTTGGTTGATAAAAATGCACACCTAAATGTATGTTTTGTTCTAAGGCTGGGTTAGGAAAAGCAATCTTCATTGACCAGTTTTTCTTTTCTCCATACCATGTGTAACAGCTCTTTACTCCATTTCTACCACCCACAAACCTTTTCACCAAACATCCTATTAGTCACAGTCGAAACTCTTCCTCCAGGGGATCGATTGGCTGCAGTAGCCGTGCTCTGTTTGCCCTCTGGACCCCATGACAGTGTGCCAAAGCTCACCTACGCTCCACTCACACATACTGTGGCCGAGTCTCTCTGCTCTTTATCCTACAAGAAAGCTCAGAGTGCCAAGACCACCCTAGGGCTTTAGGGAGTGCATACTGGGTGGACGCACTGAAGGATGGCCGTGCTTTGGAAAGCAGTGGCAGGTGGACTGCTCTTCACTGTCTGCCTCATGGGATGGCGAGTTGAAGGGCAGGGGAACGGTAAAGTATGTAATGCTGTAGTGTAAGGATTATGTGTATCCAATGCTTGGTGTAAGAATGACGTCTTTAAATATTTGCCGGTGTATTTTTAGCTGTAATATGTGTTAATTTTCCTCGCTGTTGATGTTCATAAAAGTTGTTAGATTTAAAGGTTAAAATCGGCTTTTGATGGTCAAAACATCCAGCAGATGTTTTTGTGTAAAGTATCATATAAAAATGTTGCGCGTAGGCCTAAAACGCTTGAATCAACTCATACTGCAGTTCCTGAGCTAGTTAACGAGAGGGGAGTCAGACATTTTTTAGACTTAGGACTTTGGTCAACAGCACACTCAAAAACCGTTCACTTCAAAAAATTTGTTCAACTGAAAAAATGTGAGAAAAAAACAGTCCACAATATTCTTTAAGGTGCAACTATGAAGATTTATAACAACACAATTTTTTTGTTAGTCAGTCATTTTCCATCACTTCTTCCATAGTGGGTCACGGAGAAGCTGGTGACTATCTCTAGCAGTCTATGGGCAAGAGGCGGGGTACACCCTGGACGCACACACCCATTCATACCTAAGGGCAATGTAGAGAGACCAATTAACATAGTAGTTATGTTTTTGGACTGTGGGAGGAAGTCAGAGTTCCCGGACAGAACCCACACATGCACGGGGAGAACAAGCAAAATGCATGCAGAAAGACGAAACCCAGGACTTTCATGCTGCAAGACAAAAGTGCTAACAACTGCGCCATGGTGCAGCCCTTTCATTATTTAATGTCAACTGGAAAGAGGCTTTCTAAACCAAGAATGAACAGCTGACTACAGCAAATTGTTGAAATTCCTTTAACCTGAGCAAGCATGTAGAGACAGTGGAGGGGAACCACTCCCTTTACAAATGAAGAAACCTACAGCAGATTCAGATTGGGGAGGCCATTCCTCCCGATCACTCCTCTCCAGGTGTCACTGTCTTTTTCCACGTGGGCGTTAAGGTCCCCCAGCAGAATAATGGAGTCCTCGGGAGGCGCACTATCCAACACCCACGACAGGGACGCCAAGAAGGCCGGGTACTTCGCCCTACTGCCCAGCCCGTAGGCCGAAACGACAGTCAGAGACCTGTCCCCAACCCGAAGGCGCAGGGATGCGACCATCTCATCCACTGAGGTAAACCCCAACAGGAGACGGCTGAGCTGGGGGGCAACAAGCAAACAACAAGGCAACAAGGCAACAAGCAAACAAGCCGGCCGCCTCTCCCCGTGGGCCACTCCAGAGTAGAAGAGAGTCCAGCCCCTCTCGAGGAGATGGGTTCCAGAGCCCACGCTGTGCGTGGAGGTGAGCCTGACTATTTCTAGTCGATATCTCGTGACCTCCCACACAAGCTCAGGCTCCTTCCCCACCAGTGAGGTGACATTCCACGTCCCTAGACACAGCCTAAGCATCCGGGGATCGGGCCAACGAGGTCTCCACCTTCGTCCGCCGCCCAATCCTCTTTGCACCGGTCCCTCACGGTTCCCCCTGCAGGTGGTGGGCCCACTGGGGGATGGCCTCGCATCACTCCTTCGGGTTTGGCCCGGCCGGGTCCTGGCTCCAGGGTGGGACCCCGGCTCCGCCGTACCGGGCGATGTCACGTGCCTCGTTTGTGTAGTCCTCATGAGGGTGTCTTGAACCACTCTTTGTCTGACCCATCACCTAGAGCCTGTTTGCCATGGGAGACCCTACCAGTGGAATTTAAGCCCCAGACAACATAGCCTCTAGGATCATTCGGGCACTCAAACTCCTCCACCATGTTAAGGTGGCGCTTCAAGGAGGGGCTGCCGCATGTTTTGGACACTCGGATGAAGAGAGGGGCTAAGCTGTCCACTGATCACCACCTGGTGGTGAGTTGGATCCGCTGGAAGAGGTGAAAGCCGGACAGACTTGGCAGGCCCAAGCGCATAGTGAGGGTCTGCTGGGAACGTCTGGCAGAGCCCTCGGCCAGGGATGTATTCAACTCCCACCTCCGGGAGAGCTTTGACCAGATTCCGGAGGATGTTGGAGACATAGAGTCCGAGGGGACCATGTTCTCCGCATCTATTTTCGATGCTGCTGCCCGTAGGCGCGGCCAAAAGGTCTGCGGTGCCTGTCGCGGCAGCAATCCCCGAACCCGGTGATGGATGAATTTACTGGTCGGTCTACGTTCCTACCCTCACTTATGGCCATGAACTTTGGGTCATGACCAAAAGAACGAGATCCCGGATACAAGCGGCTGAAATGAGCCTCCTCCATAGGGTGGCCGGGCACTCCCTTAGAGATAGGGTGAGGAGCTCCCCATCCGGGAGGGGCTCGGAGTAGAGCCGCTGCTAATAGCAGCAATAGTTCTGTTGGAAAGACACAGACAAACAAAGAATCACTTGGCCAGGTGTGGGTTCTTTGGAAAAAAGAGAGTCAATGGTAGTGATTGTATGTAATTAATAAATGGAGAGTAGTAGGAAAAAACAAGAGTGAGGAAAATTAGTCAGTATGTTTTCCTAAAACCACACAACTGCTTATTTCTAAAAGAAATTATTTTTTTTCACTCTATATTATTTTTAAGAATAGTATATACTACCAACACTTAGAATAGATAGCTTAATAAACCAAATCTTCATAGACTTTTTATGCAAACATTTCTATTTGAAGTAATCAAACAAGTAATTTTATTTGTTTTTTGTTGTTTTTTTGTTCCTTCCAGTTTTTCCTGCATTTCTTCCAACTTCACTTGCATGTGAAAATGGCATCAACATTGATTAAGCATCTCAACCTTATTAAGAATTTTTTCACATCCTTTATTGCATTGTGATTATGCTTTGGGTTTGATCGACATGGTTTTAAAGACTAATCGATCATTATATCTGATTGGAAAACACAATGAACCTTCACTTTGAATAATAGAGTGAATACATTAGTGTTAATTGAGCAGAGAGCCTTATCATCATGCTTTTGCCTTCCAGAAAGAGGTATCGGGGGATTCCATCATCTACCTCGGTCAGGAGAGAAACCCCTGGAGGCCTCTGATCCGCACGACAGCCAACCTCACTGAGATCAGCAGGTGAGCAGCACATAATCCCAGTATTATGAATAGATTTATGATACTTCTCTCAGTATCACTTAAATACAGCTATGACATTTTAATTAGGCTGTCTTATTTCTCAGTCCCTTCATGTTCTCCTGTTTTTCACAGCATCAAATCGAGTTTTCAGTTTCGGACCTTTGACCCTGAGGGAGTGGTTTTCTACGGAGACACCAAAAATGGAAAGGACTGGTTTGTTTTGTCCCTGAAAGAAGGATTTCCCCTCATGCAGATCAGCAAAGAGGACGTACAAGTCAGCGTGACAGGTGGGCCAAAACTCAATGATGGAAAGTGGCACACGGTGAGTTTCCAGTGAGGGCTTACTGGGAATTAAGAGACTTTGTTCTTGATATCTGATTAATGACTTTTCCTTTCTCTGAAGGTGGATTTGAGCAACCAGGGAAAGTTTGTCATTCTGGAAGTGGACAGCTCACCTGGACTGGTGGTGGGAATGCACTCCAAACAGACAAAAGAGGTCATTTCTGGGGAACTTCGATTGGCCCTCGGTGGGATCCTGACCTCCAAGGACAAGATGATTGTTCAGGTGCTTTATAGCTATAGCCCCTGAAGCTGTTGAAGATCAGTTATTGACCCGGTCATGAATATACAGCCTTATTTTACAGAAATTACTTTTTAGATTTATTTTAAATGTAAACCTAAACAGTATATGACCCTGACAAACAATCATAATTAGACTCTTGCACATTTCTTCCTGCTTTTCCTCTAAGAAACAATGCTTTCCAAAGGTTTTCACATCTGTTGCACTTTTCCAAGTGTGGCGTGAATTTGATGCAATTACATCTGCCAGTCGTTTGGGTCATGTCTCTACAAGCTTTGAACATGTAGAGACTGAAGGTTTTTTCCAGTTCTGACAGACTGAGAGGCCATTTAGAAACTCAGGAAGCCTTTGCAGGTGTTTTGAGTTAATCGGTTGATTAGGGTGTGACTCCATGAGTTTCCAATATTTAACTTTCACAATATTCAAATTTTCTAAGACACTGAATTTTGGGTTTTAATTCTCTGTAAGTCATAATCATCAAAATGACAAAAAATAAAGGACTTGAAATATTTCACATTATATAAGTTTCATTTACTGAAATCAATGGCAAAACATATAGAGTTTTTTTATGATAGTCTGATTTTTTTAGATGTACCCCTGTATTTCAGGTCATTGTCCTGCTGGAAGGAGAACCTTAGCCCCATTCTCAGATCTTCAGCAGCCCATAACAGGGTCTTCTAAAGTTGCCGTGCATTTAACTCTATTCAACTTGCTTCTTTGGTCCTTCTGAAGAAAATGCATCGCCACTGTATGATGCTGCCACCATCATGTGTCACTGTGTGTGATTGTGTGTTCAAGGTGATGTGGTGTGTTTTAATTTTCCACTACACAGAGTGTTGTAAATAGGCTAAAACGTCCAAATCTAGTCTCCTCTGACCGGAACCCTTTTTTTCCCAAATCTTTGCAGTATCCTCTACATGGCTGGTGCTAAACTGTTGTAAATCTCTCGATCTCCTCTATTATATTTCAGTTGTTGGATCATTGATTGGTAAAAGTTAGGGGAGCTTTTTAAAACCTAACCGATTTAAACTTCCCCACAACTTTCTCCCAGACAGGTCTGTTGTGTTCCTTGGTCTTCAGGATGCTTTGTTCTCTAATGTTCTCTAACAAACCTCTGAGGCCTCCACAGAACAGCTGCATTCATAAAGGTGGAAACTATATACTAATTAGAGGACTTCTGATGGCAAGTGGTTGCACTGCATTTTATTTAGGGGTCTCAGAATAAAGGGTATGAAATACCAATGCAGCCCACACTTTTTTGGATTTTTGTTGAAAATGAAAACCATGTATCATTTTACTTTGCAGATGGATCCACAGATGGATGGCTGCGTACGGGAAGGCCGCTGGTTAAACCTCAACATACCCTGGGAGGCGGATGCAGAAGAGCTCTGGCTTTGCCATCAGAACATTCGACCTGGCAGCTTTTTCGCTGGCAAAGGATTAAGCATTTTCAACACCTCAGGTTGTAGCACTGTACCGAATTATATACGATGCAGATGAGTTTAAACACCCACTCATGTGATGACTTGCTCAGTGTGGCTTGGGTATTTGTGCACAACATGAGATCTTAGGTAGCAATATGTTCTGACAAGGTATTCAACTTCAAGAGTGTTTCAGGGATGATCCTGTTAAATGTGGGATTTCCCTGTTTGTTTGCAGTTTTCAGCATCGATGAAGATCAGGGCTTCAAGGTTGAATTTTGGGGAGACTTCAGTCAGATGGATGGAACCATTCTGAGCATCATGTCCTCACAGGAAGAGTTGCTGGGAGCTTTGGTAGCCAGTAATAACACAAATGTGCGTGCCTAAATTTCTCCCAGGTTGTCAGATCACTTTAAACATCATCTTAAATGTCTCAAGATTCTATGATTTGTGAATAAATTAGAGATCAATAATAAAAATACATTTCTGTCTATCTCTGGGTTACAGGAGATTCATCTCACTATCAGGAAGGAAAAACGTGTTCTGAAAAACACTTTGAAAAGGCTGCAGATTACTTTTCTGAAGTCTATTGTGAAATGGTTAATTTATTATGTAGATGAATCAAATGAAATAGCGTTTTCTTATGGACCAGAGAGTACTCCTGGAAATCTCACAATGCTGACAGAGGGGCGTTTCGCCATTGGAGGTCTTCTAGGTAAGTATAAACTGATTTTAAAGATTTTATTTTACATCTTTAGAGCCTCAGATCCCATATTATTGTTCAAAAAGAGAAAACTTAAAGCAAAACAAACTGCCACTAGGAGATGTTGAAGGAAGAAGAGGGAAAAAAAAACATGAACAGACTGCTTAAGGGTGCACAGTCCACTGTAATAGGTGCTGTCTTCTTTCCATTTTTCACTCCTCAGGTGGTGGTAACGATATGGTTGGCTCCCATTTCCTGACAGGCTGTCTGGAGAAGATCCAAGTCCAAGGGAAGGATTTGGATCTGGATTCAGCTGTCAAAGACATGTCAGCTTCTTCTCACAGCTGCCCTGCATAGACAACAAACGCATGTGTGCACTGGAATTCATTTCATTAACTATAGGTGCATAATTCATTGAAAATATGATAACTACAAATTATTTCCATAATAGTGTGATATACTGTATGCTTAAAGACTAATATGTCTTAGCAGAAACCAAAGAAACATGCAGAAAATATGTAAATAAGTGGAATTAAAAAATCACCAACATAAGTTGCAAAACTTCTGGGAAGCAATTAGTGGCTGCAAAGAGATGCACACATTTAAATATAGTCAAATATAAATTACTAAAATGTAATGAAATCTAATCATTGATGGATTCAAACCATAACATAGAAATGTGTTAATAAATAAAATTTATAAGGTGTCATGAAAAAGAAAAATCACGAAAAAAGTGCAAAAGTACCACAAAAGTGGTAGTTGGAGGTGAATGATATTAAAACACCAACAAAACCAGCAAAATTGTAAAATATTAAGTAGACAGAGACACAGACTATATTTCATAATTATTTGTGCATGACTTCTGGCTGTTTTGTGTCTCTCTCCCAGTCTCACACACACCGTCCACTTTCTCTACTCCTTGTACCAATTAACCTTAATATATATATATATATATATATATATATATATATATATATATATTTTATATATATATATATATATATATATATATATATATATATATAAATAATTATCGCTTAAATCTTTAATGAATAAAAAAAACAAAAGGATTTATTTTTTTCATCTGATACATCAGACATGACCATGGCATAAAGAGCCTAAATGTGTGGCTATGAATAAAATATTATTGTTCTTTAAATGATGATACTAGTGAATGCTAATTGTGCTGGTGCGTTTAAGGATAAATAAAGGAAAAGTTATGCTGGGGTGTTTTCAATCCGTGGATGAATGATTCGGCAATTGTGTTGTGCCCTCTAGCGGTTCAATGGAGGCAGTGTCAAAGTCATGCAAGTAGATTTACGTCACTGAACCTATAAAACAACAAAAAAAGACGTGTCATCGAGAGAAAATAAGAAATGTGCAGTGAATAAAAGCATATATCACATTTGTCATTAAGTTGGTTATTTTGTTCTCTAACTTTTTGCATTTTCTTACAGTTATGGACTATAAAAAAGCACCAATGGTTAGTCTTTTTCACATACACAAAAAAAAACAAAAAACAATGTGAAGAAGAAACTAAACAGAGTTCTGGTCATGGTTCACCAAATGCATTGTGGTTGAACAAAGTTAGGAGTAATACATGCCAGATTTAGGGCCACGGTTCTTAAACTCAGCACAAGTACAGGGGCTGTATTGATTATTTGTGATATTTGTGAAGAAGTGGACAACAGTGAGCCAGGAAGTGTCTGTAGCTTCCTTTTCTGCATTATTTACCCTTTAAGTCTGAACTCAGATCTGAGAATGACATCAGATCTAACCTAACCCTGTTCCAGCTCAGAGTTTGAAAACTATTGGGATTCACTAATTGATATACTCAGTGATCAAGTTAATTATTATTAGAAGCTAAAAACATCTTTTTGTCTGCTGTATGTACCGATTTACAAGAGCAGGTTGTATGGTTCTGTGGGTCTTTTGGAAGATTAAATGAGATGCAAATCACCAAGAGTGCAAATAAATAGTTTTTACTTCAGCTATAGCTGGGTTTTATTTGCAGTGAAGTCAGATTAGTTTTTGAGATCGAAGTGGGTGAAAAACCTGCAACTTTCTAACTCAGGATTATGAATTCACGGGACTGTTGTCACTAAAACCACTGTTAATTTTGTAGTTATTTTCAACACAGATTTTTATTCTCCCAGACGAAAATGAGACAAAAACTAAATAAAAAGAAATACAGAATGACTAGAACTATGGCAAGAATTTTTTTTAATGAATAAAATTCTAATGAAAATATTAGATATTAATTAATATTAATTAATAGATATGAAATAAAATCTAATTTTAGTCGTGTTGATAGGAGTTGGAAAGTTGGAAAAAGTTGGAAAAATAGCCAATTATCTTAATCCATATAAAAGTATTTCACTAATTATTTCATATTTCCTGTATTACACGTTATCATAAAACTCGTCAGGTTTCGTAACATGAAATATATCTTAAAATCTGATTAACCGGCAGAGCTGTTTACCTCGAGACGAATCATCTTGTCTATAAAAGTACTGCCCCACCTACAAATTTTAATAGATAATAGGTGTACTTTATTAAGACTGGATTAGTGCACACTGTACACAGTTTAATTTTAAAGTACAAGGTACATAATTGCACGAAGAAAATGCACAAAAGATAAGTAACTGCATGAATTAATTTTTTAATTAATTTGAATCACAAAACTTTGCAAAAACAACAAACTCAGGTTTTACCTAACGGTTTAAGTATTTCAAATTTTAATTATGTATTTTATAGTTCATTAAAAAATGTAGGTAGCTATAGAAATGTTTTATTTATTTAATGTATACAAATGTGGTTTTATTTCGGTGATTACATTAATAAATATGTATTGAACGCCTTACTTATGTTTTTGAATTGAGGCACTTCAGGCCTCTATCAGTTTCCTGTGTAGCTAACTGTATTACCACGGCAACCGCTCGACCGTTGAGATAAGGATGCTGTCGCAAAGCCGGAGTGTCGTGAATCCTGGCCGCCCCCTGAAGATGGCGGCGGAGCTGCATCCGCGGAGTGGAAAGCTGGTCGGCCTGTCCAACTCGAACCGAACCGCCCGGCGCAACCAGCCCGTCCAAGAGTTCAACCACGGCCTGGTGCTCAGTAAGGAGCCCCTGAGGGACCGGGATGTCTTCACCGTCCGTATCGACAAGAAGGTAAACAAGTGCAGGCCCGCCGCTGGCTCTCCTGAGCGGAGTGGGAGCGCTGCTGGTGAGAGCCGGGGGTCTGTCTGTGTGTGTATCTTTGCCCGCAGTGAGGGGCTTCAGCTGCCCAGCAGTGGTCAAACAGCCTGACAGCCTCCGCAGTCTTTAGTGAGCGTCCTTGGGTCCGTATACCACATTATCAGAGCCCTGAGAGGGGGAAACAGTGGCCCGATGAGCAGTGTCATGGTGTAGATGTGTTACACGGATCACTGAAAAGAGCGATAACCCGCCCGTGTAGCTTCGGTACCGCCAGTTAGCCGCGCTAATGAACCCTTAGCAGCGGGAACACACGGGGGCTGTTCTGGACAAGGCTTTCCGGAAGATACCATGGAGGGTCAATGGAGTCCGATATAAAAGCAAAGCTTTCATTTCTGCCTGACAGGAGCTTAGTTCGGGTTTGTTCTGATGGAGTCGGCGTGTTCTGGTGGCACTGCGGGTTAGCGTCACTGTATGGCCGAGGCTGTCTGAAGTGTTGGTAATAATAGGTGAGTTAGAGCTGAGCTGGGCCTCCTGGTCTGCTTCACACCACCTCATATTGTTACTCATTAATTACTGCAGTCATGGCTCACTTTCTTCCCCTGCCTGGTTAATATTGTCTAGAGAAAATAATCATTTCTGTCATTTGAAAGTCAGATATGTTGTTTATTGGGGGTTGCACAGCATATCCCCAGTAAATTGTCATCACAATATTAGTGTATTCAATAGTTATTTTAAAAAAGTTTAGAAGGCGATGTCTGCATGCTGTTATTTTCCAAGGGTCAAGACTTTCCTCTGTTCATGACAATAATAAATTCATCCTGTTGGAAGGAGTTTCTCCATTAGAGACACGGGTGATGGTGCCCATGATGCTAAAGGTCACAGAGAGTTGCCAAAGAAGAGAGGAAAGGGTGGATTTAATGCCACGTATATCACCATGGTAACAAAAACAGCATCGCTGGATGATTTTTTTTCTATAATGGCGCATTATTTAAATTTGTTCCTGATTTGTATAAAAACATCGGAAACATGAGTTCTGTTAAAGCTACCAGCCCTGCCTTTCTGTAAAATCAAACAAAAACACTTTAGATACAGTTTCTCGCCTGTGGAGCGGCATCTCAAGGTCAGGTTTTGTATTTTTCCAGCTGTTTTGTTTGTAAATCGTTCAGATCCACGGATCAGCCTTTTTGTGGCTGATTCACATTTCCAGTTTATGCTTTTCTTTTTTTTTTTTTTGTGACCCGACCTGCCCGTTCTGATTTTTACCTATTCTCAGATTACATGCTGTCGGTTGATACACTTATTTATTTATACATACCATAGTAACATTGACCAAGAATCAACCAAGTCATTCACACACACGCATAGATTCACTCTTTCAACATTCACCTGATACATACTAATAAAATGCAGTAATTGGATATAAAACATGAAACAACAGTCCAGCTTTTTACAGATAATGTTGACTTTACAGCATCTATAATATCGTAAGGTATATTAACTCCTTGTGTTCTCCTTTTGGGAGTATATGTTAGTGTTTCCAGACAAAGATACTTTAAAGTTGTTTTTTTATGCTCTTTAGAAATAGGCATAATAAAAATCTGATTTTTAAAATTCAATTTTCTTTACAGTATTTGACCTGCTGATCAGAGGCGATCAGGCGAAAATTACCCACCTCTCTGGTAATTTACATAGATTATTACATATTATTTGTTACTTGTAAGCTCAGCAAAAACAAATACTATCAAAAATATGAAATGTTGAACAATTACTGGTAAATTTACTAGCAATTGATTTTTCTGGAAAAAAAACCCAATGTAAATTTAAAGCGTCAGCTCTATTTTTAGCAAACGTTTCGCAGCTTTGTCACCTGTAGAACAATATGTCCGGGTCACTTTTTTTTATTTTGTTGTAAATCATTGACTCTACTTCAAATCTACCCTCCCACATATGAGCCTCCACTTGCACAAACGTCTGGTGACAATATATGAAGTAACTAATCAGAGTTCCTTTCATTGTTCATTGCAGGGTCTTAAGAAAAAATCTCAGGCTTCATAATATCAGTTTTGGGCGTTAAAAAGCCTTAAATGCATCCAGATTTTCCATACTTGGTCTTCTTACTCTGTGTTTGTTCATTGCACCGAGGAATGCAGCTTCAGTGTTCAGTGGTTCCACCTTTGACTTGAACAAAGCTACGAATTTGTCCCCATCTATAAATCTGAGTTTGATTTCCCTGGTTTGGGGAAATTCAAACCAAACCGTCATTACGTTTTTGTTTTTGTTATTAGAAGGTACTTGCATGTCTAACAAGGTTTTGGTTGAAGGCTGAGACTTCGGTGCTCGGGAAACTGCATCTTCTAAGTACGGCCTTTTGTATTTTTCTTGTTTTGCTCTATTTTTGCACGTGTTTAATCAAATTCCTCCAGCAGAAATGAGTTTGTGTTATTTACGGCTCCAGCTAACCTTTTGACCTGTATGCGAGAACACTGCATGGATTTCAGGAAACTCTGGTAACTATAAAACACGTGGAAGCTGCTTGTGAGGAGGACCAGGGTATAATTGAATGACTGGATTTGATTATCAACGATCTGAAGATGATTTTTAAGGCCTGTCAATCTTTACTGCAGAACTGCATCGCCTGCTACTAGGGGTGCACCCATTGATCAGCTGGTTGATCGATCGGCCCCGATTCCCTTAATTTTGGGAGCTTGGTGATCACCGATACTTACATGAATAACCGATCTTATCCACTGATTTTATCTACTTGCCTAACCTATTGTGCAAGTTTGCTTCTTTTTAAAGTGTGAAAAATTAAAGACTAAAGGAATTGCAATGCTCTAAGCGTTTCATTTATATTTGAGAGCACTATCGGCCAAAATCGGAATCGGCAGGTCAGGCTTTTTAAATGTCGGTGATCGGCCAGAAAGCTGCAATCGGTGCACCCCTACCTGCTACTTCTGCTGAAAATGCTCACCAGATAGACATTCTTAAATTATGCAAAATCCTACTAGTTGACTACCATTCATGCGCCTGTGTTACAGCCTATACCAGCGGTCTTCAAGGGATGGTATCCTGTATGTTTTAGATCTTTCTCTGGTTCAGATGATGGTTAAATACCAGGACCCTGCAGAACTTGCTAACATGCTGATGCATGTTATGTCATGCATGATGAGGGAATTCAGTTACTTGAATGAGCAGTGTCAGAGCAGGGAAACATCTAAAGCATGCAGGATACCAGCCCTCGAGGACTGGAGTCGGACTTCCTTGGCCTACAACCTCACCACTATACCAGTCCAGTAAAAAGATATTCAATTGGTTGGCAGTGAGGAAGAGGGGAGTTGTTTGGATGAGCTAAAGCTGTCTGAGTTGTGTCCTTTTGCACATGGAACCAATCAATCAGACAGCATTATAAACTGATTCCTACCAGTTAAAGTTCTGGAGATGATTATTATGCTTGTTTCCTTCAGCTTCACCATCCACAGCAGTCTCCACAATGACTTGCGGATCACTGCAGATAAACTCTGGCTCAGCCGCGTGAACCCCTGCAGAAACTGCCACAATCCATGTTGAAATCTCCCAAAGCATTTGCTCGTCCGCCATAATGTTTGCTGATCAGCTACCCTTCCTGTGCCCCTTGTGATGTCATCAACCCACACTGACTCTGAGCCGAATGTGTTGTCTCTCTACTTTTATTTTTTCAGCTCACTTTAAAGGTTTTGTATTTTGGGAAACCCCCGCTTCATTACCCACTTCTGTTTTTATCATCAGTACACATTTGTTATTGGCTGCTGGACAGTCTCTTTGAAACCAGACGTTGAGTTGTATGGTTGCAGGTCCTGAGCGTTGAGGCTTTTCGGCCTTCTTCCGCTCTATATGCTGTTATTGCAACATCAGTGTTTACATTTTGGCAGTTTTTTTGGGGAGCAGAATAGCTTCTGTCTCTGCAGCTGAGGTTTTCAACATGTTAGCTCTGAACGTCTGCCAATACCAACTGGACCACACACCCCTCTTTACAGTGACAGTGTGTGTCCACCCTTTAGAGAAAGGCCATTTAGAGCTTCTACAGGGTGCCATCTGCGTGCCCATAAAAAGAAAACATCTGGCCTAATAGCCCCTGCCTCACTGTGTGGAAATCATTACGCATCCCCTCATGGCGTGCTTTTGTCTGATACAGGTTCTCGTTATCAGCCTCGTGACTGGAGGAAAATCGATTCTTCTTCCATCACGGAGCACCCGCTGCATGACTGAAAACTCTGTTTACTGGCATCTGCTGAGCCGCAGAGAAATATGGGGGATAAATATAAACACAGGAGGAGAAATGAGGGAGCTTATCTGACATGAGGCCTAATGCGAGTCGGACGCAGTGAGAGGTTTAGCGTTATTGGGTGAGAATTACTTAGATAGTGGTCCAGGAGGGGATTATAGTTTATAAAGTCTTCGAGGCAATGCCTTGCAGAAGTATTCACGCTCCATGAAGTCTTTACCATGTTTTTGTGGTGTTACAACCACAAACACCAAGGATTTTATCTGACAGACCAACACAAGGTCATGCAAAAGTGTGAGGAGAAAGCCGAACTTGTAAGGGTGGCATGCATTTGCATTCAGCCCCCTTTACTCTGACACCCCCCAAATAATATGTAGTTCCATCTACTGCCTTCAGAAATCCCCTAGTCGATAAACCACCAGTGTGTGATTTACATCTCGGTATAAATCCAGGATGTTGTGTGACGGCCTGAGAACAAACGGCATCGTGAAGACCAAGGAGCACAGAAGACGGGTCAGAGAGGAGGTTGTGGGCAGTTGGCTTATAAATCAACATTCCAGGTTTGAACATCTCCCAGTGCACTGTCCAATACACCATCTGGAAATGGAGATATGACTGTCCATCCAAACCCACAGCACGGATTAGAGATGTAGATAGGAGGCGCATGGTGTGTCTGGAGGAGCTGGAGAGATCCGATGATGGACAACTGCTAGTTATGCACTCCATAAATCCGTCCTTTTATGGGAGAGTGGCCAGAAGATGGCTTAGATGATGGAAAGCATAAAGGAGTTCTTCTTGCAGTTTGCAGTTTGTCATTTAGGGCAGCATTAGCCCACAGCGAATCATGGTGGTGGCGGCATCATGCTGTGGTAATGCTTTTCTTTTGCGGGAACAGGTGAGAATTTAGGTGTCTAAATGTGCAAGGTTAGTTGAAAACAAACCCTGAAAGAGTTGCTGGTTTAATCGCAGCAAAAGGTGGTTCTCACGCTTTACTTTTTGTCTGCATTTCATTGCACCTCACAATCATGCAGTACTTTGTGTGCGTCTATTTCATAAAAACCCCAGTGGAATACATTGAAGTGGGGGATTGGAAAGGGAAAAAGCTACGGGGGGGAATGAGGTCGTCTGCAAGACGCTGTAGCTTTGGTGCTCAGCAGCAAAACGTTGATCGTTTCAGTTGCTGATGGAGATAAAGTTTTATTAAATCTGGGCAAAGAAGTAGTTGCTTCCTCCCGTGCAATATCAACATTCAAATGCAGCAAATGCGTGTGTTGTTAATAGGAATGGTGAGACTGGCAGATAAGCAATAAATTCAATTATTTTAGTCAGAACTGGCGGTAATTCTGTTTGTTTAGCTCGGCTGTTGCTCTTTGTAACCTGCACCGTTTAATCTTAGCCGTGCTTCTTAGAAATTTACACCCTATGAATTTTTCATTCGTTTAAAAGCTGCCCGGTATATCCCTCCTTGGCATCTCAGCACCGGGACCCTATAATTATTTATCTGACTGGTGAGAGAGGTAGAGGGAGACTGGAGACGCCCACAGGGTGGTGTGTTACATAAACTGGGAAAGGAGATGTCTGTGACCCGGTGAGGCCGAGCCGCTGCTTCTACGCGGTTGTTTTTAGCCCAGATCTGACCCAGCTGTAGTAGCACACTGCCTTACATAGCAAAGATCGCCAGTGTTGCTTCTCCTTGTCTCCTGTGGTCTCAGTTATAAGCTGCAGGAAAATGTCCCCGAAGCTTGTGGATCCCGACGCTCCTGTGTCTCACCTGCAACTCTGGAGTCCTGAGGAAATGATATCAATAGTATCACGTTATTTCCAGCTTAGGGGGAGTTTAGTGTTTCTGGGGAGAAATGGATTGTAGTTTGTCTGTTAGGTGATATTAGTCTGATGTCATGAAACAATAGGAGGGGCAAAGTTTATTCCTGGGAGGGGAAAATAAGAGACAAGAAAACGGTTTGGAAAGAGAAGTTGCATCCATCCATCTGTGGAGTCTTTATTTAAAGTTTGACCAGGATACAGCATTTTTAGTGTTAACTCAGTAATTTACACTTAAAATGAGACCTCTGGAAATTGGAGTCAGGGAAAGTATAGGATTTTTTCACGTCCCCTTCTTTGTGTCCTTTCTTCCTTCCTTGTGTCATTCCTTGTGTAATACCTCCCTCCCTTCTTTACGTCCTTGTCTCTTTCCTTCTTTCCTTGTGTAGCACCTTTCTTGGTTTTGTCCTTCCTTTTGTCCTCATTTGTGTCCTGTCTTCCTGTTTCTTTCATTTCTCATCCTCCCTCCATTCCTTCTGCCTTTCCTTGCTTCTTTGTGTCCTACCACCATTCCTTCCTGCTGTCCTCTTTTGTTACCTGTCCCTTTCTTATGGCCTTTTTTGTGCTCTTCTTTCCTTCCTTGTGTCCTACTTTACTTCCTTCTATCCTTCCATCCTTTTGTCCTACCTTCCCATCCATCCATCCATCCATCCAGTTTCTTGTCTCTGCTTTGAACATACGTCCTATAAATTAATTACTTTATAATTTAAAGTGAACATGAAGGACCAAGAACTCTGGAAAGTTGTGACTGGAAGAACAGGGCATTGCATTGAAAAATGTGTCTCAACTATGTATCCAGACTGGAAAATGAAGGAAGCATATTCCAGCCTTTACAAACTGTCGGTGCTGTGTAAGGATCCTATTTTTAGCTGCATTTTCATCTCTTCCTGTTTGGTTTTCAAAGGGCTGTTTCCTGAGCACAGGTACTAAAAATAACAAGTTTGACACAAGATATTTCATGCTTAGAATAAAAGCTGCTGACAGATGTTTTCTTCTACTCTTGGTTTTATCTTGTGGTGTAGATGTTGTTTCTACATTTTATTGAATCTCTGCAGGATTATTTTCTGTAAAAGTAGTTTTTTTTAGCCTGACTCTTCAGGGGTATTTTATTAAAATTGTAAACTAACCACACAGCTGATCATAGGTCTCGTGTTTCATGTTTTTCTCCCACCAGGTGAACTCCTGGAGCGGCTCGATTGAAATCGGCGTGACGGCTCTGGACCCAGACTCGCTGGACTTCCCCAGCAGCGCCACCGGCCTCAAGGGCGGCTCTTGGATTGTGTCTGGCTGCTCGGTGCTACGCGACGGCCGCTCTGTCTTGGAGGAGTACGGCCGCGACCTGGACCAGCTGGCCGAGGGCGACCGCGTGGGCATCCAGCGCAGCTCCCACGGGGATCTCCACCTGTGGGTGAACGGGCAGGACTGTGGTGCGGCTGCCAGCGGCCTGCCGCCGAAGCTGTGGGCCGTGGTGGATCTGTACGGGAAGTGCACTCAAGTAACGGTGGTCAGCTGCGAGCCGCCGCCACCCTCCACAGAGAGGGACAGAGAGACGATAGAGCGGGACGAGGAGGAGGAAGAAGAAGAAGAAGAAGAAGAAGAGCAGGAGGAGGAAGTGGTTGTGCGTGGGGGTCGGGACAATGGGGGGATAGCAGCACTGATGAATGTGGCAGCAATGAATGGAATGGTGAATGGAGATGAAGGTAAGCCTGTTTTTAAACTTCTTTTTGCTGCAGCCATTTTCTGGGATCGTTTCCATCTCCTGTTTCAACCTTTTTCCTCCAGTGCCTGAGCTCAGCTGCAGTAACAGCCGACCAGACAAGTTTCCCAACAGCCTGGAGTCTGACGCTGGTAAGCAGATCCCCCCTCTGATCAGGCGTTTTGTAGCTCGATCGCTCTGATAACCGTTATCATCTTGTCTCTGCTCAGGTCTCACAGAGCACCAGCTCTTCGACGTGTTCAACAATGCAATAGTTTCATTTTATCGCTCTGAAGACGAGGGAGGAGGGGAGGACGGTGCAGGTGGTGGAGGAGGAGGAGATACTGGAGCTGGAGGAGATGGAGGTACTGACTCCTCTTCTAGAAATGACAGAGGGAGCAGCGGTGGAGGAGGAGGTCCAGCCAGTGGTGAAAGCGGTACAGGGACAGTTGGAGGAGGAGGGGGTGGAGGAAATTGTGGGAACTGTAACAGCAGCCCAGTCGGTAATGAAGGGGCAGCACCGGGCCCAGGGACAGGCGGGATGATGACCAACGACGCATTACTGTTTCACGAGAAGTGCGGCACGCTGATCAAGCTGAGCAACAACAACAAGACAGCGGAGCGGAGGAGACCTCTGGACGAGTTCAACAACGGCGTGGTGATGACCAACCGGCCGCTCCGACACAACGAGATGTTCGAGGTATTTACACGGTCCTCTACTACCATCATCTGTCTTCAGGCTGCCTGACTAATCTGTGTCTGTGTCATCAGATCCGCATCGATAAGCTCGTGGACAAGTGGTCGGGCTCGATTGAGATCGGCGTGACCACACACAACCCCAACAACCTGGACTATCCTGCAACTATGACCAATCTGCGCTCAGGTAACATCCTATCTTCAGAATCAGTCCTGAACAGCACGGACGCCTATCGTAACGTTGTTTTTCCTTTTGCATCTTCGTCAGGTACAATCATGATGAGTGGTTGTGGGATACTAACAAACGGGAAGGGAACCCGTAGGGAATACTGTGAATTCAGCCTGGATGAACTTCAGGTCAGTGGCAACTTTAACAGATAATTCAATTCAGTTTTATTTATATAGCGCCAATTCACAACACGTATCGTCTCAAGACACTTTACAAGATCAGTTCCAGCGAATCATCCAGATTTCAAGTCAGGTACATACATTCCAATTAATCCTAACTATTGAACAGTGCAGTCAGAGTTAGTTATTTATTCAAATTGGATAAAAAGTTTGTCTATCTAAGGAAACCCAGCAGATTGCATCTAGTCAGTGACTTGCAGCATTCACTCCTCCTGGATGAGCATGTAGAGACAGTGGAGAGTCACTGGCGTTGACTTTGCAGCAATCCCTCATACTGAGCATGCATGTAGCGACAGTGGAGAGGAAAAACTCCCTTTTAACAGGAAGAAACCTCCAGCAGAACCAGGCTCAGTGTGAGCGGCCATCTGCCACGACCGACTGGGGGTTAGAGAGAACAGGGCAGAGACACAAAGAGAACAAAGAAGCACTGATCCAGGAGTACTTTCTATGGGAAGGAAAAGGTAAATGTTAATGGATGTAGCTCCTTTAGTCGTTTCACCTAGAAAGAAGGAACAGATAAACTCTGAGCCAGTTTTCAAGGTTAGAGTCTGAAGAGAGCACATAGAGTTAGTCACAGCAAAAGCTCAGTCAGTAGCTATGTCTAGGAGAGGGAAAGGGTTAAACACTGAAAGACAGGGCCATGTGGATCATCGGTGAGCATTAAGTTGTTGCCAGCAGAAGCTTGGACGATGCCCCTATCCAGAAAGGTGTCACAGGTAGACACAGAGCCAGGCCAGGTGTAGCTTCTAGGAAGAAAAAAGAGAGAGAACAAAGTTAAAAGATGAAAAAACAGCAAATAATGCAAAATTGGAGAGTAGTGTGAGAATGTAGCGAAGAGGGTGAAAGTGGTCATTATGTCATCCAGCAGCCTAAGCCTATAGCAGCATAACTAGAGAGATAGCTCAGGATAACCTAAGCCACTCTAACTATAAGCTTTATCAAAAAGGAAAGTTTTAAGCCTAGCCTTAAAAGTAGACAGGGTGTCCGCCTCACGGACTAAGACCGGGAGCTGGTTCCACAGGAGAGGAGCCTGATAACTAAAGGATCTGCCTCCCATTCTACTTCTAGAGACTTTAGGAACCACCAGTAAACCTGCAGTCTGAGAACGAAGTGCTCTGTTAGGAGCATATGGAACAATCAGATGTACAATCTGATGTATAATGGAGCTAGATCATTAAGGGCTTTATATGTGAGGAGGAGAATTTTAAATTCTATTCTGGATTTAACAGGGAGCCAATGAAGGGAAGCTAAAACAGGAGAAATATGATCTCTCTTTTTAATTTTCATCAGAACTCTTGCTGCAGCATTTTGAATCAGCTGAAGGCTTTTAACTGCATTTTGAGGACATCCTGATAGTAAAGAATTACAATAGTCCAGCCTTGAAGTAACAAATGCATGGACTAGTTTTTCAGCGTCACTCCTGGACAGGATATTTCTAATTTTGGCAATGTTCCGGAGGTGAAAGAATGAAGAGAGAATATTATGATCGATTATATCAAATGCAGCACTGAGATCTAACAGAACCAGTACAGACACAAGTCCATTATCTGAGGCCATAAGAATATCATTAGTGACTTTCAGCAGAGCTGTTTCAGTGCTATGATGAGCTCTGAAGCCTGACTGAAACTCTTCAAACACATTGCTGTGTAAATGCTCACACATTTGATTAGCATCTATTTTCTCAAGGTTTCCTAAGTAAAGGTTTAATTACAGCTACATCTCATTTTATCTCTGAGGCTCAGAGCATTTTTCAACCAGAACTTCCCAGAAGGTCTCAGAACCTTCCATTTTTATCCTGGCCTTTTCTTGTTTGTGTTTGCACTGTGGGGTCCAAACCGGTGCTGTTTATCTACATTACAACCGCTGATTAGGAGCAGATCAGCGATCCTACTGTAGTAATGTTGCTAACATTCAAACTCTGTCTCCGCTTAATGATTTGAAGAAAGGGAGTCAGACCCGAGTTGAGAATAAAAAAACAGTGAAATCAAACCACTACAGGATTAAACCCAGACTTGGTCAGAGCGGTTACACTTTAAAAGCTTGGTAAAGTCATTACAAACTTTCTGGATTGTAAACATCAAGAAACATTTGGAGCAGGAAAAAGAGGCTCCAATTGTGAAATTAAAAGGTTGTTAATTTTAAGAATAAAACTAGGACTGATGAGTCATTTAAATCTCCATTCCCTCTTCTGCTGCAAAAGGAAAAGGGGCTGTTTGCTAAAGTACTTTCCTACTGTGGTATTCTGATTTAACCCTTGTTCCTGCAGTGGAAATGATGGGGGATAAAAGAATGGCCTCAACAAACTACTATGGTTCCTGTGAAAGGGTTCTAGTAGTTGAAATACACAGTGTGCTTTTTTTCAATATGCTTCTAAATGTCGTTGTAGGAGGGAGATCACATAGGGTTGATGCGGAAAGCCAGCGGTGCTCTCCATTTCTACATCAATGGTATCGATCAAGGCAAGTCTCATCATGATCCAGCAAATCAGCACTCAGAAAGATGGGGAGATGAATTAACCACTTTGTGGTGTTGTTCTCCAGGCGTAGCAGCGGCCCAGACACCCAGCGTTGTTTACGGTGTGGTGGACCTCTACGGCATGGCCGTCAAAGTCACCATAGTCCACAACCACAACCACAGTGAGCGCC
This sequence comes from Crenichthys baileyi, assembly GCA_036173005.1. NCBI lineage: Eukaryota > Metazoa > Chordata > Actinopteri > Cyprinodontiformes > Goodeidae > Crenichthys > Crenichthys baileyi. The sequence goes on from JAHHUM010002602.1 coordinate 311,108, forward strand.
TCAGGCGCAACAACGCCATCATGAGGGCTCTGTCGCCCGACGTTGGTCGGCCCCGGCCAGCTCTGGCCCTCACTCCGGACTCGGAAGCACCCGACCGTCTGCTGTTTCATCCCAACTGCGGCCAGAAGGCGGCCATCATTTCTGACGGCAGGACGGCGCTGCGGCCGCAGTCAGTCAGTCCTCCTACTTCTGGTTTATACTGACATCATCTTTGCCCTGATTTTTTTAACATGTTTTCTGCTGCTGTATATAGTGCAACCGATGACTTCAACCACGGTGTGGTCCTGAGCAGCCGGCCGCTGCGCTCCAACGAGGTGTTCCAGGTCCGCATCGACAAGATGGTCGACAAGTGGGCGGGCTCCATCGAAATCGGCGTCACGACACACAACCCGGCCTACCTGCAGCTGCCTTCCACCATGACAAACTTGCGGTCAGGTAAGATGGCTTAAAGCAACTTCCTAAAGGGCCGGCCAGGTGGATCAAATATCAGTATCCTATGTGCCAATATTTTGTCCAAACCCTAATCTCTTTAGATCCTCCAGAGTGCTGCGTCCTCTCTTGTGCTCTCTTCTCTTCAGCGCACCCCACAAATTTTCTATAGGATTTAGGTCTGGGGACTGAAATCGCCATGGCTGAATGTTGGTTTTTGTGTCTGGTGAACTGTTTCTGTATTGATCTGGCTCTATCTATATTAGGTGGTTATATTTAGCTGTTTTCAGTGCAGAGATACCTGATCTCTTGTGTTTTTCAGGGACATGGATGATGACCGGTAACGGCGTGATGCACAATGGAACCACAATTCTGGATGAGTACGGACACAACCTGGATCGACTCAAAGTAAGAGGGATTTTTTTACGAATCACCTTTCTGTTACATGCGTCGTCATTCTTTCTCTGTAATGTTTTATTTGATAAACCTTCGTCTTCCGCCTGCAGGCAGGGGACACAGTCGGAGTTGTTCGGAAAGAAGACGGCAGCCTGCACTTCTTTGTGAACGGTGTGGCGCAGGGCCCGGCGGCCTGGAACGTCCCCCCAAACGTTTACGCTGTGGTGGACCTGTACGGCCAGGCCGCCCAGGCCACCATCATGGATGACATGGGTGAGAGCCGGAGGAGCAGGACGTCAACAGGAATGTATCTGAGATCACACCTCGGAGGAAAGCCTGACCTGCTGTGTCTTGTTGGCTGTTTCAGTTGACCTCCCCCCTCTTCCAGAGGACAGCTCAGACGGCCCCACCGCCATGTCCCCTGGGAGCCCCTGCTCTGTAGCAGGGGCCACCACAACCAGCGACCTGCGTTTCCACCAGCTGCACGGCACTAACGCCGTCATCACCAACGGGGGGCGCACCGCACTGCGTCAGAACTGCCGCAGCGAGTTTAACGACGCCATCGTTATTTCCAACAGGTAAAAGCACCGGACCGACCAGTAATCAGAACCTTGGCTCTAAGGTCTTTGAAGTAACAGAGACGTATGAAGCTGAGATGATTCTGAACCTTCTTAGGATGATACAAAACCTATTCATGGTTTAATCAGCGGTTTTTATTTTAATAATTCAAATCAATGTTGTCTCTTTATCAGAGACTCTAATCAGGGAACCCACTATTTAACCTTTGTGTGTTTAACTCGCCTGTTTAATGAAAACATTTTTCAAATTAATCCAATTTATTTTCTTTATTTTAATTGGTTTAATAACTCCCTAATGGTCAAAATACTTGGAATGTCTTTATTGTAATAATGCACCCTAGATCTTGAGTTAAGGAGTGAGTTCACATGATATCCATCCATCCTCTCTCCCCTTTTTGCAGGTTCTATATTTAATATCTGACCAAAGTAGAAAAAAGGTTTAAATTCATGGTGAACTTCTCTGTTTGTGCTTTAAACAAAACCTCAGATTTTAATGTAGAAACTGTGAATTTTTGACATGAAAAAGGTGTTAAAATCCTACTTTTTGCATACTGGGTCTTCTGTCTTTGGTTCGGTTTTCCTTCGGTTAAAGTTAGTTACCTTACAGGGAGAGATTATAATAGAAATGCAATTTATGAGCAGATTTTATCAACACACTCAGAGGGTCGCTCCTGTCATTTCTGTGTGGCAGGTGTCTTCGGGAAGGGGAGTTGTTTGAAATTGTAATTCAGAAGATGGTGGACCGCTGGTCAGGTTCAATAGAAGCAGGTGAGATGTTCCTCCGCTTGTTGACGAGCTGTTTCAGCTCTGTCTGGTTGATCCGGTCGGTCTGACTCTGTGTTCCTGTGCAACCAGGAGTGACCGCCATCAGGCCGGAGGAGCTGGAGTTTCCAAACACGATGACTGACATAGACTATGACACCTGGATGCTGAGGTATTGCTGTTCTGTATGAATGTGATGTTTTACAAATGATTTCAAAATTCAAGTTAGATCCAACCCTCCGAATAAATCTGTGTTTATTCTTTTTTTTTTTTCCAGTGGTACGGCCATTATGCAGGACGGCAACACAATGCGCAACAACTACGGCTGTGACCTGGACTCCCTGACCACAGGCTCACGGATCGGCATGATGCGCACAGCCAACGGCGATCTGCACTATTACATCAACGGCCTGGATCAGGGCGTCGCCTGCTCGGGTCTGCCGGCAGGTAGAGAGCCGCCACTCACTGCTCAAATTAAAACGAAGGGTTTTATGTTTGGCACTCGTACAGACTCGTATGTCTCTTTCAGACGTGTTCGCTGTGATCGATCTGTACGGTCAGTGCGTTCAGGTCTCCATCACCAGCTCCTCCGGCCCTCTGGACAACAGCCTCTGCACCAGTAACGTCACTGAGAAGAGCTTCCCCATCCACTCTCCAGGTGCTCAGCAAGGCTCCTCTTTCTTCAGTGCTGAACTGTGAGATCGTTGCATGCTTACGTTTTCCATCCTGTGTTTCTAGTAACAGGTGTTGCCCATCGGCTCCACAGTAAGCACGGTAAGAACGTGGTTCTGCTCGGCGAGGGCTGCCAGGCCATCAGAGTTGGCGGTTACTCTCACGGCATCGTGTTCAGCGCCAAGGAGCTCAAAGCAGATGAACTGTTTGAGGTTTGCTCGTGGTTATCCTGAAAGCTAAAGATTCAATCCCCCAGCAGGTTAAATGACCCCTTTTTCTCTCCTGACCTCTCTCCGACCTTACTGCAGGTGAGAATCGACGAAGTGGACGAGCAGTGGTGTGGCTCTCTGCACATCGGCCTGACCACGCTGGCGCCTCCGGAGCTGCCGTCCTGCCCGCTGTCCGGTCTCTCCCCCTCCCTCCCGCAGCTCCGCACCAAGGTCACCTGGCTCCTGTGTGGCTCCGAGGTCCGGCGCAACGGCGTGCTGCAGCGGCAGAATTACGGCTACTCTCTGGACCGGCTGACGGTGAGCAGCTGTTCCTGCTTAGAAAAATAGTAAACCCAATTAAGTAAATGTTTATTGCTTGTCCATTATATCATAAAACTAATGGGGGAAAAAAAACTAGGAAATCTGAGCGTGTCGTTTTTAAATGGAGGATTTGTGGGAAACGTGCTTCCTGAACGCAGCAGAAGAGATGAAGTCTGATTGCGTTTCCAGGTGGGGAACCGTGTGGGCGTGAAGAGGTGCAATGATGACACGATGCACATCTTTGTTGACGGGGAGGACATGGGACCTGCCTCTACTGCAGTACCCAAAGTACGAACACCATTCTTACATTTGACCATAATAAAATACCAATCTGGACAGTGGCATTCAGCAGCAGCTTCTGGCTTCTTGCAGAACGTATACGCAGTTTTGGACCTCTACGGGAGGATAACGGCGGTCTCCATCGTCAGCTCCTCTCTGACGGAGGACTCTGAGAGCATCAAGGCGCCTTCGCTCACCTCGGATAGCTGCAGCGAGGGGGAGGAGGACAGCAGCCCGGTCAGAGAGGTTTGAGACTGAAAAGAGAGAACAAGACGGGACCTTTTAACCAGAATTGGATTTTGTAAAGGGCATCTTTTTATGTCGTCTCTTCTTGTTTCCAGGTCGATAGTGAAACATGTTCCCTGGTGCTCACGGTCATGATGTTTCTGGAAAACCATGGCAAAAACATCCAGCTGTCCAACCAGAGCCTGACAGCGGCCCGGGTTTCCAGCTACAACCAAGGCCTACTGGTCACCGCCCAGCCGCTGGCACGTCAGCAGCTCTTCCAGGTAACTGTGCTGTTGTCAAACAAATGAAACTATATAGATTTTAGTTTACATTCTGAGTATATTCTTCTTTTTTTCTGCACCAGTTTCAGATCGATCGTTTGAACCCGTCGTGGACGTCGTCTCTGTCGTTAGGGGTGATAGGCCACTCCCCCGACCGGCTTAACTTCCCCTCCACGGCCTGCTGCCTGAAACGATCCGCCTGGCTGCTGCAGCGAGACTCCGTCTTCCACAACTCCCTCAAAGTAAGCACTCGGCACATTTTTGTCGTCTTAACTCACAAACCGCTTCATTTTTTCCATCATTTGATTCCATCTTTCTGCCTCTTCCCTCACACCCACCCTCAGATATGTGAGAACTATGGTCCTAACTTGGATACCTGTCCAGAGGGGACAGTGTTGGGTCTGCTGGTGGACACCAACAGCTGTCTCCATCTGTATGTGAACGGCATGGACCAGGGCGTGGCGGCGCAGGACATCCCTTCACCCTGTTACCCCTTCATTGACCTCTATGGCCAGTGTGAACAGGTTGGTAGATATGCAGAGGAACGTGGCCGCAACAGTATTCAGTATTTTGAATTTTTCCACATTTTGTCTTATTACAACCACAAACCTCAATGTATGTTACTGGGAGTTTATATTGCGACCAACACAAAGCTTAACTGGGAAGGAAAAATGATGGTTGTCAATTTTTTTTTTTTTTTTTTTACAAATAAAATCTGAAAACTGTAGTGAGCATTTGTCTTGAGCCCCTCTGAGTCAACTTTGTTGAACCACGGTTTGCTGCACTTACAGATTCTCAATAGGATTTAGGTCTACTTTGACTGAGTCATTCTGACATCTGAGTATGATTTGATCTAAACTGCTCCATTTCTACTCTGGCTGTATGTTCAGGGTCATCGTTCTTCTGGAATTTGGACTTCTGGCTAAATGTCTAGCCTATTTTTAAGCCTCTATCAGGTTTTCTTCCAGGATGTTCCTGTCTTTTAGCTCCATCCATCTTCCCATCAACTATGACTCGCTTCCCTCTCCCCGTTGAACAAAAATATCCCCACAACATGCTGGAAACACATCAATGGTTAGTCAAAAGAAACGGTGTGTTCAGAGTGAAAAGCAATGTTAGTTTCCTGCCACGTAGTGCAATGTGTCTTTAAATGGTGCGTGGCAAACGAAAAACTTCTTATGACTCTTCTGCTTCAGCAATTCTTCCATGAAGGCCCGATTAATGGAGTAGATGATTATAAATGACCCTGTTCCCCATCTTTGGATCTCTGCAGCTCCTCCATTGCTCTCCTTCCCTAGCGGCCTGTCGGTTTAGGTAGACGGCCGCGTCTTGGTAGGTTTGCAGTTGTTTAAACTTAGTTAATTGTACTTCATTTTGTTTGGGGTATCAGAGTAAAGGGGGTTGAATGCAAATACACGCCACGCTATGATTTTTATTAGCAAATACGTTGAAGTTTGTGGTTCAAAATGCGAAAAGGTTCAAGAGGTATGAAGGCTTTTACAAGGCGCTGTATGAGGTCTGTGAGAGAGGTGTGACCAGCCTCTTGATGAACCAAGATCTTTACTGCCCTAACTGATGATCTCATGATGACAGGTCACGATAGTTACAAACAATGTGCCAGCTGTGGGTGCAGAGAGCAGCGAGACGCGCTGTCAGGGAGACATGGAGAAGGCAGACATGGTTGACGGTACAAAGCGACTCGGTTTTGGTTTTTCAACTTTGCTGCAGCCTTCAGCCTCCTGAGCAGTTCTGTCTGTTTGTGCATGCAGGCATCAAAGAGAGTGTGTGCTGGACACCCCCTCCAGAGGTCAACCCCAACAAGACCTGCGAGTACCAAGCTCTTTGCTCCCGCTTCAAGGACTTGCTCACCTTACCAGGTGAGCCATAATCTCTTCCACTTTGGTTTTTTTTTTGTTTGTTTTTTTTTCATCCAAATTCTTTCCTCCAACGTGTAAAATTATGCGTCTTGCTCCCGTTCTACATAAAGATGGCTACTTCAACGAAGATGCAAAGTACAACCTGTGCTACTGTGAGTCCTGCCACAAGCTCCGGGGGGACGAGGCGTACTACAAGCGCGGAGAGCCACCCCGAGACTACGCCCTGCCGTTTGGATGGTGTCGCTTCGCCCTCAGGTGGGAGGCTGTAGACCGTCCTCTCAGCCACATACACAGCATCACAGTGAGGGGTTGAACCTTATCCACTTTCTGAGCAGGACACAGCACATTCAGTCCTTATTCAAGGAGATGGTTTTCATTAAAGCTCAAATACTGAGTCAAGCTATTTGGTAAGGCTTGACATCTCTAAAATGTATGAAATGTTGAAGTAAAAAGCAAATCATTCAAAATTATAACCACAATTGTACAAAAACACACACAACACATAGATGTGTGTGGGAAAACTAAGTCCTTCTGTGCTGCTTCCATAGGATTTAAGAGGGAGATTCGCAGGACTGTTCTGCTAATCATGAAATGGGTGACAATTAAAAACATACTGATCAATTATTTCTTGCTTGGAAGGGTTGCCAGGAGAAACCTTCGTCTGTCTATAAACAACATGGCTGCACGCCTTGGGGTTGCAAAGTTGCATCTGAGCTCAGACGGAGACCAATTTAGAGATGTTTGGTCATAATGCACAGCACCATTTTGCTGGAAACCAAACTCGGCAAAAACACATCATATGACCTGTCAAGCGTGGTGGTGGAGGGGTGATGGTTTGGGCTTGTTTGGCTCCAGGATCTGGAGACATTGTAGTCACTGCATTAAATCACGGATTCTTCTGTAAACTGAAGTATTCTACAGCCCAGGTCCAGTAAATGGTAATGTTAAAGTCCAGACCTACCTAAATCAAACGAAGAATACATGGGAAGACTTGAGCAGGGATGTTCAGATGCTGGTTGAGGTTTTTTTCAAAAAAAATATGAGCAAAGCTTTCCGTCTCTAGATGTACAAAGCTGTGGGAGGCCTAACCTAAAAGAGCTGCAGCAGAAGGCTCTTCTGCAGAGCACTGACTCGGGGGGGGGGGGTGTATAAATGCATGCCGCACTTTTCAGACTTTTTATTTGCAAAAAGGAAAAGTTGAAAATCATGCATCATTTTCCTACCCATACAGAAAAAAATTTACTTTGTGTTGGTCTGTCACATAAAGCCTTAATGAAAAGATGAAACGTAAAGGTATAAATACTATATCATAATCCACTACCAACACGTCTGGTGGCAAGTTTTTCCCGTGTCTACAGGTTCTGTATAGTTATGCTCTAATCTAACCTCTTACTGCCTCTCTTTTAAATATAGCAAAATTAGGTACAGTTAGTTTATTTGACTATTACACATACAACATATACATTTAGGTTATACATTTTTAAATGAACTAAATTAGGCATAACTGACCACTCGATGGCAACAAAGTGTCCCCAACATGAATCTTGGTATGTAGTTTAATGTGGATGTTTTAGCTGTAATAAATATGTTCTTAGCAGCTCTTCGCCCTGTGTCTCTATTAGACTCTAGCTTTTCTTTATACCCTGCCTGCTTTCACAGGATCAAGTCCCACTGTGAGGCTTCTAATGCACTAAAGAAGTGGCACATTGCATACCACGGCACCAGCGTAGGGGCCCTGAGACGCACACTGGACCACGGCCAGCTGCTGCCTGGTATAACAAATTCTCGTCTTTTTTTTATTTTATTATAAATGAAATGTTTTTATCCTGTTTTGGGTCATTGCCCTGAGTCATTTCTGATTGTCGTTTCCTTTTTTTTTTAAATAGTAGTTTTTGCTTTGTTGTGCAGGAACGGCGTCCATTTTTTTGGTGTCTCCAGTGAAGACAGAGGGCCAAAACGGCTACACTGAACCAGAGGAGAACAGCGCCCCCGGCAGGGAGGTTCCCAGAGTGCGGCTCTCCCCAACCATGCGCTACTCTGGCGTGGAGACGTTTGCTCCCAAAGTGCAGTAAGTTCATCCTGCACATTGTGGTTGAAAACATCCCCAGAATGAAAACCTGAGTGATTTGGTCTTCTCCTCCTCATGCAGATTTCAGGACCCGCGTTCTCACCGCTGTCACCAGGCTCAGGTGGGTTTCCAGGTGTGCGTGCGGCCAGGCTCCTACAAGGTGGGACCTCAAACGCTCGGCCACAGTGAGCCTCTAGACCCTCGCTTCAGCAACTCTGAGATCGAGTGGATCACGAAGGAGCAGGGCGGCACGCTTCTGTATGGACTGCTGATCCGGGTAGAGTGAACCAAGCGGCGGCGAAGGTCTGCGGGCCACTTCTGGTTACTTTTGATAAACAGACAACCAAATCCAACCCTTGCCTTGAGCAAGACACTCCTCTGGAATCCAGCTGGTCCTACAAGCGGATTGTCGACAACTCAGCATTTCGGGTTTTGTTTGGGTCGCTCCCTCTTTGGCTCTTTTACTGGCCGAGAGCCGCGGCCGTTACCAAGAACAGACACTGCCTGCACTTTATGTTTCGGACACTAGTGGGCGATTTTTAAACTTCTCATCGACGCAATGAGTTTGTTTATTAGAAATGTTTTTTCTCCTTCTGCCATCAGTTTGTTCTTCCACCCTCGAGTAGCTTTTTTTTTTTTTTTTTTTTTTTTTTTAGCACTTAGTTTACCACTTTTGACCTCTACTCTGGTGAGGGTTATATTATATTTCTCACCAAACGTTACACAGAAAATGAATGAAGGTAGGTTTAATTTAAAAAAACAAAAGGAGGGAGGGTGTTTTAACAGCAATGAAGAAAAGATGAAACACTTGAATCTGAATATGAGCCCAGGAGCATCATGTGATTGTGACCTTGTTGGCAGGGAGATTTTAAAACTGGAGGGAGGTATAAATATGTTTACACACCTGTCCTTCACTGTGGGTTTCTGTCCTCTTTATGTCTCCATGTGCCGCTTTCCATTGGTTTACACAGAACTCAGTCCAGGTTTGCAAGCTAGAGGTGATTAAAAGCAGCCCGGGTTCCTGAAAAAGCAGCGAACTAGCCCTTTACTCCACTGCTGGGTCATGGATTTCCAACGGTTCTGAAATGCATTCGCCAAATTAGGATGCCGTTCAAAGGGAACCACATACTCATCTGTTAAATTCTGGTTTATATTCTGATCCCAAAGTGTCCAGCGTCCCTGCTACAACGTGCAACATCACGGTCCCGCTCCGCGCCACCACCTCCGCAGGGCTTAAACATTTTACACAAACTGGTGTTTACATGTGAATGTTTTGATTTAGGGCTCTGCATTTATTTTACTCCACAATTGATTTACACTTGTCAAATGTCTAGAATCCAAAACACCCGCTTAGATTGTTTACAATCAGCTTTTTTGTTTTTTTTTTTTGCCAAATTGCATCCAGAGAAAATAAAATGTTTATGGCTGATGCATCAAACTCTTCTCACTGATGAGGGGGGAGAGAAAACCCTAAAATAAAATAGAAAAAATGTGAAAAATATTATTACATGGGTTATTTACAGCCCAGTGCTGCTTTGTACACTTTAATTTGTATTTTTGTTTTGTTTTCTGTATGTTGTGTTGTACAGGCTGTTACATAACAAATCATATCTTCATGATTTATATAAAAAAAATAAATGAACTGACAAACATTAATGCTCCAAAGGATGGTTGATGCGTTTGTTTGTGTTGACGGGGCTAAAAAAAAAACAAACACCAAACCTGCTGGGGCTGTGTTGCGTGTGGTTTTCCTTCAGATTTTATTTAAAGTAGGAAAAATAAAGCCGGGTCATTGACATGGTATTGCAGTGTTTCACAACCTGTTCAAAATGTTGTGGACTAAAATGACTCCTTTAAGGCCAATAGTGGGATTATTTTCATAGCTTTTTACAGACGTATTGGCAGCTCTGTCATAATGGACACACAGATCAACATAAGTTTAATTTAAATTAAGAAGCAGACTTTGACAACATTTGAGCTACTGAGACTTGACACGTGACTCTGCATCACTGACGGATCATCTGCTCTGTGACCTTCCTGGGTTGCATAGAGGGCTTTATGATAATGGCGTCATTTTTGCTCCAGCTTGGATTTATTTGTCTTTTATTTTTTTACTGGACCCTGAGTTTTGACATTTCCTGACAGAGCTGTTTACTCTGACCTGCCTTTCCCACAAATTTAGTTTGTGAGAAGCAATTTAGATAAGTCAGAATTGGATGAGAAGATAATTTCTGAGCTAAGAGCTTGGCCATGTCCAAGAAGCATTATCTCCTACCAGCATCCGTAATCCCCACAAATCATAACAAAGCAGAAGAACGAACAGTTTTACCGTAAAGAAATAATTTTACAAATTGTTATGTATGGGGGGGGGCAAAAAAAAGGCCAAAAAGTTCCCAGCTGTTTCCCTTCTGCCTTGTGTTTCAGTTGCTTCAAGTACCATAAGGCCAAATAATCACCTCACCTAATCTCGAGCTACACTAAGCAGACGCTCTGTCGGCTCTGATGAAGATTCACTCACCTCAGCATGCTGAATGGTTAACATGGCTGACAGCTGAGGGGAGTTGGTCCTATTTTATAAATAACTCCGCTAATTATTGTTTGATTACATGGGGGTGTTCAATAACTGTATAGAGCATTGAACTTTTAGCCCAAGATGGTCAGCTGATTGAGAAAACGCGGGAAAAAATAGAGACGTTCAAAGAAAAAGTCATTTTACACCCTTCGTCCCAATACACATGCACTATACAGGAAATGCATACCTTATATGCACGACAGGACATTTAGACCCACAAAAAACAGACAACATACCTGGAAAAATAGAAAACTGTGACAGCAGCTTGGAAACTAAACTATTAACCAAGAAAACTACAGGGAAGCTGACTTTAACTCATTAAGCTAGCCCCAGCTTCTTTGGTTGATCCTCCCATCTAATTCTCACAAACAGAAAATAGTTTAGATATTCTGTTAAATCTTCCGCTCACAAAGCCGCTTTAGAGAAACTGACTCAAATTCTTTGTTCATCCAAGCAACAGGAAACAAGCTATATCTCAAAACCAGAATAGAGATCGGGGGCAAATTGTTTTGCTACCAATTGTTATCAACAGGCTTGAAGAATGAAAAAAAGGTGTTTCATTTTTCACCCTTTTGGGAGGGAAGATCAGAGTTATGCAGCAAGTACGAATGAAAAGCCGAGGGATAAAAAAACCTTTAAATGAGCTTTGAGGACAGACCCCAAAACAAACAAAAAGAAAAGTTAAAACGTTTGGTTCAGCTTCATTCAAATATACATCTTAACCTCCACACGCACATACATACAGGCTTTCAAATATCCCAGAAACCAACAACAAAAAGAAAAAGTCCACACAGTTTTAAAAAAATAGCGAAAAGATCTTTGTACACTTGGACACAGCAACTGGTAAGATGTTCCCGAACCCTGACGCACGTTATCCGCTCTCTGACATGAGGTCGCAAGCTACAGTGAATGCTTTTTTTCTCGTTTTATATATAGATATGTATATAAAAAACAGATGATCGCAGTAGATCAAATAAAATGGCTCCTTTTTTTCAAATAAATAAAACAAAACAGCTGTTGTTTACAGGACTTTGAGTCAACACGGGTTAAAAACATTGAGGAGTACAGCAGCAGTTTTTAGTCCTAGATGAAAATAAATACAAAGAAATAAAACAGGCTCAACACAGCAGGACTGGGTGGAAAACCTCCCAAACCACACAAATACAGAGCTAACGGGTAAACGCATGGTTTGGTTGTTGGATCTCCTCGTCAGAAACCAGCAACAAAAAAACAAAACAAACCTAGTTGCTTGATTTAACTTTATAAAGTACAAAATATTTAAATTGAAATACAGGCTGTTTATTTATTGTGGTTCATAGATGAGCAGAAGTCTAAATTTGGTTTAATTATCTTTCCATAATCTAACTAATAAAAACCTATAATCACCAAGAAAAGAATAATTTATATTAAAAATGGGCTGATGTTCCGTTTCTTTTTAAAAATACGACAAACAGAAAGTTTTTTGTAGTTTGAATTTCTTTCCATATTTAAAATGGAAGATTTTTCAGAATATGACAAATTCACAGCATGCGACTACAAAAGACAACAAAAATAAAGCCACACATTCTGAAATGTGACCTATTTTCTTTGTTGCAAAAATATTTTTCCTAATTTGTCATATTTAAAATATTACTAACCTAAGCCTAATGATTTTACATTTTAATTGAGCAAATCAAACCAAGTTATAATTTCTGTTTAACCATTTTTGAAAACAAACCAAAAAAAAAATAAACAGCTTTTACTTTAATAAATTGAAGCTTTTTATTTTATTTTCATGGTAAAAAGAGGAGAGTAGAAATTTATATTTGGCTTAATTGTGTTTTCATATTTGATATAATAAAAACATAAAATTACCAGCAAAGAGAAACAATGTTTCATAATATTCTGAAAGTGAAAAACAGCTCAATCTAAGCTTTTTATTTTCTATTCTGTGATTAAAAGAGATGACAAGAAATTTACATTTGTTTTAATTTTTCATATTTAAAGTAATAAAAAAATTTAATCACCGGCAAAGAGTATAAAATGTATGTTTATATCCTACAGTGCGACTGTAGGGGGCGCTGTTTCTTTTGTACACCCCAAGGGCGTATTTTTCCCTCACAAAACTAGCAGGAACAAGAAGCTTTACCAAAAATATTTGAGTTTGGACAAGTTTTTTTTTTTTTTTTTTTTTAATTGACAAATGTTTTTATTTGGCTCCAACACTGAGATTTTACCATATATGAGCAGTGATGTCATGAAAACTGTTTGCTGCTAATTTATTGTTTTTATAGTATTAAATACGAGAAGAAGATCAAAACAAATTTCGGTTCAAGCACGTATTTTAATTTAATATTTTTTAGATTTACCACCAGATTTCTGGTTTTTATTGCTGGTTTCTGATGAGAAAATCTAATCACCAAAACATGCAAGGACCTCAATGCTGCACCTGCTGCAGCACATTGGAAGGCAAACGAGAAACTAAAGGAAGAAAATAAACTTAAAACATTGTTTTTTGTTAAAAACTCTTCACGCTAAAAAACAGACTCCCATTTACTTCAGATTTAAGATTAAAAATCCAAGGTTTAGCTGTTGCAACAGGACAAACCGCTCAACTTCCTCAAAAGGTCCTGCTTAGGAAGTGTGAGGGAACTGAAGCAGTTCTAATGGACAGCAGTGAAGGGACATTTTCCCCTCTCTGCCTTCAAGGAAGGAGTTGAATGAACTACATTAAGAGAGACAAATAAGACTCGTTGTCCCAGAATTCACTGTGGCTGGTTGTGAGAGAATGGCATGAGAAGGGGACACTAAGGGGACGAAGGTTAAGGGGGAAGGCGAGCAGCAAGTTGACTTGTAATCTGTTTCTTCTCTCGTACTCTACTGTACAAGAGTTGTGTTGTCGTTTTCCTCCACACAAGCGGCTTCAGAACTTCTTGGGCCCCCAGGCCGACGTCTGCTTCGGGGCCACGCCGGTCCCAAATGTGGGGAAATCCTCAGCGCTGCTCATATCAGGAGCCTGAAACAAACACAAAGTATTATCTCTACAGTCTTTTTTCATAATAGGGATAGACGGGTTGAAGGAAAAAACTGATCACCTCTGGAGGAAACACCAGGAGGAACACAACACCAGCTCTAATCTCCCATTTCAGCTACAGCACCTTCTAACTTTACACATTATGACCACGGCCCTTAATGTATTTAGGGGCATTTTATATGACCAAAACAATCTAGCAGATAATTATGAAGTGCAGCTTTAAGTGTTTTGAGGATTGTATCTTCCAGCTTTGTTCGTTGTTCTTTGCACAATAGCTCAAGGTCAGATTGGACAGACGGTCTCTAAACATCAGGTTTCCAGTCTTCCCGCAGATTCTCTATCAGATTTAGTTCCGGACTTTGACTGGGCCCTTTCAACATAAGAAAATGCTTTAATCTAAAGGATTCCAGGGAACAGGTTTTCTTCTAGGATTGCCCCGTCCTTTAGATTCAACCTTCTTCTTACCAACTCTGACCAGCCTCCCTGTCTCTGCTGAACAAAAGCAACCCCACAACATGATTCGGCCACCACCATGTTTCACAGTGGGAATGTGTGAGTTATTTTTAAGCCTCGGTGTTTTTAATGTGGCCAAAAGGTTTGTGGTTGTAACATTTAGAGACCAAAACAAAATTCTGGCCTCATGTGATCAGAGCACGTTCTTCCACATGTTTGCTATGTCCCCTCCTTGACCTTTCTGTCAGTCATATCCTTTTACAGCTTTTTTCAACAATGTTTTTCTACTTGCCAGAATAATGGAGAATTGGAATTGTTTTTTTCAACAGCTTCTCCCACCTAAGCGGTCTATCTCTGCAGGTCCTCCAGAGTTACCATCGGCTTCCTGGTTGCTTCTCTGATTAATGCTCTCATTGATCTGCCTGTCAGTTTAGGTCAGGGGTCGGCCATCTGTGGCTCCAGAACTTATTGAAGCTCTTAAAAACTCTAGACAAAAAGGATAAAGAACTTTCTGTGTTTTAATAAAAGATCATAAAACGACTTTTGTTTTTGATGTAAAGGACTGCACAGATAAGACCAAACCAAATCAAACTGGGGATTCTGAGAACTCTTCCAACCCAACTTCATATTTGGTCCATATATTCAAACGTGTTTAAGAATGAACTTCAGGACGACCCACCTTGTTCCCTGCTGCGTTCCAGGGGGCGTCCCGCACCACAAAGCCCTTAGCCGGACCCCCGCTGCTGTCATCCAATCCTCCTGCTCCGCTTCCATAGCGTGACGGAGGCTTCATGTACGCCGCCAGGGTCTCCGTCTCCGTCACACTGAGCAGCTGAGAGAGGAACGAGGGGAGGAGTGGCTAAAAGCAACAAACACTTCAAGACAACCAAACGAATAGTCTGATCTGAACGTAATTGGGTGCATGTGCAGGCCAACGTTGGGTATGTAAATGATTTAATTTGCAGGGAGCTGACAGAAATGGTGTAAACAGGCAGTTGCAGGAGCATCTGACAGTCAGTTAAACAGGGTCTGCTTCAAAACAAGATCCCCCAGATGTAAAAATGTGGATTTAGCACATTTTAGCCCATTAAATGGATACACATTACCTCTACTGTTAACATCCTGATCTCCATCTGTTAACCTTTACACCTTAAGAGCCCACCTGTTCTAACTTCTAACGCCATAAACTCACGTATTCCTCCTCCAGATTGAGCAGGTGATCTATGGCTGCGTCCACAGTGTCAGGAAGGCCTGTAACTGTCACCTTGTCGGGCTCATCAGAGCCTGGCTGAGGAAACCGAATATCCACCTGGAAACCGACAGGCCGGTCTGATAAGATCCGTTGGAGTAAACATTCTTCATCAATGTCATGAGACTCAGTGTCTTCCCTCACCTTGAACTCTTCCATCAGCTTGCGGATGGCTTTGCCCCGGGCGCCAATGATGCGAGCGTGAGTCCTCGGGTCTAAGCGAACGTCCTGGCTCACCATCTCCTGCAACTCAGACACCAGCTGCTGGATGGCCCGACGGGCCTCCTCCACGTTCTGCTCGTACCCGGAGATCACGATCAGATCCTGGGAGACAGATAAAGAGACGGCGGATGGAAAACAAGAAAAATAAGAAAAGTTGAGCCTAGTTAGAGAAAGGAAAAAATGCCAACAATAAAATTTTTGAAAGCCCTGCAGACCTGCTGCTCGTCTCCTTTGTCGGGGAACTGGATGCTGACATCGTGGTCCTTCCTGATCTGAGAGATGACCGCCCCTTTCCGGCCGATAATCTTGGGGTGAAACTTTGGATCTACATACATGGTGACCCTAAAACTGCGCAGGGCCTTAGACAAGACAGAGACGTCAGAAATGAAGCCACACATCCCCTTTCCTAATTAATAATCATCCTGATTGGTTGTATCCCTCTGTAACACATATTGGGTTTTGGCACCGTCACATTCTGATTTTCACAAAGTCCGCATACTCTCATCATGGGCATGAATGTTAGATTCATTTGGGTCCAATTAAAGGTGTATTGTGTGTAAAGTTCTACCTATATGCTCAGCTGAAGCTGTTAATAAGACCTGCTGAAGGTTATTAAATCTCTTAACTTGACGAGGCCAGGGCCTGTTAACTTCTCAAAGGTTACAACGATCGACCGCTGCTGGAACCTTCTCTGGACTCTTTGACCACATATATTAGACTGACCAATACTCATATCAGGGAGGAAGTCCAAGGAGCTCAGTGAGGATCTATGAATTACAACTTTACATACATCGGAAAAGACAGACGGAGGCATTTCTAGTCAGTTCAAACAAAGATACAGAAATGAAGGTTTCTCAGATGTGTCTGTGGGTGAAGAAGACCCAAACTGTAATCAGATGAATAGAAACTGGACAGATGTTCAAGAAGAGCCCAGGAACCAAAAACCTAACAGGGTTCAGACTCATTTTTATGATGCATTTATACACCTTTCCAGAGTTCAAATGTCTGGACATTTAAATACAAACTATGAACCTCCTTGAGTCAAGTCTGATTAATTTTAGGTTCCACAAATAATGAAAAAAACGCTGAATTTGGCTCCCGATTCAACTAATTATCTGGCATCTGAACCAACCCTGTATTTCCTTTATAGGAACAGCATTTTAAAAGGGAATGTGTGTAGACTGTGTGTAATCGTGTCCAGACAGCAGAGCTTCTGCGCTCATATTGAACCACTATTGATGCAAAACAACATGATGTGCATGTTTTATACCCTGTCCTCCTGCTCGGCCTGAAGCTCTTTGACCCTCTCCAGGACGCCCAGTTTGGCACGCTCCACGTTGGCTGCCAGGCCCGTCACCTTGATCACATCCAGCTGTTTTTCGGGCTGCGGCACCCAGATGTTCACCTGATTTCCAACATCACACTTTTTAATATCACATCTTTTATCAAAAAACAGCCTGCACTCCATGCACCATCTAACCTCGTATTCCTCCATCAGCTTCCTGATTCCACTGCCCTTCTGGCCGATGATGTAGCGGTGCAGATCGTAAGACACTTCCACGTCCTCCGTTATCGGCACCAAGGCCTGCAGAAGGAAAGCCGCACAGACGAGATAAGAAATGGAAACTAAAAAATGTACGTGTTGAGATATGCTCAATAAAAATCCTACACAGCTAGGGACACATGGTCAGACAATGGTTGTCCACCTGAACTAAAACCGTGCTCACCAGCAGGGCCGCTTTGGCCAGTTCACACTTCTCCTCCCGTCCAGAGATTGTGATGATGTCACACTTGCGAGGGACAAACTCCGCCTCTGGACTGACGTCGCCGTTCTCCTGCGGCGAGGCGTCCTGACCTGAGTTTAACACAGAAAGCTGGTTTAAAAAAAGCGCACCCTCTGTCTCTTTTTGAGCAAAATAAAAACACACATTTTCTGGTTAGGATCAGCCCGATTTAGCTGGAAGGTAGGTGAAAACAACATTAGAACAGCGGTAGCCGGAGAGGTTGTGTTTCTTACCAGCAGCACTGTCGTCCCTCTCGGGGAACTTGATTTGGACCTCGTACTCCCTGGTGATGTGCTGGATCCGGCTGCCTTTAGGCCCCATGATGGCACGGTGGTGCCGCTGAGGGATGGCTACCTCCACGCTCACCTGCGACTCCTGCAACAGAAGACAGAAAAAAAAGCTAATTAAAGTTTGTCAAGAGTAAAAAAAAAAAGGACAAAAAAACTGTCAGACATATGAGGGTACGTGTTGAATACAGGCAAAAGAAGTCAACTGATAGCGTCTGACGGTTTATTCCAGGGTTCTCCAACCCCTACAGTCCAAAGAGCATTTCTGCCTTCAGTCCAGCTAAAAAACAAAAAAAAAAATAGTTTACAAAATCCTGGCGCGGTCATATAGTATGGAGAGCGTTATAAGAAAATCAATTTTCAAGTCTTGTCACGGGTTCTAAATTGTGTTTACATTTGGACTTTGACTAGGCCGTTCTAAGGCATGAATATGCTTTAATCTGATTTGAAGGTGAACCTCTGTCCAAGTCTCTAATCTTTTAGGGTTGCCCTGTATTTATCTCCAACCAGCTTCCCATCAACCCACAGCATGAGGCTGCCAACACCATGTCTCATTGTGGGAATTGGGTGCTCAGGGTGTGTAGACCAAAACTTTAATCTTCACATCACCTACTTCCACGGGTTTGTTGCGCCCCCTACATGACTTGTGGCAAACTGCCACAACGACTTCAAATATTATTTTTTTTACTCTTTGCAAAATAATCAACACAAATTCAGTATTTTAATCTAGCTTTAGGTCGAGCATGTATACTAATCTGTAAAATGAATCTCTTGCCAAAATCTCCTTTAACAGATGCAAAAATCTCTTTTCTGTGGGCTACCAGGTCCTCGATGATCTCCTGGATGCGTTTCATTGCCGCCTCCACGCAGTCCTTCGCTCCCTTCAAAGTGACCTTCTGGCTGTTGGATCCTGTGCGAGGGAAGCTCACGGCCACACCGCCGTATTCCTCCGCCATCTCCCGCAGGACCTGACCTCTGCGACATACGAAGTGGCGATGGTGGCGAACGTCCACCTCCATGCTGTCCTCCACTACGTCATCCTGGAGGGTCGACAACGAGAGTGCGGTAAAGAGAAGAGCATTGGGGCGAAGGAAAAAGGTTCTCAAAGGGTTACATGTGGTTGAAACTTTAGAAATGTAGTAAAATCTTGAGCTGTATTGCAGAAGTTTTCAACCAATACGTAATAATTGAAGAATTGAGCAACAAAATTGTATCAGACTTAAAATTGCAAATGTTAACTTAAGGTTATCTAGTTAAACAGCTGCAAAAAAGCAAAAGTGAAGCACCGTTTTATCATAACGGAGAAAACGTAAAACATTCAAGCTGCTGATAAACACAGAATTAGGTATGAGAGCAAGCAGAGAGATTTGGGAAGCAGTTACCAGGTTTTTGACCAGAATTTCCAGCTCTTTCTGGGCCTGACGTACAGCTTCCTCCTTCCCCACGATGGTGATCAGCTCCTGCTCAGTGTCGTCGGGCGACGGGAAGATGATGCGGGCCCCCGTCCTGTCCCTGACGCGGCGGATGTTGGCCCCGCCTCGCCCGATCAGGAACTTGTGGTACTCTGGTTTGGCCTGCAGCTCCACCGTGAAGTTGTTGACTTGCTGGAAAGTGAAGCAGGAACACGGAAAAGTGACGAACTCATCTGTTTAAAACCATCTAATCGTTTTTTTTGGGTTTTTTTTGCACCGACCTTCTCTTCTGCCAGCTGCAGCAGCTGTTTCTTGGCCTTCTCCACTTCGCTGGCGGGGCCCCTGATGGTGACCTTGTCTGAACCGGATCCCTCAGAAGGGAAGTGGATGTGGACGCCCCCGCAGTCCTCCATGATGGAGCGCACGAGGCAGCCTTTGGAGCCGATCAGAGAGTTGTGCAACTTGGCTGGGATGGTGACTTCTGCCTCCTTAATGTTGGCCTGAAAACGGGTTTAAAATTACAAACTATTTGGACTAAAGAAGGAGAACATTTCCGTTTGTTTGACCATTTTGTCTATAAATTAACTTCTTCCTGTACCGAGACCAAAACCTCCTTCTGTTGCAGCTCGTTCTCGACAGGAACTGGACTAACTTTTTCCTTGTGTGGTGGCTTCAGTAGGAAGGACCTATGAAATGTCCAGGCCATAAAAAGAACTTTGTCCTCGTTCTTAACACCTTGAGTAAAAGATCAAGTTTCTCTGTTCATGGCCTTCCTAACTCATCTGTAAACTCTTATTTTCCAGCTTGAATATATCCATCACACATAACATAACATCAGATTACTGTACGATGCAATCTGTGATACTTTTGACAGAAAAAAAACTCCAAGTTAGAGCTCAATAGAACCCTTAGAAAGAAAATATTCTTTAAATCAACAGCATAATCTCACACTGAACATTTTATAAAAACCCAGCATTGAATTTCAGAACAGTCCTTCAGTGAAGGTAAAAAAACACACACTCAGAAATACTTTTTAAAAATTAAATTTTGGTTTTTTTTTTCTTTTTCTTTTACATCCATTTCTTGCCACCGGACAAACAGTTTTTTTTTTAAAATTTGTCAACTTTGGAGATCTTTGACCTCCGTTTTGCACAATCTCTATAACTCATCCAAAGTCCCGGGTCCTCCCTTGTTCACTCTTCTTTTCAGCTCACTCTACATCTTTTCTACACGATGCACGTTTGGGGACTGAGACAGCTCATGGAAAACATATTTTACAGTACAGACCAAAAGTTTGGACACACCTTCTCATTCAAAGAGTTTTCTTTATTTTCATGACTATGAATATTGTAGCCCTCCATGAAAAATCAAAACTATGAATTAACCGTTAATTATATACTGGGCAAAAAAGTGAAACAAACGAAAATATGTTTAATTCAGTTTTTCAAAGTAGCCCCCTTTTTCTTTATTACTGCTCCCCACCTCTTTTCATTCTTTTGATGAGTTCAAAAGGTATCCCTAAATGGTTTTTACTTCACAGGGTTTTCCCCCATTTTAAAAAGTGGGATTTCAAGCCCCAAAATGGGGTTTTGGGACCATCATTGTGAGGCAGGAGGTGGTACAGTCACAGCTGATAGTCCTACTTTAAAAGACTGTTAAATTTTTTATTATGGCAGAAAAAAAGCAGCTAAGAAAAAAAAAACGAGGGCCCTCGTTCTTTAAAAATGAGTCCGTCGTCCGAAAATTTGGGGGAAAAATTGGGACCTGGGCCTCCACATCACCGGACCTGAAACCCAATCGAGATGGTTTGGGGGGAGTGGACCAAGAGTGAAGGCAAAGGGCCAACAAGTGCTAACATTTTTGGGAACTCCCCAAGCTGATGGAAAAAACCTTTCAGGTGACACCTCTTGAAATCACAACCCAAAAGCAAGAGTGTGGGAGAGAATCAAAACAAAAAGGGGGCACTTTGAAGAACCTAGAATATAAGACTATTTTTCAGTTGTTTCACACTTTTTTTTTCCGTTATATAATTTCCCCATTTTAATTCATAGTTTTGATGCCTTCAGTGTGAAGCTACAATATTCATAGTCGAAAATAAAGACAACTCTTTGAATGAGTCACCCTCTGACTACCAGTATAGCTGATGTGTGGTCACAAGAATCTGGTCTCATGTCAAGCGGACAGTGGTGGAGGCTAGGAGGTCGTCGCATCTGACCGATGCACACAGATGCAGTGAAGGTCTCAGTAAGGTTTAGCAAACTCCACATGTTTGTGATGGTAGGACAGAAAAACTTCTTCCTGGCACCACAACCAAACAACTGGTAGCCATGTAGATAGTGTCTAATATGGGTTTTTTTGAAGCTCAACACACATCATCCTTACTTGAACAGCATGTTCTCTTTGTTTTTCCCCATTTTACAGCATGGCTAGAGAAATGGGAATCTGTGTCATTTCATATTTATACACCCTGAGGAACAGGAAGCAACGGATTTCTCATTAGAAATTCCTACAAACTGTCCAACTTAGAGTAAAGTAGAAACTAAAGGTGCTTCAGCTACATTTATTTCATTAGGGTGCCAATAGCTGTAGTGATTATTAAAAACCTTTAACACTGAATCATTTGTATAAACTCTTTAGCATCACATGATGCTAAAGCAGATGATGCAGCAATAAAAAAGATGAATTATTTATCGTTTTGATGCTTTTCTACACATCTTCAGCCAGGATGCCAGTAGGTGAGTGGTGGTCTATACACTCAGAAAGGGTTTGGTTGTGTTCATCATCTCACCAGGTCTCTCTGGATGGCGAGGATTCGATCTCTGGCAGCCTCACAGTTGCTCCTCTTCCCTGTGATGATGATCATCTCAGAGTTGCTGTTCTCCATCGGCAGGTCGATCTTAGTGTTGGTCTCCTCACGGATCTGATGGCACAAACATCCCCCGTTGCTTACGCCATGTCTGTGACATTAATGCGTTAAACCTGATAACCCTCTGTCTTCACCTTTTTGATGTTGGCGCCGCCCTTTCCGATTATGTTTTTGTGGAACTGTTTGAAGATGGGAACGGAGAGCGAGAAGCTGTTCTCGATCTACAAACAGAAGACAGAACGCGTCCGTGAGGCTGAGAGGTTAGCAGGCAGAGGTTCAGAGAGGCGTGGGTCGTACCAGGTCGGCGATGATTTTCTGCAGGAACTTGGCACATTTCTCCACCTCGTTCTTAGGCCCTCTCAGCTGGACGATGTCGCTTTTCTGCGACGGGTCAGGAAAAGCGATAATGACCTAAAATTCAAAGTTAAAGAAATTACATTGAGAGTAATAATAAAGTCAGATAATCTGCCGGCTCAGAGAAGAATCTCACCTCAGGAAACTTATCCCGAACTTCCTTGATCTTTTCCCCCTTCTGTCCGATGATTGTCCGATGGAACTTCTGCTCCACGATCAGGTCTTTGGTGCGCTCGTTTTCCTGGAATTCAGACAAGCTTTCTTTAGTTTATGTTCAAAAAAATGAATAAACCAACTTAAACCTTTAAACCCGCTCTCACCATTCTCTGGACCATCTCAATGAGCTCTCTGCGGGCCATCTGCACTCCTTTAGGGTCTCCTTCGATGCGGACCAGGTTGCTTCTCTCAGAGTCCTGTGGGATTCTCACCGACACTTTGTACTGCTCCTTGATCCGATTGACTGGGAGAAGCAGAGAGCGTTACATGACTGAATGATGAATGCCGTCAAAGAAGAATAAAAAAATAAAGAAATGGATCTGATCTTTCCTCTAGCATTTGGATGTTTGATACATCCTGCTGCCTTGAGCGACATTAACACTGCATCTCAAAAAACTGTATCTCAGTAAATTAATTCAAAAGGTGAAACTCATATTACATAGATTCGTTACACACAAAGAGATATATTTCAAGCTATTTCTGTACATTTCAAAGATTATGGATTACAGGCCACAAAAACCCCAAATTCAGTTTCTCAGAAAAGTTCAATATTACTTGAAAATTAACTTTATACAGAAATGTATGTTCATCAACAAGCTGGTTGTCCTCAGAGTGCTTTATCTAAGCGTAATGAAGGAAAGTTAGGTGGAAGGAAAAAGTATGGTAGAAAACAGCCCACAAGCAACAGCAATAGCATGTTTATGATTCAGCAGCAAAGCCCATTGAACGCTATGGCCTACATCTGTCATGTTTCTTAATTTAAGCCATTCCTGGACCAGAAACGTCAGAAAAAAGGTCCAGACCATTTCAAGCAAAAAGAGCCCAGATGAAGTATCGTACGCATATGCTGTACAGTAAATAGAATTCATTTTAAGTAGGCTGACATTTCTGTATTGCAAACTTTGTTTTATTGATCTTATGTAAGCCATAACAATCAGGGATAATCCACTGCTCAAAAAAATAAAGGGAACACTTAAACAACACAATATAACTCCAAGTAAATCTAACTTCTGTGAAATCAAACTGTCCACTTAGGAAGCAACACTGATTGACAATCAATTTCACCTGCTGTTGTGCAAATGGAAAAGACAACAGGGGGAAATCTTTGGCGATTAGCAAGACACACTCAATAAAGGAGTGGTTCTGCAGGTGGGGACCACAGACCACTTCTCAGTCCCTATGCTTTCTGGATGATGTTTTGGTCACTTTTGAATGTTGGTGGTGCTTTCACACTCGTGGTAGCATGAGACGGACTCTACAACCCACACAAGTGGCTCAGGTAGTGCAGCTCATCCAGGATGGCACATCAATGCCAGCTGTGGCAAGAAGGTTTGCTGTGTCTGTCAGCGTAGTGTCCAGAGTCTGGAGGTGCAACCAGGAGACAGGCCAATACACCAGGAGACGTGGAGGAGGCCGTGGGAGGGCAACAACCCAGCAGCAGGACTGCTACCTCCGCCTTTGTGCAAGGAGGAACAGGAGGAGGATGGAGCCTGACTGCCATTAGGTACCGAGATGAGATCCTCAGACCCCTTGTGAGACCATATGCTGGTGCGGTTGGCCCTGGGTTCCTCCTAATGCAGGACAATGATAGACCTCAAGTGGCTGGAGTGTGTCAGCAGTTCCTGCAAGATGAAGACATTGAAGCTATGGACTGGCCCGCCTGTTACCCAGACCTGAATCCGATTGAGCACATCTGGGACATCATGTCTCTCCATCCACCAACGTCACGTTGCACCACAGACTGTCCAGGAGTTGTCGGATGCTGTAGTCCAGGTCTGAGAGGAGATCCCTCAGGAGACCATTCTCCGTCTCATCAGGAGCATGCCCAGGCGTTGTAGGGAGGTCATACAGACACGTGGAGGCCACACACAATACTGAGCCTCATTTTGACTTGTTTTAAGGACATTACATCAAAGTTGGATCAGCCTGTAGTGTGTTTTTCCACTTTAATTTTGTGTGTGACTCCAAATCCAGGCCTTCATTGGTTTATAAATTTGATTTACATTGATGATTTTTGTGTGATTTTGTTGTCAGCACATTTAACTTTGTACAGAACAAAGTATTCAATGAGAATATTTCATTCATTCGGATCTAGGATGTGTTATTTGAGTGTTCCCTTTATTTTTTTGAGCAGTGTAGAACAAATGCTGGAAATGCATCACTCTGTAAGTAATAAATAAATCTAGACGACTTTCACTTTTTGAATTCTGTTACTGAAAGAAGTTAACTTTTTGATGATAAAAACAAAAACAAAGGATCTACACTTCAGGCAGCTTTTTTCAGAAGAAAAAAAAACCTCACTGTTGGCTCCGTTCTTCCCAATGAGGTGTCTGTGGAAACGCTGATCGATGTTGACTTCGGTGTAGTCCATCCTCACCAGCTGGACAGCACGCATGGACAGGAAGATGAAACAGTTAATAATCTTTTTGTAAACAAATCTCAAACTTATCTTCCTGGGAATTAACTTTACTGAGAATTTCCTGAGATTCCTAATTAAACAGC
The DNA here is from genome assembly GCA_036173005.1 of Crenichthys baileyi. Taxonomy (NCBI): domain Eukaryota; kingdom Metazoa; phylum Chordata; class Actinopteri; order Cyprinodontiformes; family Goodeidae; genus Crenichthys; species Crenichthys baileyi. The sequence continues at coordinate 336,138 of JAHHUM010002602.1, forward strand.
TTCTTAGAAATGAAAATGGTTTAACTTTAAATATAATTTGAAATTTATCTTTAATTGCACATAAAAATGCAAATTTTAGGATTGCACTGGCAACAATGTGTGTGTGTGTGTGTGTGTGTGTGTAAACCAACCAGGTCTTTGATGATCTCTTGTATCTGAGCCTGAGCTTGCTCCACCTCCTCTGTCGGCCCCTCCAGACTGATGCGCTCTTCGCCGTCTGTGAACTCGATGTGAACCTGTGCACAGGTGAGCAAACGTGACCCAGTGAAAGACCTCGCCCTACAGCGCCACCTTGTGTTGCTCAACTTGTTCCGTCAACGTTACATGTTAAAAATACAAAAAGTACATAAAGTTTTTAGTTCTCTGCATCCCCTTGTTCAACGTTTACACTTATCAGAGACACCAGGGTGTCGCTTCCCTACCCGCGGTAGCTGCTGTGTGATCCTCCCGATGTTCTGCCCTTTCTTGCCGATGATGAAGCGATGGAGCCAAGCTGGAGCACTGACCTCCAACACCATCACGCTCTTCGCCTGAAAGTATGGCACAGGTAAAACATTGTCCCAACACTAAACACAAGTCCAACCTGTTTCCCACGCTGGTCAGAAGCAGTTTGTAACAACAGAGGATTAAATTACTGTTTGTAATGAAAGGATTTCTGCAGGTGAAAGACGCCCCTGAGGAAAATCCACATAAACATGGATATTTCTACACCTTTTATAGACAGGATAAACACATGTTTATATGTATAAGTGTCTGAAAAACTCTGCTCATGTTTTGTAAAGTTAGACACAATTTCCAAAAAGCATAGCAATAAAGATGATAGATTCTTATGAATTCAGAGCCGGCCCATGATTTTATCGAGCCCAGTGCAGAGTTTGACTTTCAGATGAGCCCCTGACACACAACAGCATCAAAATCATTGTTTATTTGGGCATTTAGGCCGCATAGCTTCATGGTTTACTTGTAAACCAACAATTATTTGAAGCCCCAACAACTTTTGCCCCGCCCTCACCTTAGTCACCATTTATTGAATAAACAACAGGAAAATAAAATTGTGGAGGAAAGTTTGTTTTTTTCTGAGATCTTGTAAAAAGCTTTGCTTAGACCTGTCCACTTAAATTTCTGTTTAAGAACTACAATATAAAAAAGACATAAGAACAGCATTCATATTTCTTTTTATTACATACGGTCACTAATGACTTATGTCAGGCCCAGAGGCGGTTTATTTGAGAGAGCCGTAGCTTTTATCACAGTTAGCGTTAGTAAAACTGCTCCGTGTGTATTCTAGAGAATGTGGGCCCTTCTTAAAACCCCGTTTCAAAGGGACTGTTCTCTGATACACACAGTGTGACGTCACCCCTGCTCCTCGTATTAATAATTAATGATCGCTCATGGCAGAAAGGCTACAAAAACATATTCTGAATGCGGTTCTTATACCCTATATTTGAGTTCTTCAAAAACAAATTGGACTTGGTTATAATTGGTGTTGGAAATTAGCAAAACCTTTGTTGGTGCATCTCTAATTTAACAGCAGCACCTGCCACACCATCGCAACTAGAGTCTAGAATGTGCAGAAAAAACATCTCTCTGTTTTACTCCTTGTTTTCCTCTCCGCTCCTCACCTTGGCGTAGACCTGTGTGAGTGCTGGTCCCAGTTTGTCCGGCTCCCCTCTGAGGATGATGGTCTCTGAGGCAGAGTCCAGAGGAGGCATCTCCACAGACACCCCGGTGGCCTCCAGGATCTCCTGCAGAGTGTTGCCCTTTGGACCGATAATGTACTTGTGCTGGGACTTCTTCACCTCCACAGAGATGGTCGTGGTCTTCCTCTTCTGCGGGTCGCAAAACGACAAGATTAGAACCGATGAGCTGAATGGAAGCAGTATTGGTGGCAATTGGAGAAGAAGTGGGGAGCACAGCGAGAAACGGGGAGGAACAGAATAGAAACAGATTCGCGCAGAAGCAGAAAGAGTTCAGAGAGCAGAAAACATGTTTTCACCTCTCATATTACTGCACTAAACGGTTTCAGCATTCCCATCCAATTTACTCTCCACATCTTCTCCATCCCACTTATCAGAGGGGCTCATCTAGTGAACATGTACAAACCCTTCCACTCCATGTTGGACCATTCGTCTACTGCACTTCTTTTAATCTCAGGAACCCAATAACCATTGTGGAGCATCGGAAAAACAAACACAGCAAAACCATGCAAACAAACAACATGCTTATCACAGAGGGACGACTCAGTGATTGAGGTGGGACCCAGAAGCCAGCTGCAACCTCACCTTGTCTTCATAGATGGCTCGGATGCGGTTGACGGCCAGAGCGACAGCTTCCTTCTCTCCGGTGATGACGATCTCGTCCTTCGGCAGGCTCGGCGGCGGGATGCTGATGCGCGCGCCTGTCTCCTGGCTCAGTTCCTGAACCAGCCTGTTGTGGACGCCGGCGATGAAGGGGTGGAAGGCCTTCTCCAGAGAAAGGCGCTCCACCGCACGCTTGTCCTGCAGAGCAGGTGAGAACAAAGAGGACAGGGGAGAGAAACTATATACTGGAACATGAGGTGGCGACACCAGTCAAATATTTTATAATTCAGTCATTGCTAAATAAAAATACTGATAGTGTTTTATAAACCGATTTCAGTTTTTCACGCCGTTTCTGGTTTCTGAGCTGCAGACTCACACAAGTATTTTTTTATTCTTCATATTTTGTTCCACTTTTGCCTGTTTTTCTAATGCTTACAGTAAAAAAACTAAACACATGGATGTTCTCTAGGTTATTGCTCCTCAAAAAAATTTGTTTCCACAAATCAAACCAAAAGAAAATCCTTTTTTCCCCCCAATATGAAGTAAATTAAGCGACCCCTCACAGTTCCTATAGGATAAATGTATCTTAAGTACTTTTATATTTTTTAGTTGGTTAGAGGGTTTGGACACTTCTAACTACTAATCCATGACTTCCTGTTTCCTGACATATAAGCATGGATAAAACAGGAAAGATAGGAGAACATGCTGTGAAAATAAAGCAGGAATTGCTACACGAAAACAGCTACTAACCAAAACCTGCTACTCTTTGCAGTCAGAGCAATAAATGAAAAGTTTAAAACAACAGAACTGTGACTGGACCAAGACCCAAGTTTATCTTTCCACCATGCACAGTTAGGAGGATGGCAGGGAGAGAAACATGTCCAAAAATCAACATCAGTCCTGTCCTAAAGAGGAGTTTATCTTAAAGCTTTTTATACATCTAAACCGGGGGGGTAAAATGTAAGGCTGCTGTAGTATTTAGAGGACAAATCAAGAAAACAAACTCTGATCTACTTTTACATTATTTAGATTTGTAAACCATTCATTCCCTTTGCTTGGTCCAAGCTGCTGGACCAAGACTGTGGAATGAACTACCACATTATTCCTGTCAGTGCTTTTAAAAAGCAACTTTGTTAAACAAGCACTTTAACCTCACTGGTCCCTGGGCTGCTATGACTGTATGTTGTTATTATTATTATATAGATTTATTTTATCTTATTTTTTTCCTTCCTTAACTTTATTTTTTACTATGAAGCACATTGTGACTGCAGTCTGAGAAAGGTACTATATAGATAAAATGTACTTACTTTTATGGTCAATATATCCAAGAAAACGTAAAGTTTGATAATTATTACAATAGTGATTATTAAATCCTTATTGGTATTCGTCTCTTAGTTGCATGCTTTACATTTCACAGAGTAAGCAGGACATCTCTCTGTCAAAAGTCCAGCTCCCTTTTAGTTTCCATGTAGCTTCTTGCATTTCCTGGCTTAATGTCTTCTGTATTATTAACATTCAGCTCACCTTGGGTCTTTTTACTGTTGCTATAGCAATAATCTGTCTCGAAGATATGGAGAGTTCAATGATTGGGAAAGTAATGATTTTTATAGACTTAAAAAGAAACTGAAATACATACATATCTGGAGCATCTGACTGAACCTGGATGAGTTCCTAGAGACAGGCTTGGACAACATTTTAACAGAAACTTTACTTTTTCTTCATCTTCATCAAGTTATTTTAAAAATACTACTGCCAGAATCAGCACAGAGATAGCTTCAGTTTGCGTTCATATCTTTACCTGGAGAGTACTTAAATAAAATTCCAAACCTTTCCAGACTGCATTGAAACCCTGTTTAAAGGTCCATTTTACCAACTGACATCATCAGTCCACGCAGACAATAAGTGGTTTGCATTGACGTCTACAACCTTTACCAGTAAAATCAAAATTGTAAATGAAGTTTAATGAATAATCGTTACCTAGACCCAGCTTTATGAATCCAACCAAGCCTCCGACGTACCTGCTCCGCTGAGATCAGAAGGATCTCGTGGCGAGCCTTCTCGATGCCCTCCTTGGTGCCGGTGATGCGGATGTTGGCGCTGGGGTCGTCGGGTCGTGGAATAGCAATCTTGGTGGCGGTCTTCAGCTCCAGCTCCTGCAGTTTCTCACCGTTCTTACCGATGACAAAACGGTGGTGCTCCTTGGGGATGGCGACCGTAGCGGATGCCTGCAGAAGCAGCAGGAAAAGCGAGGTAGATTAAAACAGCAGGAAACCAGAACCTCGATTAGCATTCTTTAAACCCAACAATCTGATTTTGGAAGGAAGAATGCAAAATAAAGATCAGTGAACATGTGGGTTATCAACCAAAAAAGGGTGCAAAGAGGACGAAATGTTTTTTTGCAATGTTGTCCCAACCACCACAGCTCAGCTAAACAGGTGAACTTCAATGCAGCAGCTGAAGTGGAAATCAGCATGTTTGCTGCTGAAGCCTTGAAAGGCCCCTGGGAGCCGACGGTCAATTTTTAGCTCCACTTTTCATCCTTAGACCAGCGGCCTGCAGAGACTGGTGGCCTAAGGATGAAAGCAGTTTTTTTTTGTTTGTTTGTTTTTGTTGAAGCTCCTCACACTTACTAAGTCTCAGATACCGTCAGGTTTTAAATGCTGTGAAACTTAAACTAAATCTTATCTGAAATCTTGTTTTTGTATCACTTCGCCTGGACAAGAGGTCAAGAAAATCCGAGTTTAAAAGATTAAATCGTCGGATCGATTATCAGCAGGAAACACATCTACAGAAAGGTAAAGCCTGGATCACAAGAAGAGAGAGTGGACATGGCGGCTGACATCATAATCGTTTTTACAATTAAATATTCAGATCATGATCCATTTTAAAAAGGAGCACTAAAGCAGTAAAGGGTCAAACATTTTTCATTTTAGACTGTATATAAAAATCATTTACTGGTGAACATGCTGAGACATTTACAGGTGCAGCAGCTCAAAGTTTAAAAAGGGGCCGTTTAGAAAAAAACAGCTCAAAGAACATTAAACAACCCACGTTGAAACATGATCCCAATATATATGTCGTCTGCATCTCCTCTTCTGACCGATCCCCTCCTTCCCTTCTCAGCAATGTTGACAGAACCTGGTCTGTGCAACGGCCTCGACTAACAGCTTGCAAAACAACCTTTTTTCCTCGTAAATCAGGGGACTCCAAAGTTTTTGTGACATGGGTCAAAATCTAAAACCTGAAAGTGCTCGCAGGCCACAGAAACAGGATTTTCTTTGTTTTTGTATTATAAAAATTGTGAATCTTCTAACTGCTCAACAATGCGATATTTTGGTGAATCAAGTAGTACTTTTTTGGGGTTTTTTTTGAGGAAGATGTCAATTTGTCATTAAGAACTTTGCTCTAATTAAAAAGAAACACTCCCTCTCCATCAACAGCCTGTGCTGACGGGCCAAATATTTGCCACACAAAATCAGTCCAAGGGCCGCGCATTTTGGACAACCCTGTTGTAAATCTTCTTCCCACTTGCTGTCCTGTAGTTGTTCCTCACGCTCCTTATTACAACTGCACTGAACCGATCTCAGATAACAGCTGAAGGTCCCGACCGAGGTTTTGTTAAGTCACCAATATTGGGTAGAACTGAAAAAACTCAACTCCCACAGTACCTGCAGTTGATTTGGTCAGCTGCACCGCTGACAAACAGCGCCCGCACGTTATGTGCAATTTCTATTAAAGAAACTAAATAAATAATTTTTAAGCAATTTTTATGTGCACAGCTTACAAAACTCTGTTCAACATCTGTTTCCTGATCTAACAAATCTGGATTTTCCCAAATAATCTAAGCATTCTTCACCCTTTACATTAGGTTGAACCTGCTACAGCTTCCTGTCATGTGACCTGCTCTGTATGCTGCGCATATCATGAGCTCCACAGAGGGCAGCTGAAACACTAGTCAATACTTTTTATGGCTCCCATGTTCACTAAGCAGGAGGCCAGCTTCTCCTGTCAGTTTTCTCTTCACGTGATTAACTGGAACTGCGTAGACATTTCTTACAAGCTCAATCATTTAGCAGTCAGAGCTAAACAGAAAGGAAGCATGTTAACTTTCAGTAAGCTGCTCATTGTCTGATGCATTGTCGGAGCATTAGAGCAGCCTTCCTAACTATATGAATGAGTGAACATGCGAGCGGGCAGGAAGGTGGGTGGGTGTTTTTCCACATAAGGAGGTCTTCCTAAAAGGACTGAACTTTTATTTGGTTTTCCCACAAGTTCAGAAAACCAACACTATGAGAGGTGTTTATGGGTTTACCTGCGTCTGCAGGCGGGCTACGATTTCCTTGCGAGCCTTCATAACCGAATCCAGTTTGCCAGTAACCATGATGGATAGGCCCTGGTCCTTCGCCAGGGACAGCTCAATGTGTGCTCCAGTCCTGTGCATGATGTCCAGGCACACCTTGGCCTCCTCTCCTTCCCCAAACTGGCTGTTGTCCTTGTAGCGCCGCTCCTCCAGCGGGACATGGAACACCTGAATGAAAGCGGGTTTATGTTTCCTTAGACTTTCTTTTAATGGTGCTGATTCGTCTAAGTCTTTGTGCGTGTGTACTACAGTGATATGCTCACCTGGGTGATAACAGAGGCCTTGATGGGACGGATCTTGCTCCCCCATGCCGAAGCCGGCTCCCCGCTCTTTTCCCCTGGAGCCCCTTTCTCCGGCAGCGGAGGGAAGGCCTCCAGGTAGGTGGGAATGTAGGCCTCATCCTCCGGGACGCAACCTGGCCCAGGGAGGCCAAGAAAAACACAGTAAGCAAGGAGACAGTTTGGAAACGACTACAATAAAAAACAATAAGCAGCAGATAGGAGATGAAATCCTCACCAGGGGCGGTGGATATTTATAAGTCAAGGATAGAAGGATGTTACCTGTAATCTCCTGGTCTTTGAGACCACTGCGATGCTCGGCAAAGCTCTCCGGGGTCAACACAGCCACTGAGCTCATGGTTCAAGACTTATTCCACTTTTCACAAAAACAAACACAAAATAAGGTCCAACAGGTATGAATGAAGAAAGCATCAACTGCGAACCAAAAATAAAAAGGCTCATTTGGAATAACATCTTGTCTCATAACTCATCCTGTCCCTGATGGGTGCTCTGAGGCTTGCTGTTCGCAAACCCCCAGAAGAACCCTCGCTGCCTCTGAGGCTGCATCTCCTCCTGAGATTCTCCAATTAGCACTTCTACAAGCCTCAGACAAACACACTCCCTCGCTGCCTCGGGGACAGGGTTATCACGAGTCAAAAGAGCGTATCGGTGGCCGACATTCTTCTGATGCATGATCACTACCCGCGCTTATGTTGTCCTTGAGGAGTTCAGAGCTGCAGATCCTGGAAGGGTTGGACCGGCTGCATGTGAAAGACCGGCTTGTGTGTGTGTGTGTGTGTGTACATGCAGCTTGGTGATCTAGAGATAGTATTGCACATTTATTGGCTGCTAACTCCAGCATGCATTGAGAAAATGAAGTGCATAATATCAGGAAACTGTTCATGTTGAAGGGACAGTCCACATTATCAAAAATTCTTCTAATAATCATGTAAATGTGGCATATTTGATGTTAACGGGTTTAAGTAAAACACTGAATCTACCGACACACCACTAAACACATCCAACTTGCTTTTCTGCTTTCTAAATCCAAAATAAAAGCTGAACTGAAAGTTTTCAGACACACTGTCCAGAGTGTGTCCTCTTAAAAACAAAGAAATCCTTCGCTGTGTCACTGCAGCAAAGCTCAACAGTGTCTTTTTATTATCATCTCAACATCTGATCAACGTTTCAGCCGAATGCGTTCCCCCCCCCCCCCCCCCCGAAATATTACCATGTGCTCTTATTAAAAAATACAAACTGGAATATTTCTATCACTGCAAGGAAAACACATACCCTGACCTAAAAGCTTTAAAAATGTAATCCCAATCAAAGGTGAAGGGGTGAAGCTAACACAGGCTTACCTGCAAAAGGTCAATTGCCAGAGAGTCCGTCCAGTTAGCGGCTACCGAAGGCGCTTCAGTGTGAGTGTGTGTTTCAGCTCCTGGGCGCACGGGGAGGAAGACAAAGAGGCGGAAAGTCAATCCCGTATATCAGATAGAGCTTCAGCATGAATGCTGGGTTAGTGTTGCAACACTGCACTGCATCTTCAACGGGCTGGGAGTGATTCCCTCTCCTCCTTCCCTCATTGCTTGCTTCAGAACCTCGCTCACATCCCTCCCTCTGTGATTAAAACTAACACAAACCCAGGAAATTTACGGACGGGGGGGGGGGGGGGGATGCTGCAACAAACTGCACCGCAGCAAAGCTTTAGTTGTTTTTCCTTCTAAAAAAAGGAGTCTGTGCAAGACTCCTCATTTTCCCTTCCCCCTTTCCATTTATTGTCCCATTGCAACCACAAACCCTCGATGTGTTTTACTGGGATGTCGTGTAGTAGACCAACACAAAGTAAGGCATAATTGGGAAAAGGAGGGGAACGGCGCGTGTGTTTAAAAATGTTTTACAGATGAAAACCTGAAAAGTACAAGTAATGCATTTGGGTCCTACCTACGTGGTGCCATTTAGCTTCCTGTATGCTTTCTGAAAAAAATAAAACGCTGTGAAACCAAAGTACGTGAAGTAATTTATCTGATTTTGTTGCACAAGTCCCTCATCCGTGTTTGCTCAACAACATGCATCATAACTTTATGGCTGCAGGTAAAGATTATTTTGCTCATCTATTAATCAGTCGACTTTTATTTTCTGTTAATCGATCAATAATCGGATAGTAAAAGGTGCATAATAGGAGATTTTTATTTTTTTTTTTACAGGATTTGAAGCTGCTGAAGCTAAAGCTACGCCACCTGATGAGTTCTGGATGGAGCATATTTACCAACATAGAAAGTTTTTCCATCTTAAATGCAAACTGAATATATTTTGTTGTACAATTGTGGCCTAATTGCTGCTCTGAGTGAGTTGTTCTATCAGCAAATGGCACATTTCAGAGTCTGTAACGATTATTGGATTACATAATTAGTTGATGATTATTTCAATAATCGATTCATCCGAGTAATTGTTTCAGCCCTACATAAATTAAACAATTTCTATATTTTTGTCATTTGTTGTATATATTATTTTTCTGAATGTTATTATTATTATTTTTTTTAAAGATGTTTAATGCTTTAAAAACTTCTAAATAATTCAACTCCCCGTGTTGACCATCTCCTCATTACTCCGATGAATACATCTCTTTAAATACAACACTGACTTTTACACTAGTCACATGATCTTCAGGAGATTATTGGAAGAAAATCTTCATACTGATGCTGCAAAGTGTAACATCCTCTCAGCTCAGCCATTCAGCCCCCTTTACTCTGATAATCCTAAATAAAATCCAGAGCAATTACCTTCAGAAGCCCCTAATTAGCTGTGTGTAAATTAATCTCCGTTATCTCTCTGTTCAATCCCTGATCTGACAATAGAAAGAGTACGGGACCGCTCTGAAAGGGCATGAAAGGATCGATATATGAACAAAGAGGCAGCCAAAAGGCCCATGGTAGCTCTGGAGGAGCTGCAAAGATCCACAGCTCAGGTGGAGGAATCTGTTAACACGCCATATATTACTTTTGCACTCCACAAATTTATGAAAGAATGGCGAAAGAAAGCCAAACGATGTCCTGTTTAACGTTTGACACAAGTCATGCAGGAGACACAGCAAACATGACCAAAGTTTAACTTTTTGGCCTATATGAAAAAATATACGTGCGGAGGACAACAGCCATCACACATCGACCCGAATGCACCAACTCCTCGATGGAACACGGAGGTGGCGGCATCATGCTTTGAGGATGCTTTTGTTTCAGCAGAAACCTGGAAGCTGGTAAGAGTAGGTGGAGAGATTGATGGAGTCAAATACAGGTTAACGCTGAAGAAAACCGGTAAGAAGCTGCAAAAGACTTGAGATGGGAGGGGGGGGGGGGGTTCACCCTCCAGCAGGACGACGGCCCTAATCGTACAGCCACAGCTACAGCAGAATGGTTTCAAGCACAGCATAAAGTCGAGCTCTGAATCCAACTGAAAATCTGTGGCAGGACTTGAAAACTGAGGTTTATATTTCCTTTCTATCCAAACCTGAAATGTATGAAATGATAGATTTTATGTTTTTGAACCCTAATTTTAAATTTTAAAACTGGCACAAACAGCACATGCCGCAAAAGCTTTTTACTGAAAGATAAATCAGGAATCAATACAATATTGACTTTTATGTCTCATTTTCAGGAAAAGCATGAAGCCTTCAGACTAATCCCACAGAGGGATCACAAGGAACTGACGCTGCTTCACTCTGACCCGCCCCCAGCGAGGAGGCCTGGGTAGCTTCCTCCGCTCAGATAAAGTTTCTCCATGTGTCTACTCTGCATGATAGATGCTGAACTGGGTCTCATCTGATAGCCCGACTAAATTAGACACATCTGACTGGCAGGAAACAGCACCGGGAAGCAGCTTCAGGACAGAAAGCTCATCCCAAAACCAAATCAGGACGTCTGAAAGCACTGTCAGAAAGATTAGAAAAACCTCACAGAACCTCAACCCAGCAGTGTCTTTAAGGCTGAATTCAAGTGCTTCGATCTGCACGGAGGAAATACCATCAGCTACTTCCAAAAACTTTGCAGTTTCGCAGCAAATATCATGCTCACAAATGGGGAATTATGGAATTCATGAAACTTTTCCCAATCTAATTGATCTCTTTGGGACTGATTAAAAAAAAATAAAAAATCTGCATCATCTCATCATACTCGCTCCCCTTGTGTCCACCTGTAACGGCACACCTGCTTTTTCAACAGAGGCCTCTCTGGAAAAAAAAGTGACAAATCCGTTCTGGTGATCTCAGCTATTATTAGCAGATGTGTCCAAAAACCTGAAAATAAGTTGTTAGGAACACTTGGTGATCTCAGATGTCGGTATTTATCCAAGAAAGGGAGCTTTGAAGAGTTTTTACGTCTCTTAACATTCCTCCTCACTGTGTGTTGTAGAAAGATGAACCTGGATCCTCAGCCTTGTTTGTCACAGTTTCAGTTGGTTAAAACTTGTTAATTACTTCCTGATTAACAGAGTCTTCACGCCCCTTGAGGTTTTTCCACATTTTGTCAATTTACAGTCACAACCTTCAGTGAATTTTTTGGGGTATTTTAAAAATCTGTATTCAGCGTCTTTCAGTCCAGTGGAACTGGTTGCTTTCAGAAGTTATCTGATTACTAAACAGAGTCCGTTCATGTGTAATTTAATATCAGTATAAATCCAGCTGTTCTCTGAAGGCCATTTGCTAGAGAACGTTAGCAGACAAACATCTTCATGAGGTCTGAGGAGCACAGCAGGAATGTCAGGAATCAAATTATGGAAGCAGGGATACGACAAAGTAAAAGCTAAGAACATCTCATAGAGCACTGCTGAATGTATCATCCGAAGACGGGCACCACTGCAGTGTATAAAGACAACAGGCGGGGCACAGAGAGCCTCGGTTAGAGAAGCAGCCAAGAGACCCATGGTAACTCTGGAGGAGCTGCACAGATACATGGCTCAGTTATTAGAATCAATTTGTAGGACAACTATTAGTCAAAAAAATTGGCTTTTATGGAGGGTATAAATACTTTTACAAGGCAGAATAAGATCAATACAAATCTGTGGGACTTGAATGGCATGTTCTCCTGTGTTTCTCATTTTGGAGAGTACCTAAAGAAATGGGCCTATGCGTTATGCAGTATTTATTCACAAGAAAAACAGGGGAGATAAACTCTGATCAATTTAAAAGCATAAATTACAAAAAAATAATTGTATTATTTTGATGCTAAAAGCAATAATTTCCTCAACTGTTGTTTTTTTTTTTCTTCCACTGAATAAATATTCTCAAATTAAAGGATGGATATTTCTTTTTTTTTTTTTTTTGAGTGGGAGACTATACTACTCAAATTAAAAGGTTAGTTTTTGTTTTAAAGCTTTTTACACATCTTTAACAGGGAGCCAATACCTGTGTAGGGCGCTGTGTGTAAACCTTTAAAATAATCATGCTGAATTTACCAATCAGGAACCTCGATGTTATCTTTTCTTTAGGAAATCATATTTTCAAGAAGAAATTAAAGATAACGTTTTACGCTTGGAAGTGTATTTTGTGTCAGCCTTTGATCATCTGAAGCCCAGCTCTGCATTGGGCCCTAAGGCTAAAACAAATAGTTTATTATACATTAAATATCTATTACACTGTAATATTTGCCTGTAAAACATGTGGATCAAAGACGAACAATTAATAGGCTTAATCTGCACAGATTTTTATCGCTCGGTGCTGGGCATTAAAGTAAACCCATCCTTCGACCTCTATTTGTAACGGAGTCGAACATTGAGAAAAATCCCATTGATCGTGGCTATTGACTTGCTGGAGGTATAAAAACACGAAAAACAAAGGAAAAGGAAACTCAAAGGACAAACAGACTTCAGATATATTTGATTTGGCAGTGAGCATCAGTAGCACCGTGCTATCAGTGCTCTCCAGATAATTAAGAACCATTTATCCCGACTGAGCAGCTCAACGCTGCATCTGCATGGTTGCTCCCTGTTAGCCACTCGGCTAAGGTAACCTCTGCTAACACAGGAACCCCCAGGCTGATGATTTCTCCGTCCGACCGGGTCCGCTATGCTAACACGCACCACACTGAGCCGACCTCAACAAGAGATGATTAGGCACAAGGACTCTCCGATAATCGGCTAAAAAAACCAAGCCTGGCGCGGATAGATAACCAGCACCAGCTAGCTAGCTCCGAGGGCGCAACCTCGCTATCCCCTCATCCTTCTCCTAAATAGACGAGCCGGGTTATTAGTCAGGTATAACTACACCCTGGCCTTATATGTTTCGCTCACATTTGAGTAAAATAAGTGGTTAAAAATAAGCAGAGAAATCCTACCTTTCAGAGAGAAATGTAGCAGAGTTGTTTGACAGGTGACGGTGTAAACACAGATGTGATTGGTCTACGAGCACTTCCTCTCCCCGCGGAACGATACGAGCGGGTACTGCGGCCGCAAGTACAAGCGAATGCCGCAGTATCTATGCGCAGCAGGAGCAAACAAGTTACATAGATGTGTGTTTTTTTACTGGATAAAGGACATAAACGTGTTGTTTAATCGATTGTCTCTATTTTAAGCAATACGGCGGAGCTATAAGCAGGTGTAGAATTTCATGTCTGCCTCTGTATCTACTTCTCATTCATGATTTCCTGCGCACTCCTCAATGGTGAGAAAACATTGAGTTCATTGAAGATATGGTGCAAGGAAGGCTGCTACAGCGAGCATTCAGGACAACGAGAAAAAATGCAATATGTCAAGAAGGTTGTTATTAAAATCTCCCTCCATTATTAGTTTTTGTGAGCCTATTCTCAACAATAATACGTGATGCAAAATAAATAAAAGAGAACATTCTGGACAAAAATATATATATATTTAGCTGGGGAAAACACTGAGTTAAAGCGGAGAGGATGATTTAATGAGAAATGTCTAATTTTTCAAATCATTGTTTTGTTTTGTGTGATGTTAGGTGCGCATGAAATTTGGGCCAAAGTAAACCTGTGTCTCTATGTTTGATTTGTTTCAGCACGTCAGGAAAACCCGTTTCACGTCGAAACATACAAGCAATTTCTATTTACTGGCAGATGTCTTTAATTAAAGAAAAAATAGATTAAAATGAAGGGACATTGTTTGAAATGCAAGATAATAAGTCTGTTTGGAGAGTTTCTTAGTTTTAGACATTATAAATGTCTCTAAATTTCCGTTTTCCAAGCAATGGAAATCACAATTATAGTCATTTTTACAAACAAAATATGAAGTTAATTGAAGCACATGTTTTTTGATTTTCTATGCTGTATGTTCCATACCGGGCTGCACGGTGGCGCAGAGGGTACCACTGTTGCCTAGCAGCAAGAAGGGTTCAACTCCCGGCCGGGGGTCTTTCTGCATGGAGTTTGCATGTTCTCACCGGGTACTCCGGCTTCCTCCCATAGTCCAAAGACATGCCTGTTAGGTTAATTGGTCTCTCTAAATTGCCCTTAGGTGTGTGGTTGTTTGTGTGTTGCCCTGCGATGGACTGGCGACCCGCCCATAGACTGCTGGAGATAGTCACCAGCTTCCCCGCGACCCACTATGGAAGAAGCGATAGAAAATGACTGACTGTTCCATACCCAGACACTAGGTGGGAGTAGCAGAAAGCGAGATACTCAAGTGTAAATAGGGACACTGTCGAAGTTAAGTGTCTCAATATGAGGTACAGAAACTCACACGTTAAAGTTCATTATAAATGTGGTTGGTTTGGTGAGTACATACGCATGTTAAAAATAGTTTTAGAATATATAAAGCTAGCTAATATCAAGCTTCTGGAAAGCCCCCCAACTCAATCTACTGTATTTAAAAGTTTAAAAGTTGTGTGCGTCACGTCTGTGCCAGTCGTGATATTTACCATATCTGATAAGAGGACTGATCAAATATCCAGCAGGATGGCTGCAAAAAGCATGTCAATTTTCTGCAGGCTGCAAAATGCTTTCCCTACCCCAAACATTGGTGGCGGAGGGTGTGGGTGTTTTAGCACTCGATGCAATTTGTTGCATATAAACAGTCCTTAAATATTGCACACAGTGACTGCTGAGACGACTGAGATTCAATGCACCGTACTGTTAAGCTCTTGTTTCAGGGTTCTGTGTACTGTTTGGATTCCAGTGCGAGTGTGGGCCATGTCATTACACAATAAAGCTACATTTTTCAACAAAACCTTATTGTTCTGATATGTGTACAAAAATAATAAAAATAATACGAATATCTCAGCACATGAATATTTTTTACACTGTTCCTCGTACTGTTCCTCGTACGTGTAAAACAAATACAAAATATGAGTCAAAACTGATACTTACGACTGTTTCGTAATGAAATGTATTTGTTAGAATTGCTACGAATTGTATTTTGTGCTCTGCCTTATTCGGCAAACATTTTATTTTGAAACGACCCCCCATAACTTCCTCATCGAATTTTGTTTTATTTTGAAATGCACCACCGGAAGCCCGTCAGCTCTACCGCGCATTACTTGTCGGTTGGAACCTCAGGAGGAGCGAGTGGGGGCTGCTGTGCTGATCCTCTCCTCTCCTCTTCTCCCTCCCGTCTGCTCCTCTCACAAACGCCGCTTGTAACAAAGACGAGACAACAACAAAAGGGTGATGGGAGCTCACGCAACACGACTGCCAGACAGACAAAAATCAACTGAACTAATTTTCTTCCAGCGGACATTTTTTCTCTATCCCTTTTAACGATCGTTTTTTCCCCTAATTTTCTTCTTTGCGGGAGCGGAGTTTACACCGAGCGGCTATCGGACTTTCCAAAGAGAAGTAGTTCAAGATGCTCGACTCAAAGTAGACCCGAAAAAACAAAGCGGAACAGTCAACCCGTGTTTGGTGAGTTTTTGTCATAAATGTTTAGTAGTTTAATTGAGATTAAGTTCATTTTTGGTTGTTTAGCTAGTGCAGTTTGGGTGATGGTGAGAGCACCTGCTCCCCTACAGAAAACAGCTACTTGTGATGACTTGACATATATTATTAATTCTTTACTCAAAAGAAGCGACATTTATTCCTGTTAGTAAAGGAATTTTATGGCATTTATTTCACTAAAAATACGTTCCCACTCAATGAAGGTAACAAAACAGTAATTATCATGTTATAGAGCATATTAGGCTACTTTTAATTCACATTTGGTTATCTCTAAGGGCTTAACATTTCAAACTATTTATTCCATGTGATAAATATCCAAATTTCCTTTAATCTTAGTATAATTAAATCCCACATGCAGGAGTCTTCTTCTCATAGGAGCCCCAGCCAACATGTCACCAGGAGCCTCTCCATGTTTTTCCTGCATTCTCATCTCGTCTCTCCGTGTGTCACCTTTTCCGCTTTCCTTGGCCAGCGTGGAGCTTACCCACTCATCACACCCCACCCAGCCACTTTATTTCCCACACCAACCCTCAGGTCTTCAGACCAGATGGCAAACTGTGTTTGTCACACACAAAGAGAAATGTGTCAAAAGCTGCCCTCTTGTTCTCAAATGAGGCTGCGTTAAGGGATCCCACCATTCATATTGGATTTAGCAACGCAAATGCTATTACAGTAAAGCCGACTGACCTGCCCCCGGAGTAGTTCCTAAAAGCCAGAAACCAGTAAACTGCTGGATTCGGCTATTGAACTAACTGGGTCAATAGGGCAAAGGGAGACAAAATAGGTAGGGTGTGCCTAAAAGAGAGAATAAGAGGGAAAATGGGACTTGTTCTATCCTCCAGCCCGTTTTGTGTTAGTCTCTCTGTCTGGATGAAACACACCCTTGAGTTTAGAGTTTTTATCTCACTCTGTATTGAAAATGTCAAATCTGACACCAGGGAAAGACCTACTCAAGCCCGCTGCTGTTGTACCTCATGTCAAATCTAAAACTGATTGTCTCTGATCATTGCTGTAAACCGTAAAATATTTACCCTGTTATAATAACTCTTCGGATGGTGTCGTTTTGTTCTGATTGAAACATGAAACCCCGTCTCCTTACTAGCAGTCAACATGTCCCTTCCAAACCGGTCTGACTAGCTGGTGCGCTTTTCTTAGCGACTGGTTGCGCCTTATTCACACAAGCTCTCAGGCCAGGAAGAGGCGTTTGTAATGGTTTTCTGACTGCAATGATTTCATTTGGAGGTCAGTGTTAGGGTTAAACATTATAAAGGGCTTTAGATAGGCTGTAGCTTTGCAGGGGTCTAGTTAAAGTTTGGGGGTTTAGGAGAGACAAAGAAAGACAAGTTAAAGCAGGAGGGGTTATTTTACTAATCACATTTCTTTAATTTACAATACTTATGACTGTTTGATCTGTTTGCAAAAAGGAAACAGATCTGCTGTCTCCTTCCTGTGCTGTTTGGGGCTCAGGTGGTAGGGGTTCGCCTGTAACCGGTGGGTTGCCGGTTCAAACCCCTGCTCTGTTTGTCTCGTTGTGTCCTTGCCTCACCCGCCTTGCCTGCTGATTGTGGTCAGAGGGCCCGGTGGCGCCGATTGTATGGCAGCCTTTCTTCTGTCAGTCTGCCCCGGGGCAGCTGTGGCTACAGTGTGACCTATCACTGTCAGTGTGTGAATGTGTGTATGAATGGGTGGAGGCTTTGGACTTGATAAAGTGCTTTACAAGTGCAGGCATAACCAATGGAGGAGCATGCTGCTTGACTGACAAAGTTGGATTTTCAGATTTGATGCATTAAATGAGCATAAAAAGAAATGAGATTTTCAGCATTTAATCTGGACTGTTGGACATTTCTGACCACTGACTAATGGGTTTGTTTTGTTTAGCCTTCTTTTTGTGTCATAGCCCATTATGAAGACTAAATGCTCCTTTCAAACTCAAAGTACCATGTTAAAACTGACAATGGGGCCGCTTCCAAAAATGTTTCCAGTCATCATAATCATTATCAGCCGTCAAAATCACTAACAGTCTTCAAATAAAGAAAACTGAAAAGCATCATAGTAGCGATTGTGAACATCAGCAGTGAAGCTGTTTGAAATAATCTGATTTCTGAACCAAAGGAATCAGTTGATTTGTTTTCACTATTTTTAGGTATTCAGCTCCACTTGTAATGACCTTGTCATATCACTCTTTTTGATGTAATTCTGCTGACTATGTACACAGTTTGGACAGGCTTAGCATCTTTATGAGGCATGACTCAGAGGATGACTCGCCCCTGTTTGGTTTGGTTTCGTCAGCTGTTGTGATCACATCAAATAAACATATGGCGAGGAGACTCTGCAGCCTGGACATTTGGTCGCCCAGAGTGAACACTCGAATTTCACTTCAGCGTCGTTATGTTTCTCACTTTAGACGCCTTGCCAAAGTATTTATACCCATTGAAAACATTTTATCATGTGAAATCCGCAAATTCTCATGTATGCCATTGGGATTTTATGTGGTAGACCAACACAAAGCACCACGTGACTGTAAAGTGGAAGGAAAATGGAGTGCGTCTGTATTCAGCCCCCAGACCTTTCAGATGACACATAAACGGCATAAATGGAGTCCAACTGTGTGTCATTTAAGCTCTGAATAAATGTAGCTGTTAGAGAACAAACATCATCACGAAGACCAAGGAAGATACCAAACTATGTAACATGGTGGTGGCAGCATCATGCTGTGGGAATGCTTTTCTTATCTGCGTTAAAGATTTTTCTGATGTTAAGTGCTAAAAATGTTGAAAATCATTTACCTTTCACTTTTTAATCGTGTGCTGCTTTGTGTTGGTCCAGTTCCTCCAAAAGTACATTACACATGTGAAGAGGATTGACCAATCAAATTCCACTTCAGCCCCACTCTGTTTCTAAATTTAGATGTCTTTATATAAAGAGGAAGCTTGGTTTGACTGCTTCATGTAAATAGTTATTTGTGGCCTTAAAGCAGGGGTCGGGAACCTTTTTGACTCAGAGAGCCATGAAAGCAAAATATTTGGAAATTTATTTCAGTAAGAGCCATATAATATATTTTAAATTTTCAACAAAAGGGAGTATAAAGCCTCTGAATTTATTTTTTTAAAGCAGGGGGGGGACCTTTTTGCTCAGAGAGTTTTTTAAAATTTAAAAAAATTTTTTATAATACCATTAATGCGACTTTGTGCTGATGGCTTTGTATTGGGGGTACTTGGGGAGGTTGAGCTTCTTGCAAGGGTTGAGGCTTTCATCCGTTAAACGTGATCGTGGGTTTTGGACTTGAGTTTTAAGATGTAAGAGTGAGCTCGCATGCATACGTAGATCCAAACATGGTCAACACAGCAATACTCACCCGCCGCAGTGTGTGGTATGTGACTGGAAGCGCGTTACAATTTTTTGATAATCAGCTGGTCTTCGGGTTGAAGATTTTTTTTTCTGTCCACGTGCTTGCTCGCCAAAACTCCGCTTTCGGTTGCGTTTTTTTCCAAAACTTCATTCAGTGACTTGAATCTTATTCACCCACAGTCTGAGGCCCTTTCAGGTCAGCCACTTTGCTTCAAAAATCTCTGACGCAGTAAAAAAGTAACTCATCGGCGTGTTTAGTGAACACTCGTTGGAGGGGTGATGAACTTAAAAAAGACGATTGCCTCACGAATTTCTCCAAAGCGGTTAACACTGTGGGAGAATTAAAAGCCAGCTAGCTGGTGGAGATAACCGTTTTGAGTGGGCTCACGGGCTGTGCGTGCAATTTTTTAAATGTCTTTTTGTCAAAATATGATAAATGACCTTTTTCAAGATCCATGATAAAGAGCTCCAGCTTTTTTTCAAAAGCAAACACGGCTTGTTTTTCCAATACCTTGCATTTAACGTTTGAGGTGATTCAGATGTTTCAGTTTATACCACGAAAGAAAAAACTTGAGGAGCCACTCATTTTCGGTAGCTCAGGATGCTCGAGTTTTCATCTCAAGGAAAGCCCCAGATTTCGTTCGGGCAAGCCGAAAAAACGGCTAAACCTTCCTCTTGATCACCAACGCACATTGCGGTGCAAATTAGCCCGTGATAGTTATTTCCAGCTTCATACACCCTTTTTTAAAACTGCCGATCATTTAAAGGCTCGGGCAACAATAAAGTTGATCACACGAATGGACAGGGGGACATCACTTCGCCAAGCTGACCGTCACACATCTGAACCAAAAAGTGCCTCCGGGTGTAGAATGCAGTGGAAAACTTGGAGGGGTCTTTTTTCATGTTCAGGGGAAAGGCAAAAAATCCTTTTTTTTCCCCACCGTACACGGAGCACCATCAGTACACACTGAGAAAAATTTATCCATAGGTAATTTTTTCTTGAGCAAACTCCTGAAAGACTGAATAAATCCCCACCTCTTGTGGACCCTTTTTTTGGAGAAAGCAGACTTTTCGCACGTTTGTCACCAGCAGCATATCGGAATCACACGAACTGCGACAAAAGGCTCATGTCTGTTACTCATCCAAAACCAAGAAAAAAAACGGCGTTTCTATATTCCTTACTTTTCTTTCCTCCCCCTTGGTTTGCCACATATGGTAGATCATGCACAGTCCTTCCCAAAAGGGTTTTTTGTATCCTTTGATTACTTGCTTTTTTTGGAAGATCATCAAAAAGTTTTATTGGTACTCCATAAAGTGTAGATACTCGCCTCGTGAATGGGTTCCATTCCTCGCTATTTCTAAAGATCAGCAACTAGGGTAATTTTTATCCTTTCCGGGTCCCCAAAGGGGGGAGTTTTTTGCTGGTAGCTTGCACCTTGCTAAGTACCCTTGGGGCCGTTTTTTTCTGCTGTTCCCGCGGGTATTTTTTATCAAAGGTAGCATGGCGTGGTCGAAATTCCCCCCCCCCCTTTACATCGGACCCTTTATCGATGCAAAAAATTTTAAAATTTCAAAAAGACCACCGCAGAACCCGCTTCTCCACAAAGGGGAAATTGTTCGGTCCCTTTTTCCCGAAGTACGATATCCCATGTTTTTCTTTTTCCCTCTTCTTCGCCCAAGGGTTAGCTTTTAGCTAATGACGAGCAGACAAAAAAGGGGGCGCTTACCTGTTTTCCCAAAAATGGCCAATGGGCTATTATCACCCAATTTTAAGGGGGCAATTGCTCCGCAGCCAAATGCGCCCTGAAAAAGGCATAGCAGTGGAAAATCGATGGGTGGGGTTAAAAAAGTGACAATTTTGTTTTTTCTGGAGCCTGATGAAAACCAAAAGAGCCACACCTGGCTGCAGCCAAGTTCCCGAACCCTGCCTTTAAAAGGGGTTAAACCCCTTGGTACTCAGAGCGCAGGGTCATCTTTTATGCAGCCTATAAAAGTAAGTAAAAAGATCCTTTAGTTTTAAAACTCATAGTGACATTGACAGTTTCACATTTAACTTGTGTGAAAACAAGGAAGGAACTGCAAATCTCTTCCAAACACTTGTACCCAAACATTAATAAGGGCGGAGTGTCTGTAAGTACACACTTCTTCTAGTAGCTAACAGCTGTTAACTAGTATTAGTATATTGTCCTTGTCTGCCATGAGCTGCATGGGTCTACATTGAGATCCAGCTTGTTAAACAGACATTAAATGGTAAACGGACTGAAACCGTCCACTCAAAGCGCCTTACACTAGAGCCACATCACACTCACAAACGTGCACACATCCATACACCACAGTCGCCTAATTGTGCAGTGAAGGAACGTAGCCGTAGCAGTGGTTTCCCAGGGTTCATATAAGTGCTGGAAATTAAATGGACCTCAGTACAGAGGCATTGCTAGAGTAGACCTACAGTCATATTGGGGAACAAGATATGAATAGAAAGAAAGTCCAGGCCCAAATATCCATTTTTATAGTTTTTAGCTAGCTTTGAAATGTAAACATTTACTCTTGATATTCAGGCTTTGTTATCAATGTGCTCTAAAACAGAGAAAAAACCCGACTGCACATGCAAACAGATACAAGGGAACAAGACCTGCTTTCCTTCTGAATCAGTGGTATAAAATCACACACACTAGAGATTGCTGGCCAAAAAATAACCCAATTTGTGACCCAGTGCTGGGTCATATTTTGGACCGGGTTATTGGTTTGACATACCGATTACAACATACAGGGTTGGGACAATAGTCCAAAGATTGGGTTAAACGGACCATTGTTTATAGTTAAGATTACCAAAAACGTGGTTGAAACTCATAACCCATTACAAGGGTTGTTATACCACCAATATTTGGGTTAAAACTAAATATTGACATGAAGTTTTCTTCAGCATGGTGAGATATTTGTTTCTGATTCCCATTTAGAGTTGAACGAACACTTTGGCTTCCAGTTTTAAACCCGTATAGGCGATCGTTAAATGTACAGAACTTCTTATAGTGTTTAAAAACAGCTGGCTTCTCAATCCAACCTCATCGACCCAAACAGTTTTCTGCATCATATTTTAGTCCATCCTTATTTCATATTTTCCTTCTAAGCAGTTTTCTTGTCATTTTTTTGAAATGGTTCTTTGGGGACTTTGTTGTTTAGCGGCCGTAAGGTTCTGTTGAAGTTTGATCAGTAAGTTTACTGGAGCACAGAAGCATATCCTGGAGCAGGTGTCCTTGTAAGGTCAGTCCGGTGACACCTTCGGCTTAGCACATCGCCCAGCTGAATTAGGTCAATATTTGTCCTTTTTTAAATATCAGCCATCCGCCTAACCTCAGCCTTTCAGCCGAGGGGGAACATCTGTGGGCCGCACAGCGTCACAGTGGCCGTGTAAACACGAGAAGACTGAGAATGTGCCGGTACAGCCTCCTGTCCAGTTCTGGATAAACTATATATTTACAGACAAAGAAAGGTTTTCAGCTTAAAGGCAAAATGTATATATTTTTTTGTACAGTGATTGCTTAATTACTCCTCAGAGTGGGTTGTTGTTTCAACAAATGGCATGATTTATATTCCCAGCAGTCCAGTTAACGCTTCTTCGATTACTAATTAGATTATTTACATAATCGATTCATCACGATTACTTGTTTCCGCCCTTTAGTGAGCCTTCAATCAGCTGGAGCTTAGTGAGCACCGAGCCATGGTCGGCAGCAGCCTCAGCAGGAAGCTTAGAAATCATCATCATCAGTGGGGAGTCGCTCCTTTTGAGGCTTTGTTTAAAGCAGAGCACATCTGTAAACATGATGCCTGAGTCACCAGAAATGTCTGAAGAAAAAAAAATGATTCTGCTGCTATTTCCAGATAATCTCACTCTAGTAATACGTCGATGCTCGGCGAAAATCGAATAATTCTCATCTGGAGTTAAAGAAATGATAGATGGAAACAAAACACATTAACCAAATAAAACAAATTAAATTAAGCTTAAAAATCAGCCGTCGGCCGCCCTGATATTTAGGTAGAAAACGCACTGTTGGTCAAAGTCCTGAATTTTAATGAGACCCTCAGGATCATTTCGATCAACTGTGTCAGCTGTAGGCATCTACTGCCGTTAGCCTCTATTCAACAGGGTGAATATATTGCTCGTATGCAAAGAGGGGGCTCATGAAACTATAACGAGTAATTATAGCAATTCCAACAGTGCTTTGCAATAAATATTTACAGACATTGCAATGATGATGTTTTTGCACTGTAGTGCTCAGCCCTGCTTGACACTGTTAATGTAAAATAAACTGCTGAATGTTTCAGATGAGAAAAGGAGTTTGATTAAAGGGGACATTTCATGTAAAATCCCCTTTTTTAGCCCTTAATTATATTTTGTTTTGTACTTGGGAGTCTGGAGAAGTCCAGAAAAGTTGAAGTTACTCTCTCCAGGTGCTGCAGAGATATCTTTATAATCTGTTTGGGTCATATTTTTCAATCCGTTCAGTTTTCTCTGTTCTCTGGTACATTTTTTGAAGCGTATTTGCTGCTGAACAGCTAAACAAGGTCATGGACTTTTTGCTTACGGCTTTTGGGAATCCCCCATTCTTATTTTTCGCTGTGCTTTTGTGGTTCAAGCTCAAGTATGCCGAAGCAATGTAAATAGGAAGGATTTAAAAGCATCATATGATGCTCTGGATTTGCACATTTGGTTGTAGTATTAACCTTATTTTTTGGTTCGCGTACAATGTATTGAAAGACAGGCTGAAGAAGCTGACATACGACCTTTACTAGAGACTAATGTATTAATGCCACTTCGTTTTTGTGACATCCTGCCATGCCGGTCCTGTTAACCAAACACAGACTAAATACGCCGCCTACACCTCCACACAGCAGCTCCTAGCCGATCTTTACCTACTTAAAGTTTGAGAATAGGTCAGGAGCCTTTCGGCCTCCAAAGATCTTAATCATTTGTTTAACCTGACAGAACTGTGAGCTGTCCTCAAGGAAGCTCAGAGAGATAAATATCTTTAATAATTACCTGCAGTCGTAGGTTGAAAAAGCCTCATACCGACACTGTTGTGTAACAAGGCTGAAAGGTTAATTTGAGAATTACTGGCATATTTCGGCACACAATCAGTAGATAAAATCAAAAGAACATATCCTTTCATGGATTGAGGAAGGTAAATGTTTTTTTGAGTAGCGTATGTATATTAAAACATATCGTTGGGAAGTGCTGCCAAAATCCTAAAAACGTACCCTTAATTTAACGCGGCCCGTATTTGACGTTGGCGAAAGTGTAAGATTTGTTAACAACGCCATGTTAAATGAATACGTTCATATATTCTGCCTAGTCTGTAGAGCATTCGAGGGATCTGGAGAAACTCCGCAGAGGCAAAGTTGATGCACAAAGTCCCCATTTAAGATCTGAACCAGGAAGCTCCTTAATCCGCAACAAATGTGCTTCCCACCACACCAATAACATTAATAACAGTAAATATAAGGTGCTGGGGAAAAAAATCCGCCTCCTTACAGGTTTTGCTTGTGGGTTTTTTTTTTCGCACTTAAATGTTTCTCGTCATCCAACTGTTTTTATCATCAGACAAAGATAAACTGATTAAAAACAAGAAGCTGTTTTTAAATGATGATGTCATTAGTTAGGGAAGAAAACTGGAATAAAATCACAAATACGCTGTGATTAAGTGGTGAACCCTCCCAGTAGAGAAAGACAGAAAGAACACGAAGGGTCAAAACGTCGTGATGATCGTTAAATCTGCTGTAAAACTAACACGGCATATCAGAATTAATTACGATGATTTTCTGCTCACCCAACATTTAACGTCAAAATATTACATCAGACCAATAAAAAAAAACATTGTTAATACAGAAATGCGGGTTTAATGTAAAGTATGTTTAATACCAGCTGAAACGTTGTTATTTTCAAAAGGTCCTTTTAATGTGAGAAACGAGCCTCGCTGGAGCACATATTCTAATTTACTGGACATGACTGTATACAGGAAAACAATGATCTGATGCTCTCCTGCAAGTCTACCTCTGAATGCAAAACAAATGAAGGTTTTGGAGTGGCCTAGTAAAAGTCTGGACCTTACACATGCCTGAAAAGCCGCCAAAATGTCTGAATTAAAACAATTGTGCAAAGAAGGGTGCGCCCAAATTCCTCCACAGCGATGGTAAAACACTTGATGGCGACTGGAAAGGTGATGCAACCAGTTATTTTCACACTGAGTCAGGTTAGTTGGAGAGCTTTTTTCATCTAAAAACTGCATTTTGTATTTACTCAGGTTATCTTTGTCTGATTTTGTATGTATTTAACGACCCCAAACGTTTTGCTGTGACCAAAACCAAACAAACAAATAACACCGCGGTTTTCTCAGGACTGTAAAATTCTACTCGCCCCTGGTTTTTTGCAAAGACCGCCTGCTGCCAGCTCTGAAATGTTGTAATAATAATCTTCAATAAAATGGTTAACACTGTTGTTGATCAATGTCCCTGCTCTGATGCCACAGATAGCAGAGAGCTGTAAAAATAGTAAATGAATGGATAACATTGGACCTTCAGCTGTAAATTATTAACATTATAAGAAGTTTAAATATAAAGGAAACACATCCCTATATGTTTACCCGTAGTGATGCAAACACACTAATTAATGCCCAGACAAACTGGTCTTACGTTATCTTGGGTTTAAAATGTGTAAATGTGAGCTGAGTGGAAAGGAGTGCACCTCATGCAATGCAGATTAGAGCCTGAGCCCCTCCTTAGGCAGCTTTATAGCTCAGGGCTCAAAGTCTGAAGCAAGTATTATATGCTATTGGAAACACTGAGTTATGTATTGTTTGTTTCCCTGTTGTAAAAAAGTTGCTTAAGACACTGATTATATTTCCCTTTTCTTTTTGCCTTTTCCTTTCATCAGGGGATGATGAAATTCCCACGCTGACGCTCGCCATCCAAGTCTGTCCCGGGACTCTTAAAGAGAAGACAGCCACCAGGTAGGATGTCTGTCCTGGAACGACCTACGTCGCCCCTCAAGCCAGAGGTCAAACCAAAACCAGAGATCCCTCAGAGATCACCGCACAGTAACTCCCTTTGTCTTGTGGGCGGAGGCTGCACTTCAGGCACCACTGAAGGAAAAGTCAAGAAAATAGCAAAGAGGTTTACCCAGCAGGACTCCAGCGAAGCAGGAGAGCAGTTGGTGAATGGTGCTGCAGCACTCTCGTCAAGTAAAGAGGGGAAAAAGCCACCTGAGATAAAGCCCAAACCAGATAACAGCAGCCCACAGCCTCAGGTGGGGACAGAGCAGGTGCCGCCACTGCCCAAGAAGAGGATCCGCTTCCAGAATAAAAAGGGGAGCATCGGAGGAGAGGACAGCGAAGGCATGAATGTAGACAAACGGCGATCAGGTATGGCAGCCACTCTGATATGTGATTCAGGATGGTAGAAAAGTGTCTGAAACATTTTCAGGGAATCTGGAGTCTTTGTCAGCGCAGGAACCAAAGTCACACCAGATTAGCAAGCTAGAAATCTGTTGCAGAAAACGGCTCCATTAGGGAGGCGGTACTGTGTTCTGTCTGGGAAATACCTGCAGACTGAAAAGAAATAGTGAGCGAGCCACAGCCTACCAATTCCACAATTAGACGTTTTGTTCTAAGACGTTCCAGGTTACCTGCTCTAAAAGAACCGTTTCCTTACGTTCAGACTCTCCACTGAGCTGAAATGAGCAGGTTTTTCCTGTTGGGGGGGGGGAAAGGACACTGGGTCTTGAATACAAGGATCCGACCACAAAAACCATATTTTATTCTCACATGATGGCCCCTGTGTGATTTTCAGTTCCTGTCTCTTCTAACTGTTTCACACAGCCTGCAGTTCAGCCTGAACTGGTAGCACTTTCACAAACACTGGACTTAGTCTGGTTTTAGACCCATGCTGATTGAATTTACTAA
Organism: Crenichthys baileyi; assembly: GCA_036173005.1. Classification (NCBI taxonomy): domain Eukaryota; kingdom Metazoa; phylum Chordata; class Actinopteri; order Cyprinodontiformes; family Goodeidae; genus Crenichthys; species Crenichthys baileyi. The sequence goes on from JAHHUM010002602.1 coordinate 363,261, forward strand.
GCAGGATTGAATTTTGTATTTATTTAATGTACAAAAACCTAAAATAAGCTACAATATAAGATAAAATGCACAAGAACCGAGTGAACAGGAGGTGATGCGATCTACAACTTGACCAGATTGTCATTCTTTATGCAGTACGTAGCACTGAAGAGCAGTTAGCAGTCTGCCACTGATTGTTTTCAAACCTAAAATGTCCAACAGATTCAGGAAGCTTACAGGCAGCCAGACAGGTGTGGCACCGACGACCTTTCCGGCCTGACGGCTGTCAACAGATCAGTCAGCTCAGCTCTTGTGTACCAGCCTGGCTGATTGAGGTGAAACAAGGAAGAGTCTCCTTCTAGTTCTAAAGATAACCATCGTTTAGGTTCTTGGCACGCAGGATCGAATGAAATTCCTGCTACTGAGTCGGTCTTCGTGTCACATTTAAACATTTCTCAGTGACAGGGCAGGAAATGATGCAGCGTAAGATTACGACACACGTTTAACAATCTAACCTTAGTAAAGTGAAAGGCTTGTTAGATGATTTTTATGTTGACTCAGAAACTGTCACAAGCTGTGTCATGGATCACCTTAGACCTTCCAAAGCCATCATATTTTAGTCATTGTCTCATAGGACAACCTATGGGTTAAAAGATGCTCCAATAAACGAGGACGCTGCGACTAGACAACTTTTACTACAAGATCCAATGTTAAAATGAACCGGGTTAAAATCCTTGGCTGCCTTCCAGATGCCTTCCAGGGGAAGCGTTGCAGACATGTCCCTCTGGGAGGAGGTCTGAAGCTGCTGGCTCCACTGGCTTCAAAATATCGCATTGTCTCTATGCAGGAACTTTCATGTTGACGTCCTGACCTGCGTTAGATTGTTTTTCCTGGTATGCTCCAGTGAAAGTAAGTCACGTACAATAAAGCAACTTGCAAATGTATTCATAGCCCTTGAACATTTTCACTTTTTGCCACATTACAAGCACAGACGTCGGGGCATGTTACATCGAGTGGTAGACCAACAGAGATCTGTGCATAACTGTGAAGTAGAAGGAGAATGATGCATGGTTTTCACTTTTTTGTTTTTGTTTTTGCAAATAAAGACTTAAAAAGCATCATGCCGTCGGGATTAGATAAGAGTTGGTGGAAGGAGGGTGGGGCTAAATCCCATCGAAAATCTGTGGCTAGACTTTAAAATTAATGTTCTTCATCCGGCCTGAACTGTTTTACAAAGAATGGTCAAATATTTCGGTCTCTAGATGTGCGGAGCAGGTGGAGACATACCCCCCAAAACACCTGCTGCTGTAAGAACACCAATTGCTTTCCTGTAAGGAATTGACTCAAAGGGCTGAAAACAAATGCATGTGACACTTTTCAGATTTGTATTAATCAATGTACCATTTTTCTTCCACTTCACAATTATGCACCACTTTGTGTTGGTCTGTCTAATAAAATTCTGATAAATTACACTGAGGTTTGTGGTTTAAAAAAATAGGTTGGAGGGGGTGTGAATACTTGTCCCATGGACTGTAGCTATAAATGCAAAGTTTAACACACAGAGCTAAAAAAATCTTTTTAAAGGGTTTTAAGGGGCGGCACATATGAGGGAGAAAAGTTGTGAAACTGGCAAAAAAAAAAAAAGCTGTTCTACCTCTTCTGTGTCGTCAGCACCTGATGGGAAGGAGGTGGAGGCTCAGGGGCCCGGAGCAGCTGAAGCAAAGGAAGATCACACACTATACTCTCCTCTCAGTCGCTGCTGCAACAAAACCTGCACCTGCATGTGTCATCTAAAGAGACCCGGCATGATGCTCATATGGATGCCTGTGGATGAGCATGAAAATGAGGCTCCGGGTGGGGTGGGTAAGGCAAAGGTGAAGGTGCAGAGAGAAGAGATGGATGTGAAGGGACAGAAAGTAGAGCATGGGTTGGAAGCACAGGCAGCAAAGAAGCAGATGGAAGTAACGCCAGCAGAAAAGGAAGAGGAGATGCACGGAGAAGAGACGGAAGCGAGAGGGCAGAAAGCAAAATCTGAGTTGGACATTCAGGCAGCAAAAGATGGGGAAGTGAAGGAAGCAGAGAAGGAGATGGAAGTGAACACAACAGAGGCAGAGATTGAATTGAATGTGGCACAGAAGGAGGTGGAAGATCATAGAGCAGAGGACGGAAAGGTCTGTGAGGAGATTAAAGAGGTAGATGATAGGGAAGGGAAGCATGAGGCAGGAGATGAAAGGGATACGGCTCCTGTGGTAGACGAGAAAGCAGTGAAATCACAGTTCCATCAATCTTTGGAAATGTTGCTGGCTGGGGGTCCAAGAAGACGTTCAGACCCGTGTTCTCAGCTCCCCCTTGCTCCCTATCGGCCTCAACCAGTCCAGAACCAATGCCTAGAAGACGAAGAGGAAAGTATTTACGAGCTCCAACTTCCTGAGGCTGATCAGGCTGCTAAAAAAATGTCATCTGCGAGGAAGGACTTGCGGGATATTCCTCAAATAAAAATCCACAAACCAGCTCGTCGGAGTAAACCTGCCAACGCCTCAGACTCTACACCCGAGCTTGAGAATACGACAGAACCACCTGCCATACCACCTAGGGTTCCTGTGAATGGTGTTCCTCTCCCCTGGAATGAGAATAACTCTGGGAGAACCTCCCCTGGCAGCAACCCCTCATTCGGTAGGATCAGGCCACCGCCCCCAAAAACGTCGCCTCCATGCAGCCCTCTGTCTCCTTGCAGACCGCCACCTGCTCCACCAAAGACAGATTCCAGGAGGCCCAGTAATACCTCCATTCAGTCCACCATCTTGTCTGGTTTGTACTTAAGCAAGTCTCTTCCTGCGCTGAATTGCTCATTATCGTAACAAATACTGGAGGAATGATGTGACCTTCTTGTTTTTTGGTTTTTGTTTATATAATAGGAGAAGAAAATAAAAGCAATAAAGAGAAAGAAGATACAGAAAAGTAAGTTGCTACTAAATTCAAGTTTTTTAATATCAGACCACAATCAGAAACAAAGTAGTTCCCTCAGCCAGACATGAAAAACCATACGTGTGGATGATTGTTTACGTCTCGCTCTGTAATTCCTGTTTCAGGTCATTCAACTGGGAGTTCCGGATAAACGACGGTAAGACTGTGATACGTCATTAAAGTATCCCATTATTAACGTGTGATTCATTAAAGGTGCAAGTGGAGAGCTAAAAGTATGTTTGGAATGTAACTGCCAAAATAAAAATCTTTTAAGTGTGGCGTTAATTTGTATTCAACCCCCATTTACTCAAATCCAGTGCAACCGGTAGCCTGCAGAGGTCTTAAGTATTTAGTTTAAAGCGGCGCTAGATTATGAAGCAACATCTTGAGCTCTGAACATCTCACAGAGGTCTGTTCAATCCATCATCTGAACATGGAAAGAGTATGTCACAACGGCAAACCTACTAAGACTTGGCCTTCAACCGAAACTGACAGGCTAGGCAAGGAGAGCATTGAGAGAAGCAGCCATGAGTCCCATTGTAACTCTAAAGGAGCTGCATAGCTCCACCGTGCTCAGGTGGGGGAATGTGTTGACAGGACAGTTATTAGTTGTATATTCCAGAAATCTGGTATTCACTGCAAGAGCGACCAGATGAAAGCCGTTGTTGGTTCATTGTTGGTAGATGGTCCTGTGGTCGCACCACACACACTGGTTTGTGTGGTAGGAATGCAAAGGTTTAGATCCAATGTTAGAAAGGCCCAGTCAAAGTCCAGACCTAAAGCTAATAGAGAGTCTGTATCAAGATTTGAAACCTTTTACAGATGCTCTCAAGCCAGTCTGAGTTTGACCTGTTGACACACTACATGTCAGCTGAATGGAAACCAGATCATGTCGTACAAGCTACATACGGAATATTTACTGTCTGCTTTTTTTTCTTTGATCACACTGAAACATTAAGCAATAATAATAAATATCAGAGGAAAGTCTGTTTGTTGTATTTAGGTTCATATTTTGTAGTCTGGTTGTAGAAAGAAATACACAGATCTATTGGCTGCTCTGTGTTTGAACATAAAGGAGAGCTAAACATGTATGCTGGCGACAGACTAAGATCTCTCCATTTGTCTCACCTCAGAGCCTCTGTACCAAACATACAGCGACTTCGCCATCAGGAACGAGCTGCGTCGACAGACCGTTATTCGCTCCATCAGCAAAACTAGTGCGGACTACGCTATGGAATGGGCGGCCCGCATGAATGAGAAAACATCTGGAAAGTCAGAGGGAAGCGGAGCAGCCAAGGGAGGCCCTGTGCCCAATGTGAGTCAAAGCACCTTGTGGCAGGACCTCCCAGCTGTACGGGACAGTGGAGTGCTGGGCGAGTTCACTCCTGATCAAATCAAGTACCAGGAGGTGAGGAGGACGAACGTAAAGAAGCTGTAGCATAAAGAAAGAACTAAAAAAAAGTCTAAAGGAAACACGAGAGATGCTTGATCTGTTTGAAATCTTATCTACAAGTGATAATCTTATCATTGAAGACTTTATTTATTAGAGCAAGTTGTACTTATGTATTATGTAGATTCATTACACAAAAAGCGCTATATGTCTAGTTTTTATTTCTGTTCATTTCAATTATTATGGCTTATAGGTAATGAAACCCAAAATTCAGTGTCTTAAAACATGTAAAAATTACAAACAACCAATAACAAGAGGATTTTGAATGCTTGCGAACTTTTCTCACCACACTTTTTCCTTCCACTTAACTTTCCATTAATATGCTTGCACTCCGTGACCAGCCAGAGTCTTCTGCAGTGACCATTTGTGCCATGAGTGTCTGTCAGCTGTCTTTCCTATGACTGCTAAGATCATAACATAACATTTGTATATGAATAATCATTTTTCTAATTGTTCCAGCTTAATACTTTAAATAAGCAAGTTACATTGTTTAGATTTTAAAATTAATGTAACTCTGTTCTAAATTTAGTCTTTGATTGTCCTCGGTAGAGCATGTTTGAGGTCCTGACCTCAGAGGCCTCCTACCTGCGGTCCCTCCGCGTTCTGACTGAGCACTTTATGGAAAGCAGGGAGCTGGGAGAGACGCTCATCATCAGTGACAAGAAAACCCTCTTCTCTAACATCACGAAGGTTCGCGAGGTCAGCGAGAGGTGAGAGATCATACCACAAGAGATGAAAGGAAACGGGAACGTGATTTTTGACGTCAACAGCAGAATGCAGCTGAAGCGATTGTCTGGGGAATCTGGAGGTGTTTAATGAAACTGCTTGTTGCAGGTTCCTGAAAGACCTGGAAGACCACATATTCAAGGAGATAGTGTTCCCAGACATATGCGACATCCTCAACTATCACGCCCAGCACAACTTTGCCACCTACATCGACTATATCCGCAACCAGACCTACCAGGAAAAGACCTACAGCCGACTCATGTAAGAAGCAGCTTTCGCATTGTCAGCAATGATCAGCAGTTTAGGGTTGTTAGGAAATCAGCCGGGTCGGATCTTAGCTGTGACTGACTTGCAAGAATACCAAAACCGATGCCAAGTAATCGGATTTTCTGCATACCTGCAGGAAGACTAACGAACAGTTCGCCACAGTTATCAACCGTCTTCAGGAGCTGCCTCAGTGCCACCGGCTGCCCTTCATCTCCTTCCTGCTGCTGCCCTTCCAGCGAATAACACGGATCAAGATGCTCATCGAGGTGAGCAGCGTCACGTTATTGAATGTTAAAAACATAAAAATGTTGATGCAAGGCGGAATGCAGATTGCTGCCTACACTTCAAGCTCCTCGTGTTTTAGCAACATATGCTCCATGTATCCGTAGCTGCCTCTAAAATCCGCTACGCCTTTGAGTCTGCAGCACGTCACAGAAACCTGAAAATCATGTTCTTGTTGCATATGTCGCAGTAGTTCGTGAGGCATTCGTTTATGGGCGTTTAGGAGCAGACCCAGAACAGGTTCTGCGGCGTTATTGTTGCTCTCCTAAACCTTTGTTCTAAGGGAAAATAAATGTATTTATAGAGGTGTTTGAATAAAAAGTTGGTCTAGAACAAAATGAAAATACATGTGTAGTAATCAAATATCACTGTGTAACAGAAGTCTATGTGAAGGTGGGACTCTAGGCTGAAAGGTTTTAGATGTCCTAGATGCTTTGTCCTTGAAACCTCAGCTCTCCTGTTAGAGGCTGCAAAAAACGACTGGGATGAAGGTTCACCTTCCAGCAGGATAATGACCCTAATCACACAACCAGATCTACTATTGGATGGTTTATACCAAAGTGTCCTAGTCAAAGCCCAGATCTAAATCCGGTTAAGAACTCTATAACTATTTCTGTTTTAGTATTTTTTATATAAGCATCCAAGATTAGAGAGATTTTTCTTTTTATGTGGGCTCTAATATTCAACAGCTAGCTAGTTGTGGCTTTAAAACATCTTAAATGTTCTACTACGCTATTACTAAGGCTTAAAGTATAATGAGATGCCGAAGAAAACTTCTGCAGCATAAAGAGCATTGAGCTCTAAAACTCCACCGCCTGCAGCTGTGCACTGTCGTGCAGCTGGCTGAAAGGAGGCTTCACAGTTTTTCTTTATCAACCGGAAGGACATATTAGGCTGTTGGCACATATTTCTGGTTATAAAAAACACGAACAGTCACGATGTGGAAACTAAATTAACATCACGCGGCGTACCGCTGCTTTAAAGGACATCACTCCTGTTAAGCAGCAGACTGCAGGCTAGCAGCCGGAGCACAGAGTCCCACTGTTAACCAGCCACTATTGACTAGCTAAGTGTTTGCTTGAGTTTATCTATTAAAGTCAAAATAAGAAGAATTAAATATTACAGATAACATTATTATAAATAATTAGAACGTTATATTAGCAGCAATAGGAATATTTTTTCTGTTTTGAATAAAAGCAGTTAGATCATGGAATACATTTAGGTTTAAAGATTTTGTGATTATCTTTATCATACCGGCCCATGCCTAGCTGCCTGTCACAAAGACTCATTCTGATTTAATTTCTTTAGCTAAATCCATGAAAAATATCAAATATAACCCAGAGCTGTTAGCTGAAAACCTGGCATACAGTAGATGATAAACCAACGTAGGATTTCAGGTCCTGTTTTTGGTGTTTGCTGGATTTTGTTCCCTTTCGGACACCATAGTTCTTCCACACTGTAGTTTCTTAGGCCTGACATGTCTTCATTTCATGAGAGATGTAGCAGCAAAGGTGACAAAAACATTGTAAAAAACGCCTCCTGAACGCCTGATGAACTACTGATCAAGAGCATCTAAGACGTTTCTCGGGTTCACTGTAGAAATAAATGATAGGTGCTTCAAACCCTACAGTGCTGGCAGCATTTGTGGAAATAGTTGTTACATGCCAGATGTGTTGATGGTGATGATGTCAGCCCTATACAGGTGCTATAAATTGGAGTGTAAATAAACGTGTTCTGCTCTGGTTTAGGTAGTTCATGTCATTAATGTGGAACTGAAGAATTGAAACGATTCGCTTTTAAAATATTTTGCCTCACTACGTTGTGAATGAGTGACCCGTCTTGGTTTCTTTTATTTCCTTTAGCAACCAGTGATCTGAGTTCATCCTGCTCTTTGTCATCATTCCAGAGTAGTCCCCCCCCCCCACACCGGTTTGCATGAGCTGCACGAATAAAAGGTTGTTTGTCGTTCCAGAACATCCTGAAGAGAACAAATGAGGGTACAGCAGAGGAGCAGACGGCCTCCAAGGCTTTGGCGTCTGTCACTAAGGTAAATACCTCTCACTCTACAGCTTCCCCTTTGCACACACGTCCACGTGATTTGACCCCAGAATGCTTCACATAGCTGGAGATTTCATATTTGCTATTGTGTTGAGGACGGATTTCCTGCTGAATGAGGTCAGCGAAGAAGCCGTAAACAAACCCGATAGTCCCAGTGGGACAGACTTAAAGTGACAGAGGGAATTTTTTAACACCAAGATAAAGAAGATGGTGAATAATTCGACTTTTTTTTTTTTTTTTTTTTCCCACTTGATCGCACACAGATCATTGATCAATGTAACAGAGATGTGGGAAAGATGAGACAAATGGAGGAGCTGATTGAAATCTCTAAGATGCTCGAGTTTGATAAGCTCAAGGTAAGCTGAGGCAGGAACGTCATCAATATGTCCGTCTGTTAATTATTAGGAGGATGAAATATCTATGGCTTGTTTCCTGTCCTCACCAGGCCATCCCGATCATCTCTGAGACTCGATTTCTGGAGAAGAAGGGAGAGCTCCAAGAAATGTCAAAAGCAAAAACCTTTGTCAACATGAGGGCCAGGTTCTCTGTGGTCTACCTCTTCCTGTTTAACGATCGGCTACTGATTACTGTTAAGAAAGGGTAAGGAAGAACACCTTTTGAAAAAACATGAGCTATGATGCATTGAAACAGTAGAACCTACAGCTGCAACCAGAGGTTTACATCAATACAAAGAGACTTACCTTTTCCTGCTTCAGGCCAGTTAGGATCATCAAAATTCCTTCTGTTTGCTAAATGCCAGAAAGATTTGATCTTTTTTTATTACAGATGTTTACATTCACCAAGTTTATCATGATTTAAAACAGTTCGAGGAAGTCCATGATGATGTAATGACTTTGCACAACATTTCAGTTAAATGGAGGCACACCTGTTAATGTATTTTAAACCAGCCTTTTGTGATCTCATGTGAAAAATCTAACAAAATCAATCAAGGTACCCCCATACGTCTGGTTCCACCTTGACTACAATTTCCAGATGCTTGGAGTTGCCCTGTTTGTGTGTTCATGTAATGATAGGTATAAAAAGCATAAATATGTTCAGCTATAATATCCAGCAATAAGACGAGTTCTGTCCCAGAGATGAACGTGTTTTGGTGTGAAATGTGTGTATCAACTCCCCCAAACAAAGGTAGAAGACCTCATGTAGATGCTGCTGAAGCTGTTTGGAGAGTTTCATCATCCACAACGAAACAAGTCCCGTACCATCAAAGGCCACTCAGTAGGGAAGAAGCCATTATTCAGGAAGGACATAAAAAGCTAGATCACAGATTGGAAATGCACCCAGGGACAAGACTATTATGTCCTGTTGGGAACTAAAGTTGCTGTGTTTGTCCATAAGGACCATCGTTACATTTGGAGGAAAAAGGGGAAGCTTGAGAAGACCATCCCAGCTGGAAAGCATGGAGGTGGCAGTGTCATGTCATGTCTCAGGAGAAAATGGTGTACTTCACAAATTGATAGCATCACGAAGACGGAGCTTCATGTGGAAATAAGCAGCATCCAAAGGCATCACCCAGGACGTTAAAGCTTGAGAGCAAAGAGATATTTTAAATGACCCTAAGCATGGAGCCGAATTAGTTAAAAAGTAGCTTTAGGACAATGTTGTGTAGCGACCATCAGAAACTGGTGATTTCAGTCCCATAGATAATACGTACACAGAGCTGAAAAGGTGTGTTAGCAAGGTAGCCTACATCCCTCACTCAGTAACAGTTCTGCAAGGAGGAATGGGCTGAACCTCCAGAAAACTATTGTGGCAGGAGACCCATAACGTTTGAGGCAAGTCATACAGTTCAAAAATAATCCTGATATTAGCAGAAGTTATTTACATTTCTGAATTTGAAGAAAGTTTAAGAAAAATCTAAAAGTTGGCATAAAGCAGAAAAGGTTTAGTATGACTTAAAGTAATAAGATAGTTATTTCTTTTTCAGTACATTGTATGTAAATATGTGGTTTAAACTGTATTTTTGAAACAAGTTGTTTATTAATAGAAGAACAACAAACAATTTACAATCACCGTGTGAAGCAACCTGGCTGTTTACCTTGATCATAGTTAGTCATCACTTTCAGCTTACGGACCTTGACCAAAGTTTAGTTGTTCATGGCAGGGTGTTGAAAACGGGCTGTGAACTGTTGTCTCCTCCTACAAGTTGTCATAGCAACACTTTGCATGTGAAAAATGTGTCTACAAAACACAACGCCTGCCTCTGATTTTCTGTCATCATGACATGACTTCTTCAAAAGTAACTGGAAGTGTTGTCAAAGGAGTACAGTACATACCCGTGTAATGTACGCTTGTTTAGGTATGTTTTTTTCTTGGGGAATGCCCCCGGGCACATGTTTGTGTAACCAGTTAAACCTCCTTATGGCCTTCCAGCTCTGTGTGTGCCTTTAACGGAGTTCTGCTTTCTGGTTTGGTTTCTCCTGAACAGCTCGGACCGTTACGTGGTGGTGGACCACACTCATCGCTCTTTGGTGCACACCCAGCCTTTAGATGAATGTTTTGGTGGCGCAGCCTATGAGAACTGCTTCAACCTCGTCATGCTGGAAAACCACCAAGGACGCATGATGGAGCGGATCCTCAAGGCCCCGTCCAAGTGAGTGTTTGTTTCGATAAGGTCATCATCAAAAACTTTATTTATTTCAGTAATTACATTCAAAACCTCAAACCCATATATTAAATAAGATTCTTTGCACAGACTGATCGATTACAAGTGTTTCTTTCTCCTAATTTTGATGATCAGGTCTTACAGCTAATTGAAAGCCAAAATTCTGCCCAGAAAATTTGAGTAAAATACACGGCCTTTGAAAGACGTTTCTTTAATGCACAGATGTTATGTTATGGCCCACACACGGAGGGCATTGCTAAAGAACTTTATCCAAACGTATGCTTGGAAAGTTTAGTGGAAGGAAAAGTGTAGTTGAAAAAAGGTGCACAAGGAACAGGGATAACTGTTGCCTATTCAAACGTTTGGGGGAGATTCACAAAGCATGGAGTGCAGCTGAGTCAGTACTTTAAGAGGAAACACACACAGACGTATTCAGAACATGGGCCACAGCGGTTGGGATTGCTTAATTTAAACTTCAGGACCAGAAAAAATTGTCAGTAGCTTGTTTCTTAATCGGCTATAGAGAAAAAGGACTGTGTCATGTTAGTCCAAAGTTCTCTTTTTAGATAAAAGTAAAGAATTGCATTTCATTTCTAAATCAAGGTTGCAGAGGGGAAGAGTGGAGAGGCACAGAATCCTTGTTGCTTGAGGTCCAGTGTGTGTTTTCCACAGTCAGTGCTGAGTTGGTGAGCCATGTCATCTGCTGGTGTTGGTCCAACGTGTTTTATACCAGTTCTGAAGTCAACGCAGTGATTACCGGGACATTTTAGAGCAGTGGTCCCAAACGCTGATCCATGATTGCAAAACATTTGGAGAAGCCAGTGAAATACTGGAAGAACAAAATCTGATCAGAGGAGACAGAATTAAACTCTTTGCACACACCCAACCTAGAGGAAGATTGGCACTGCACTTCACCCCAAAAACACCATACCAGTGGTCCCAGTAATTTTGCTCTTTAATTAATCTGTTGACTATATTTTTATATTAACCGATTATGAGTCGGATTGCAAACGGTGCTTAATAATTTTTTTTACAGAATTTGAACCAGGTGACTGTAAAACTGCCACCTGAGGAGTTCTACATAGAGCAGATTTATAGACAACTGCACAATATATTTTTGTCCAATTTTGGCTAAATTCCCACTGACTGCGGTGTTCTTTCAGCAAATGACGTGTTAGTCTGCATACTCCAGTTATCGATTATTTCAACAATTAATTCATCACAGTTAATACATCAGCCAGGAAGTTAAATCTTGGGAACAAATAGCTCTTCCAAATAGACAATGACCCTAAGAATACCACTTAAGGACAACAAAGTCAATATTTAGTGAAAGTGTAGAAGATGTGCGGGCAGGAAAAGGTTCTTCATGCTAGGTGATCTACTAACCTGACCCATTTAGACCAGTTCTGTCAGAGGAATTGGTCAAAATTTCAGCAAACTATAGTGAGAAGCTGGTGGAAGGAGGCCCAAAACATTTGACACAAGTCACATAGGTCAAAAGACAATTTCACCTAAAACTAAGGAAACCTATGTAAACTCAGGAAGTTGGAAGGAAGATGAAAAAATCTATATTATAATTTAGTGATAGAACTTTGCTATTCCTAACTGACCTAAATTATGGAAAGTTTAGTCTCATTTAATGTCAGACAGAGAGACGGATTCACATTTTCACCGGTTAAACTGTTTTAACCGGTGAAAATGTGAATATCTGGTTTCAACAGTGTTTGTTACACCTCCTGTGTTTTGTTTTCTTTAGGTCTCCGCTCTGGGGTGGGATATTGTTAAGAATAAGAGTTTACATTCACAGCGCTGTGCATGGATTAAAAACCAGAAAACAATCCAATTTGCATAAAGTCAGAGTCATTCATCTCACACAAAAAAACAACCAATTGTGTTCTGGTTCAGAGTCGAGTCAAAGCTCATTTGTGTCAACAGGTCCGACATGCAGAGATGGCTGGCGGCTTTCCCCAGCTCCGCTCAAGAAGATATCGATGAAGAAGTGATTTATGAGGACTGGGGTGAGAACGACACCCGGGATCGACACGAACAGATACTGTGTTTCATCTTGTTGCATGCTTACGGTCCTGTGTGTGTCAGACTGTCCTCAGGTGCAGTGTGTGGAGCAGTACGTTGCCCAGCAAGCAGACGAGCTCAGCCTGGAGCCCACCGAGCTAGTGAACGTCATCCGCAAAACCAACGAGGGTAAAAACCTGCAAACATTGGCTTAGAGAAAGTTTAAAAACAGAATTGTGCCCTCCAGTGAACAGATTTGATTTTGCTTCTCTGATACGCTCCCTTCTTTGACTCTGCTTGTGTATACATCCTTCTTCAATCCTCAAACCCACATTTAGCAGTTTAATTATTTTTACTTTCTTGCATGAGCAACAGAAAAACCTTCAATTTCCCTTTGTCTGTCATCCACCTTCCCCTTCCACTGGTTTTTGTTTTTCACTCCAGGCTGGTACGAAGGAAGCCGTTTGTCCGACGGTCAGAAGGGCTGGTTCCCCGATGTAAACGTCATCGAGATCACCAACGAGCACGTCAGGAGAAGAAACATCAAGGAGCGCTACAGGGTCTCTCAGGCCACGAGGATGGTGAAAAGCCCCAAGACCCACTGAGCACGTTTGCATCAAGTAAACGCTTCAAGGGACAATAAGAGGGGAAAAGTTGGAAACAGGGAAAACATTCTGTAAATATTCCCCCTAATTTATATAACTGACAACTCAGAACTAAAATTGAAACTTTTATTGCGGGTGCTGAAACAAATGACATTAACTAGATTGAGAAACTAAATGCACATGCCAGTCATTCTGGGCATTTCTGAAGCCGTTTGTCTGGTGTTACTGAAAGCACAGAAGCTGTTAATGTTGAGTCATGCTCAGTTTCCCGTTTCCGCCCATGCAAAACAAGCTGCAGACCGTCGCCAAGGAGGTCCAGTTTTCAGGAATCTCGCCGCTGTGGACTCACCCGAAGGATGAGCTACTAAAAGAAGATTGTGGAGGGTTTAAAACTTTGATGGTGCAGGAATACTACAGCTCCCCCTACAGTTTTTAATAAGTATACCACTCTGTAGAAAAGTGTAAATATGTTGAAAAATGTAAATTATAAAAAAAGGCTGTTCTGTTTAAACCAGGGATTTACTTTTAATAAAAAGTACTGTGTTTGTAAAAGTAAAACATTTTTATTAAAACATTTGCATTTACAGTAGAAACATGAAATTTCAGATATTTTAGAACTGGATGAAAAATGACAGATGAATTTGAGGTCTTTCAGATTTTCAGAGGATAAAGTGCCCAACTTGTGTCCATAAACAAAGACTAATTCCAAAACAGATCCTTAGATTTCACACTATCACTGCATGACATTGAAAGTCATCACCTCTCCGAGGCCAAGAAGAACCTGCACGGCATCTCCTTCCAGATCTGTAAGCGTCCGTTCCTCTGACCCGCTCTCTGTCTTTAAATGTAAGTTCCCTGGTTCCCGTTTACTCTTAAAAACTGGTGGACATGTGACCATGTCCTCCTCAGACCTGATCTCTCCATTCTCCTGGATGCCGCTTCCATTTTGTGAACACTGACGTTCCAACTCTGTTTCAGAGGTTTGGGACAGCAGCTGATTAGGAAGTGTTGCCATTTCTCCTATTAAGTGATCATCCATCTGGTTAAAGCTACTCAAGAGAGTGTTGGCAGCGTCATACTCTGCCTCTGACCATTTCCCTCCCTCCTCCAGTGCATCGATGCAGATAACCTTAGTTGCTCCGTCAAGTGAAGCCGTGTTGAAATGTCTGGGATTTGACATTACAGCACCTGGGAAGTCAGTATGTCCAGGAATGATGCTCTCCTTGCTTTGGGGCGCCTCCTGGTGGTGCAGTTTCAACAGGTTGGTGATAGCCTGGTCCTCCTGCTGAGTGAGCTGGATGACAACCCTCAGCTGCACCTGAGGAGGGGGGATGCTCTGTATTTTCCAGCTGGGGCTGCCCAGGTTGTTGATGGGGTATGGTCCAGCCCTGAACGGGTCTGGGCGGTTTGGTGTGGCGACGCAGGCGGACATGATTGGTGGAGGAGCATTGAGCTGGGAGACATCAAAAACCTGATTGGAAAAAAAAAAAAAAAAACGTAAGCAGTTACTTTTCACTCCTTCAACCCGTTGGGCTTCTGGATCTTTTATTCGTATCGTACATAAATTGAAAAGTTTATTTGTGTAAATCAGTTCAAAAGGTGAAACGGATTCATTGCCCACATATTTCAAGTGTTTGATGATTATGGCTTACAGCTACTGAAAACTAACTTTCTCAGGTTAGAATATTACATCAGACCAATAAGAAGGGATATTTTTTTAATACAGAAATGTCACTCTACTACAACGTTTATCCATGTACTTTAAAGTATATGCACTCAGTTCTGGGTGAGCCTTTTGCATGAATTGATGCATCAATGTGGCATTGGGGTCATCAGCCTGTGGTTCTGCTGGGGTATAACAGAAACCCAGGTTGCTTTGACAGCGGCCTTCAAGTCAACTGCATTGCTGAGCCTGATGTCTCATCTTCCTCCTGACCATAGCCCTTACTCAGTAAATGAACTGGTAGATAACTTCCATTCTAAAAAGTCAGACATTATTGATTCCATTGCTCCCATTAAAGTGAAGGTTGTCTCTAGTAAGAAGAAATGCGTCACTGGTAAGAAGTGAAAAAAGGGAGTGCCAGAGAGCCGAAAGAAGGTGGTGCAAGACCGGAGTCAAGGTTCACTATGATATCTACAGGGGTTGGACAATGAAACTGAAACACCTGTCATTTTAGTGTGGGAGGTTTCATGGCTAAATTGGACCAGCCTGGTAGCCAGTCTTCACTGATTGCACATTGCACCAGTAAGAGCAGAGTGTGAAGGTTCAATTAGCAGGGTAAGAGCACAGTTTTGCTCAAAATATTGAAATGCACACAACATTATGGGTGACATACCAGAGTTCAAAAGAGGACAAATTGTTGGTGCACGTCTTGCTGGCGCATCTGTGACCAAGACAGCAAGTCTTTGTGATCTATCAAGAGCCATGGTATCCAGGGTAATGTCAGCATACCACCAAGAAGGACCAACCACATCCAACAGGATTAACTGTGGACGCAAGAGGAAGCTGTCTGAAGGGATGTTCGGCTGCTAAACCCGGATTGTATCCAAAAAACATAAAACCACGGCTGCCCAAATCACGGCAGAATTAAATGTGCACCTCAACTCTCCTGTTTCCACCAGAGCTGTCCGTCGGGAGCTCCACAGGGTCAATATACACGGCCGGGCTGCTATAGCCAAAACCTTTGGTCACTCATGCCAATGCCAACGTCGGTTTCAATGGTGCAAGGAGCTCAAATCTTGGGCTGTGGACAATGTGAAACATGTATTGTTCTCTGATGAGTCCACCTTTACTGTTTTCCCCACATCAGGGAGAGTTACGGTGTGGAGAAGCCCCAAAGAAGCGTACCACCCAGACTGTTGCATGCCCGGAGTGAAGCATGGGGGTGGATCAGTGATGGTTTGGGCTGCCATATCATGGCATTCCCTTGGCCCAATACTTGTGCTAGATGGGCCCTTCACTGCCAAGGACTACCGAACCATTCTTGAGGACCATGTGCATCCAATGGTTCAAACATTGTATCTTGAAGGCGGTGCCGTGTATCAGGATGACAATGCACCAATACACACAGCAAGACTGGTGAAAGATTGGTTTGATGAACATGAAAGTGAAGTTGAACATCTCCCATGGCCTGCACAGTCACCAGATCTAAATATTATTGAGCCACTTTGGGGTGTTTTGGAGGAGCGAGTCAGGAAACGTTTTCCTCCACCAGTATCACGTAGTGACCTGGCCCATATCCTGCAAGAAGAATGGCTTAAAATCCCTCTGACCACTGTACAGGACATGTATATGTCATTCCCAAGACAAACTGACGCTGTATTGGCCGCAAAAGGAGGCCCTACATCAAACTAATAAATTATTGTGGTCTAAAACCAGGTGTTTCAGTTTCACTGTCTAACCCCTGTATAACGAGAGTTCAGAGATATATCTTTCAACTGAAAATGGAATCAACAAAAACAATATCGTTCGTGCCTCGTTTGCCACCTTCAAAAGGTTAACAAACCCCCATGTGTCTGCAGCATCTGAACTCTCTACCCGGACCTGCAATGAATTTGCTAATTTCTTTACTGAGAAAATTAAGATTAGAAGAGTACTCTGTATATCTATATCAATATCAAGTCCAGCACCAATGCAACCCAAACAAATTTTCCCCAAAATTACAATTCTACCAGATCAACTACAACTGGAAAATTATACATCAACTAAGCTGCTCCTCCTGCCTCCTCAAGATTTTACCCACAGCTTTCTTTAAGAGTCTTGCCTGTTGCGTTAAATACCTTATAACAATGACCAGCTGCTTTGACATCTTCAGGTTTCCGTGCTCACCACAGTACCGAGACTGCCCTTGTCATGGTGTTCAGCGACATCAGCATAAATGCAGATTGTGGAACCACCACAGTGCTGGTTATTGGACCTCAGCGCAGCATTCAACACTTGAGCACGGTATATTACTGGAGCGACTGGAGAACTGGGTCGGTCTTTATGGTAAAGCACTTGGGTGGTTTGAGTCTTGCTTGAAGGGCAGGGACTTCTATGTGTCAGTAGGTAACTACATCAGAGTTGACAAAAATGACTTGCGGGGTTCCTCAAGGTCCCATGCTGGGACCCCTCCTATTCAATATCTACATGCAGATGATACGCAGCTCTACATTACATTTTTACCAGGTGACTATGAACCTATTCAAGTGTTGCTAGATGCATATAACAAATCAATGTGTGGATGTGCCATAATTTTAATCAGTTGAATAAAAACAAAACTGAAGTAATTATTTTTTGACCAAAGGAGGGACGAACAAGAGTCGGCACATGCCTTCAGTTATTACAGCAAGAAACCACTGATCAGGCCTGAAATCTAGCAAAAGTGGTGGACTCAGATTTGAACCTCCAGAGGCACATAAAGACAATCGCTGAAGTTGGCATTCCATCACCTGAAGAACATTTCCAGGATTAAAGGACTAATGTCCCAGGAGGATCGTGAAAAACTCAACCAAGTTTTTATCTTTAGTTGAATGTTTTACTGTAGTGTCTTCACAGGTCTGCCCAAAAAGCAGTGAGTGCATTCATTAATTTCAGTCTGTAGTCCTACTTTACCATGCCACTGCAATGTGCATTTTTTCATCATGTAAAGCACTTCAAGTTGTCTTGCTTAAATGTGCTATACAAATTAACTTGCCCTCCAATGGATTCTCTGTGGGGTTATTATTAAAGCAGATATCGGTCCAAGTAGACGGCTGCTCTGACTTTAAACCTAAAAGAGTGGCCCAACACCAGCATAAGGCATGGCTCCTAAAATCACCGAAGACTCTTGAGGTTTCACACTGGACCTGAAGCAACTTTGATTATGTACCTCTC
Organism: Crenichthys baileyi; assembly: GCA_036173005.1. Taxonomy (NCBI): domain Eukaryota; kingdom Metazoa; phylum Chordata; class Actinopteri; order Cyprinodontiformes; family Goodeidae; genus Crenichthys; species Crenichthys baileyi. Next base: position 381,083 of record JAHHUM010002602.1, read on the forward strand.
CACTCTCCCTGCAGACTTTGGGACCTTGATGACATCTGAATTTGACAGTTGTACCCCATGTCCTGGATACTTCTGTGTGCTGTGGCTCTTAAAACACCGCCACCACCTGAAGTCCACACTGAATCTCCCCCAGACACTTAAATGGGCTTTGCTTCACACTCAAGGCTCTGGTTATCCCTGTTGCGTGTGCACCTTATTTTACCACTTTTTCCTTCCACTCAATTTCCCAGTGTTATTCTTTGATACAGCATTTGGAACAGCCAGGTTTCTTGGTGAACTTTAGTGACTTACCCTCCTTGGGGAGGGTTTCAGTAACTGACGATTGTCAAGTCCGTCTCCAATGATTGTGTAGGCTACAATATATTTCTGTATCAAAAATCCTTTCTAATATCCTAATTTTCTGAGATCTTGTCTGTCTGGGAAGTGTGGACTGACTCACCATCTTCCCACTTACACTACTGTAGATCCTCCTCCCGCAGGGCAAAGTGGGGTCTGTGTAGAAAAGCTCTGCAGAAGTCACTGGATAACCTGAACAGAAAACAACCAGTCACTTAATCCTGTTCAGCTCGAACATTTAAAATATAGAAGTGACTCACCTGGGTGAGAGTCTCCGTGAAAGTGGTGATGGAAACGTGTGGGCATGTAAAGAGGCAGGAAGGAGGGGTGCTGCAGGGTCCTGTTGGAGATGGGTGGCAGGACGGCATGTCCGGCTCTCTGTTTCAGGACAACCGGCTGATTAAAGCAACATAATCTGATTGGAACATGAAAGCCCGAACTAAAACTCACCAATAAATGTCCTTCGTAGCTCATGGTCGTCTAGTTTGCTTCGAACAGCGGACGCAGTTTTACAGTCAAAAGTAAACATGCTTTTGTGTGTTTCTCTAGTGACACCTGCTGGTCAGATGACGACATTACATTCGACAATACAAGGATTTCAAAAATATAACTTCCGTAATATAACCGTTAGATGCTGACAAACTATTGATGTTACGTTACTAGAGATCTCCAGCGGTGTCTGGTTATTGCTCTATAGATTCCGAGTTCGTTAGATATCCGGAAGTAGTGTGACGTACTATTGTCAACACCTTAGACCGTTTAATTGAAATCTGCAGCAAGTTGCAGCTTTAAATTGGCATTTACAGCAAGTTATAGAAACTTATGCGCCAGTTAGTTGTGGAAAACTTAATTTCTGCAAGTCAAATACATTTTATAGAAATAGTCACAGCCAGCTAATGTGCAGGTCCCTTTCTCGCCAAACTAAAAGGCTAGGTCCTCTCTTGTTAATGTGATGAAAAGTTCATTTGACGTAAACTTAAAACCCACCTAACATGGAACACCCCCCCCCCCTTAAGGTGGGGAGTGTGTCTTGGAGATTTTTTTTTATCTTTAAAACTCGTTTCTATAGCAATGCACTTGCAGTTAATTTTCTAGTCATACCATAATGATTTACTCTAGCCGCAACCAACCCAGATCATGGCACTTAAGGCATCTTTTAAACTTCAAAAAACCAGACCCTCATTCACACAAAACATTGACTAAACCAACCATCCAGTAGTAGAATCTCTTTATTGAATTAAACATTTAAAATTCTGCATTAATCCTTAAAAGCGAGGAAACCGCTTTTCTTGCATGGTTTCTTTAGTCCCTGCAGAGAGAGGGAATTTGTGTTACAAGACATCAAGTCTGAAAGTTTGATTTGCAGACAGTCACTTACCTTTATTCAAGTATGGAAGTTGGTTCTGAACCCTGTAAACTTTGATGTAGCGAGCTGTGGGGTAGAAGGAAGGTAGGTGCAAGCTGGGAGTTCTGGTTCTTTGGGGAGCAACTGTGGTCGTCATTTCAGTAGTAGTGCGAGTTGGTACAGCTGGAGGAAATATAAAATTAATAAAAGCGCCTGATAAATGCTGTTCAGTTTTTTTGACCAATCCAACATACCTTTTGTAGGTTCCACAAAGGGGATTATGTTGCCAAAACCTTCTTTGTCAGATTCAAATTTGTGAATTGAGAAGAGTCGTTGGAGACTAGCTAGAGGGTACGTACATTGCACAGTCATCCTGTGGGGGGGAGCGGGGAGAAGGTTAGACTGAAGTTAAACCAGTACTTACTATAGCCTGATGAATTATAGCTTTAGGACATACCCCTCAGTGACGTTCTCAGAACGAACAAAGTAAATCTTGTTTTGATAGGTCACATTTCCCTTTGAGAGCTGGAGTGGTGGGGATAGTTTGTTTAGACCATCTAAAAAAAATGCCTTTCATTTTTCAATCTTGAGCAATCTTTACCTTAACTATAGACCCACAACTGTGGAGTGGGAATGAGAAGAGCACTCGTGTGCCATCTACTTCTTTGGGTACACAGAGGCTGTTCATTAGATGGGTTTTTGTTGGGATCTCACCACTTTGGAGGACCACAGCCAGATCAGCCACCACAGTCATCCACCCATTAGTTGAACAGACTGCAGGAAAAGCAGGTACATGTTTATATACTAGCCACCCTCCTCCTATTGTAGTAATGCTGAGTATTCTTACTAATGAGCTCTGTGGTATTAAACAAGCATGTCTTGATGGTGGAAGTCTTGGCTTCTGACGTGTCATGATCCCTCACAAGGATTGTAAAGGTCCCAAGAAAGTCTTTCAGAGTAATATCCTAGAAAGAAATTTATCAATGTCCATAGCCTTACAAACTGGTAGAGTCCAGACATCCCAGGTTTCCAACATTACCTGGTATTTGTAACCAGGTGTGAACAGTGGTACACTGAGCAGCAGACTGTGGCTGTCGTTGCTCATGGTGTACCCACGCCTGGCTGCCAGTGCCGGTGTCAGCCGGTCTGAGCCAATGCTGATGTCCCACAGGTAGTCAAAAGAACGATAAGCCAACTTGAAGTCAATCCCAGATACTGTACAACTGGCATCAAAAGATGGAGGAGCTGCCAAACAAGACATGAGATGACTGATTACTTAATTCAGATAGAACATCTTTAAGAAACTCATGACTTACAGACAGCCATTAGTGCTGTGACAGAGACAGTGTAGTAGTATGGGTCATTTCCAGGTATGGCTATCAGGGTGTAGTTAATGTCCAGTTTGTGCAACATGGCTGCATTCTCTTTGGAGAACTAAAAAAAAATAAAGTTAGTATCAGGTTTACAGTTAAAGACTCCTTTGGTCAATGCTCCTACAGATACTTTCCTCTTGAAGGACAATGTTGTCATGCAATGGAACTTTCAGAGTGTAGCTGTGAGTTTTGTTGGGATGACTGACTTCTGTCAGGGTGTAAGTCTTGGCATTGCTGAAGGGCACTTCAAATTCCTGCCCATTCAGCTGGAGGGAGGTCAGCTCAACATCTCTGGGAACTTTGCCGAGATAAACTGTAAATTCGCCTTCAGCCACATCAGTTTGATCTTCAGTGAAAAGTGAAGATGGCAGTAGGGGTGTCACAAGAGTCCTGTGAAACCGCAGTGCAGTCTCTTCATGGCGTTCATCCACTGAAGTTTGCTTCAAGTAGAGGTTGAAGATGTAGAACTCAAAGATGCCATTACTCACGAAGCTCTGAAAAGGATTTATTACATTATAAGCTAGAGTTGGAGTTAAGGAAAAAAAAAAAAAAAAAAAAAAGTCAAATCTCTTTACCTTCCTGTAGCCTCCTTCAGCATTATAAGGGATCCCAATTTTAACTGTCGAGTTATACCTTGCCATAATAAACCCTTTTTGCTCTGCAGCAGCCTGCTCCACAAGTTTACCATTTAGTCCAAGACTAATCTGTGTGCTGCCAAGACTGGGATAGAGTGCTTCTGGAGTGTCCCAGATCATGTAACCACTGTGGTATGACCCTGCATCTGTTTGGAGAAAGGAGACAGTTATTCAGCCGCACACCTTGTCAAAATATAGAGAGGCCCAAGTTACCCACCCATGGAGCAAGCAGCAATCATGTCAACCATAATCACCACCCAGCTTTGACGCGAGAACACGGTTGCATGGACCACCTCTACTGGAATCCCGTTCACCTATGGAGAGATGCTGGTTGAAGACAGATTTGGAAGCAGATTCTGATTATTGGGCATTGGTTTTCTACCTCAGTGCTGTAGGATTCTGGTTGACCATACGGTGTACGAAATACAATCCTGTCATGGGCAAGGTCAAATACATAGCCTTTCCTGCGAGCTTGAGACAGGTTCATGGGTGGCAACTGCTCATCTAGGTTTTGAAAGGTCACCTGCCAGTCTTGGGTTGAGGCACTGTACAGCTGTAAAAATAGTCAGTTATAAAAAAGTAAAACAAAGACAGATATTTGTTATTGATACATACAGGTTCAAGGGTGCTCCAGTTATCACTAAACCCAGCTGGACAGGGAATTTCACTCCTAACGGATACCTGTTAAGACATGGCATGATGAGAGGCCAAACAATCACCATACAAGATCATTTAGTGAAGCCCTACCTCCATGTAGTTGACCTCACAGGTAACCTCTCTAGGTGACCAAGGCAGAGGGGGAGAACACGTCTTATTGAGTGCATAATAGGCATCTTCCCCATCGTAGGTCGTTATCAGGTTAAATCTGAATGAGAAGCCGTCATCCTAACAAATCCAGTTGAAAATATTAGCAAAGACCTGCAAAAAGGATATTTTCTAAAATGCTACAGAAAAGCTTGTTTCTCTCTGTACCTTCTCAGTGTGACAGCTGAAGTAAGATGCTCTGAACTCTACAAGGCCCAGTAAAGAGAGAACACCGATACTGTAACCACACTTTGCTGCATAATCCTCAGTGATGGCATATGTGCCCGTTTCATCTGAGGGGAAAACAGGCAAAGATTAAACCTAGTTCAAGATTCAAGCAGTTAACCATTAGATGGTGTTCATTTTCATATCTGAAGCCATTGTTCAAAGCTGTTAGACAACTTTGACCTGCAGCAGGACGGGACGACTCACCAACAGCCTCAAAGCGAGGACCTCCAGTGGCTGCAAGGTCAACAGCTATCATGAAATAACGATCATGACACTCCATTTGAAGAACCCCTGTGGAAATACATAAGCTGTAGCCAACCCTTGTCTGCAGATATTGCAGAAGGACAAATGAGGATTTACCAACCTTCCACAAGGAAGTCACATCCTGCAGTGGACCATAAGGTCAGGAGTAACACCACACTGTCGTAACAAAATAAGATGAGAAAACAGCCCCAACAAAACTTGATGTGCAACCAAACACAGCTCACCTGTAAATCAACTTGAAAGCCATAGCTGCTAATGTGTTGGTGTCTAAAGCTAGCTTGGCTACTAGCAAACTACACCTACTGACCAACACAAGCACAAATGAACTTCTTGTTCTTCACCAAACATGCACCATGAAACTCTGTCTCCCACGCCAGCATTTTATGATCCCATTTCTCCACCCAGCAGCTAACAATCAGCTGCTTCCCAAGGTGTAGCCTGTTAGGAATCAAGCCAGTCTAACAGCACAGCTGCTGCTTATAGGAATCAAGGACATGGCAGAAATCACTCAGCAGTAAGGACTAAAACATGCCACTGTTTTGCCACTTTATATGAATATTTTTTGAATAAATAATTCTTTATTCTCAGTCTTTTTTTTGAAAGCAATGACATTAAGGAAGGATTAGGGCTCATCATAGTACAGAATCTGCTCTGTAAAAAATAACTAATAATGCGCTTTTCCTCAGATATTTTTAACATGCAAGTTTGATTATGGTATTAGCTTAACCCCCCTTCCTGTCATTCTTTGTTTTATTTATTTATTTCATTAGCTATTTTTTGGACAAAATATATATGCTTAAATCCTGATGACTGTACTGTCTTACCGTTCTCACCTTGCCTTAAAATTGTCCCATGAGGCTATTGTCTTCTGCACACTGACATACATCTTTACAGTATCTATACAGTAGCTTCTATATTACTGATTAAAACATTTTTTTTTAGCTTTGGATGCTTTAGACCTTGAATATATCTGATATACCTGTTTCCTAATTCGAATTCAGATCTCTTAGACCTTCTGAACTACGTTTTTAAATTTTTCTAGATGAATGTTTGTATTACAGAAACCATCTTTGCTGGCTCAATAAATCTTTTTTAGATCAATTGTTCATTTTATTTAGACGTAAAACACACTGCAAGACATTTATTTTGCTGGCTATTTATTTATTTTTAGTGATTTCAGCTACAAACATTGTCTTTTGTTAATTGAAATAACATACTTTACTAGTTTTTTATATTTTAAAGTAGTTATTTTCCAGTGGTTACATTGGCTCTAAGAAGTGAACACACCCCTGTTAAATTGTCAGATTTTTGAGACTGACCTGGTGCCATACGTTTGTAAACCCTTAAACTTATACCTTGTTGCAGCACCGTTTGACTTAATTTCAGCATTCATTTTTTTCTTGATAGCAGACTATCAGCACCGCACATCTTGACTTGACAATATTTGCCCACTCTGCCTTGCAAAAGTTCTCCAAATATACAGGACTGTGAGAACATCTCTTGGGTTTGGACTGTTGATCATTGACAAGCTTTAATTTTCATTTAACGAACCGATTCTTTTGTTGATTTGGATGTACGAATGGACACATGATGGAGAAAAAGAAAACCCTCGTCATCTTCAGCTTTCAAGCAGACACCTGAAGGTTTTGGGTTAAAACTGACTGGTTTTTAGAATTGCTCATACCTTCATTCACTTTGACAGGAACTGTACATCCATATGAAGAAAAGTAACCGCAGACCATGATGCTGCCGCGCCATGTTTCAATGTGGGAATGTTATTCTTTTTAGTGATGTGCAATGGCGTTTCTGTGGTTCCTACAGACCACAACACATGCTATCAAAAGGTGTTGGGAGATTTCATCCAAGCCTGGCTGTTTTTTGTGAGCCAGGCAATTAAAGTTAAAGAAAAAAAAATAAAATCAATTTGGAAACTAAAAATGTTTGACTCATCAGTCAGTAGCCACCATTTACAGATGTACTACTTCATTTTTAACCTACTTTTGTGATCTTTGAAAAGTTGACAAAATTAGACTTAAGTTTGGACAGGTTGACTTCAGCCTTCATCTGAATGCATTTATTTTAATTGCTATTCATCTAAATGTAGTACGCCCTCCTTCAGTGAAAGGGCAAACCTTAATCGACTGCTCCGAGAAATAAGTTTTAGCCAAGAAACATCAGAGATGTTTCTCTGATGGTGAAACCAGTCGGTCTCAGTCCAGTCCATCAGCCACTGACACACAGCAGCCAGCAGGGGGCAGCCACGGCAAGGAAGAGTGACATCTGTCTTGAGAGAATAACGTTACTTCCTTGTTAAACTTATTTCTCCACTTTAATGGTTTACACACATTTATCCCATTAGTCACCGACCTACATGGCAGTTCTTTAGCTAATTTTATTCTATTTATTGCAGATATCATTCTTAATGAGCTTCTGACTTTATCACAAAGACCAGCTGAAGTCTATTTTCACTATCTGCTTATTTTCTGCAAGTTTCCTTCCCAGTAATTGGCTATTACATTGTAATTGCTTTTTTTTATTTTTACATGAAGACGAACATATTGATAGGAATGGTGAAAACAAAATATACTATCTGTCAGATAAACTGATCAATGCCAGGGTTTTAGACTATTAAATTGAACCTTCTTGAAAAGGAAAAGACGTACACTCAAAAGATTTCACTATGTCATTATTTAATGAACAAAGATAAAGTCAGTGAAGAGATTACCCTCCCCCCCCCCCCCCCCCCCCCCCCCCAAAAAAAAAAAAAACTAGATACATCTGAAATATGTCCAACCCAAGAATGTGATTTCTTTTCCAAAGTGATGATATTAGGACAGCTATCTACTGCAAGTAAAATACGTACTGTTCAATATTTTTAAACAGAACCCCAGTTTTAACACACCAATTTATCTTCTTTTTTTTATAATATGAAAACATTAAAACAACCCAATAAATGTTTCTTTAAGAAGAAATGTTCACATATTGATGTCTAATCTTATTTTACTATTATTTCGTTTTCTTTTTTCTCTCTAAAATAAGTGATTTAATTGCTCAGAACATAAAAGTTTACCTTGTTTTACACAATAAATAAAATCAATTTACAAAAATGTGTTTTCTGGCTAAGGAAAAACTTAGGACACCCCACCCTCTAATAACTAGTCTACCTTCTGTGGCTGAAATAACCTCAGTCTGTCAGTCCTTGGTAGGTTTACTGCTATGCTTTGATCAATGTCATGTTCCAGGGTCCATTTCTTTTTCAGCTTTGCTTTGTTCACAGATGATCTCACATTTTTTCACCCTCTGACCCACTGAAGAATTCATGGTGATGAATGATAATGAGCTGGCCAGGTTCTGCTGCAGCAAAGCATCCCCAGACCATGACACTTCCACCTCCGTGCTTCTCAGAAAGTATGAGATTTGGACTTTAAAGTCCTGGGCCAAGTCAGACCTGAGATTTTGATCTCAATTAGGCGCTGTAAATGCAACAACCCCATCCAACATCTAACAGATGGAAGTCAGGAGTGGGGTGATGGCTACAGGAGTGATACTGAAGTTATTTCAGCCAAAAGGGGTGAGATCAGCTATCACCGGATAGGGTGATCTAGAATGTTCCTCAGCCAGAAAAGGTTGTGTTTATATCTTTTGTTTAAACACTAAAACAAGGTTAGTTTTTTTTGTTATTTAAGTGCAATTAAATACCTTTCTTTTCCTGAGATAAAAAAACATTAGATCATAGACATTAATTAGTATCTGAATAAGAACTGATATTTCACAGGGTGTCACAATATTCTTACATAGTTGAACCACTTTGTTTGCTAATTAAATTAATTATTCAGTTGCTGGCAAGATTATAACAAACCATGTGCAATTATTACAGAATATCTTGATTTTTCAAGTATACAATGTTAAAGTTTATATAATTTATAAGAATTCCTACTGGTTTGTCGTAGGTCACAATATTTTAGGGGAGTTGCTACTTTCATTTTTTCTTTTCACATCGATTTGGTTGGACGTAGGCAGGAGGAGCTTGTTAAGTCCAACTGTATATTATTTGCTTTGTGAAAAAGGAGATACATTCACATGAACAGGAAGGACAGGAAGAACCAACCTGCAAAGATGAGTATATTTAAATTGAAAAGATTTTATTTTATGTATCATTGTATGATGGTGTGCAACATTTTGTGCTGGTATGCTATTGCATGTAATGTTAACTATTCAACAGGGTTTTTTCATTGAATTAAAAAATGCTTTTAATAAACTTGGACTATTTCTCTATCGCTTAAGCTTTAAACTACTAGCAAGAATTTGATACGATAAAATATTTGCACCAGTTTTAGCTTTCAATCAGTGTCAAAATATGTGCTGATGATATTTAGGTTTGCAAGCATGGTGCCAGCTGCTGCTGTCTTTTCTGTACCTGTTATGTGGAGAGCTGGGGATCTGAAAGACCTCAAACAGCTATAAACATGCACTTCAGTGGTTGTAAGACTGAGAAGAGAAAATCCCTCCATATGTTGTCTTCCGGTTATCCAAGATCTGCCTGCGTAGGAGTAACAGGTCCAGGAAGGAAACCCAGATAACCCTTCCACCCAACAACACTCTCCAGCTCATTCTGTTAGATCCCAAGGTGTTCCCAGGCCAAAGGGATATATAGTCCTACCAGCGTAACCTGGGTCTGCCCTGGGGTCTTCTCCCTGTGGGCCATAGCTGCAAATACTCCAAAGGGAGGCACCAAGGAGGCATCTTGATCAGATAACCAGACCAGGCCACCTAAACGGGTTGTCTGGTCTATAAGGCTGAGTCCAGCAACCGCAGAAGAAGCTTCATTTCATCTGCCAGTATTCACAACCTTGTTGTTTTGGTCATGAGCCAGATTTCATGACCATAGGTGAGAGTCGTAGTGGACCCATAAATCGAGAGCGTTGCTTTTTGCCTCTGCTGTATCCTGCTACCGTTTCCTTCCATCCTACTATCACTTTGGTGAGGAGAAAAGATTGATTGAGTGAGGCTGGTTTACTCAAAAAGGCCGACTTTTAAGACGATCTACCAAAAACAGGTTCTACCAAACAACAGAATGTGAGCCCAGTCTGTGTAAACAGGAAATTATTATTTAACTTAATAAGTCCAAAGCAAAAAAATATTTATGCTGATTTCCCTTAATGATGCAGAATGGGTTTAGGAGGTTACAGTCAACTCTACTCAGGTTTTCCCTGAGTATTATCGGTATTAGAGTATCAGTTGTTACAGTATAATGCATGGATGGACCTTGACTGATAAGGAAGGAATCTCATCTAGCTTTGGCCACAAAGGATGACAGGATAAAACTGCTGCTCCACCCATTGTGACTTAGGCTATGAGTTATCTGAGCATCAAAATGCAAACAGCAAGAAAATCTTTCAATTGTGCAAAGACCTAACTTCTTTGAAGTGGGTGATTTAATCATTTCAGTTCAGTTGAATGTATTTATAAAGGCAAATATTTCCACCCTTGATAATGCTGATTATGGTTTACAGATAATGAAAGCTCGTAATTCAATTAGAATATTGTGAAAGCATATTCCTAGAAATTTCAATGGAAGGAAAAAAGTCGATCTTTTTTGAAAACAAAAGACTGAGGAACCTGGCTCCACTGAAGTGCCGGTTAGCTGCAGGGCTTCATGCAATTCAAACAAACTTGTTGGTTGGATGAGAATTTTATATCCCAACTGCCTGGGGTTTGAATAATTTTGGGATTAACTGACATTCTGGATAAAAAATAGCTAATTTTGCAAGTAAAATCTGGCAGTCTCTGCTTTCCATCCATCCATCACCAAAACCTGTTGGTCCTTTCAGGGTCACTGGGTGAGAGGTGGGGTACAGCCTAGACAGGTTGTCAGTCCATTACAGGGCAACACAGAGACACACAGGACAAATAACCGCAAACACACACACACACTCACGCACACATACCTAGGGGCATTTAGAGAGACCAATTCTCCCTTTTCAACATGTTCAGATTATTTAAGACAGAGACTGTTGACACAATCTCTTACAACACAGGAAGGTGGAAAGTAGAAAAATGCATCAGTGCCTTTTTTTTAACCTTATCAGTCCCCAAATCTGTGTCGTAACATCTTGGTTTGTAAGCGTAATACAAATATTTAATTCAGGGCGTGTGCTTTTGTCTAACCAGTATGACTGTTGTCAACACAGTCATGTCAGAATTATCTTTTTTAACTCAAAAATGTAGTTAAAGCCTGATTATTTTCCAAGGGAGACCTGGCAACATAAGACAACATTAGACACAGTTGCACAATTACAACAATATGACAGTCGAATAACGAGTATATCAAAACTTTATTACTAAATTACTAAATATTTGGACAAAAGCTCTTTTTAACAGTTTTAGAGCAGAACACTTCCTTGTTTTCTTTCTCATAGTGGGTCTGTTCAATGATCTGCAACAAAAAGGTATTACATAAAAATGATATATAAAGAAAATAAACCATATTTATTACTGTAAAATAACTTGTAGAAGGGCGCAAATAAGGCACAGAACTAATTAATAACATTGGTGACTTTACAATTAATAATTACAGAGTATAACCAGCTATCAACAACCGAGGATTATTACTTTAATAACAATTACTTCACTATTTTTAGATACCTCGAATCCATGTTTTTAAATATGTTTCTTTTTATAGTTATGTTCAAGCTGCAAAGTAAGAAATGCACTTGGAACGTATTGATTATCACACAACAATTCTGTAATTAGATACTGCGAAAATCTTACAACAGGAACGTAGAAAAATGCGTCAGAGTGTATTTATTTTTTTTTTTAGCAAAACATATGCTAAGATAAAAAAGGTTCATCAATATAAAGACAAAAACAGTAGAAACAGTATGACTGGAAGGATTATATGCACTCCACAAGTGCAAGAAAATCATATAGCAAACTGAACTCTTGACACCCCCAATAGTCATTCTTAGCCTAACGTTACCTTTATCTTTGATTTAAAACGTAAAAGGCTGTCTAGGTATCAGTGGAAATTGTAAAAAGCAAATATTTTAAGCTTAACTGTGAGGTGGATTGTTTTGCTTGTGCACCACGACATCAAGATTTTAAAACTGTTTCTATATTTAGCTTTTTCTTCATTTAAGTGGATGATAATTTAGGTGGCAAAGCTGAAACTTAATGTTTTAGGTAAACATAGGTAACAGTTTTCTTTTTAACTTTTAAAAAACCTTTTATTTCTATATATAAAGGAGAAGAACATGAAACGGATCACCACAAAGTTATGAGAAAGGTAAAATCTTTTTATTCTCACAAACACTGATGCTATATATACTGTAGTAAAATAAGTTTTTTGTTTAGTGACCATTTAACAGAAAAAGTAGCTGTCAACTGGTCAAACTCTCAGAGCAACATTTTAAATCCTTGGTTTGATAGGATGAATTAGTGGCCAAACCTAAAGAAGCCCAAAGCACAGAAGAAAGTGATGGCAGCTCACAAGAAGATGCTGACAACAGCTCTGCCCCATCTGAGAGAGGTAAGATTATTCTGAGTATATTAATGAATCCTTCTGCCCACTGCATTTCATTTAACTGAATTAAAAGAACAGAAAATGGCCTCCATGTGAGTCATTACAAATCAGGAGAGAGTCACTTCCTCATGTAATGACAGTTTTGACTCATAATTCAGATGAAAACTGTGAGGATGCATTAAAAGACCTGAAAGCCCATGACAGCTTTGAAGAAAAAAGATACCACACATGAACAAGGAGTATGTCAGGGCCAGAGGAGATAGCAAAGCTGCTGGTAAAAATAAAGACAATGGTGTCTGAAAACAATCCATCCTGCTTTACCGGACTGAAAGAGGATCTGAAGCCTAAATCTCTGGGACACAACTTGATGGAGTCTTCGGTGTTTAAGGGAAGCCAAACTGGTAAGACTCAATTGTTTTCACTCTCAAGCTACTCATTCAGTGCGTTTTCACAGCCAGAACCTTTTCAGGAACCAAGGTTTTTTCTGGGGCCGTTTTTCCTGTTCCATCTTTTCCACTGCATGAAACACAACTAAACCAGATTACCTACCAGTGTCTACCTGGTAGGGAGGTAGGACTTGTTGGATGGATCCACACTCAGCACCTCCCATTGAGAAAACTTTGTTGTCTCAGGTCAAAGCTGTCCAAAAGCACATAGTACACACCTAGGTTCTTGGCTTAGAGGAAACATACCCAATAAGTAAATGCTGTGGCCCCTTCAACCCCCGTTGGAGGTCTCCCCATTTCTTACTTTTAACATTTTTGTATCCAGACAACCCTGTACACCTCGCGTGATGTGAGATTAGTAAGGTTGTTTTGCATAATGTGAGGATCCACATAATGCACCCTCTGCTCTATTTTGTCATCGTTTAGAAAGAGATAAACCAAATAGCGAAGCTCTTGATTTTCTGCTCTGTCTACATTCTGATCTGCACCTACGGTCATGAGCTATAGACCATTTTGATCCTAGATACAAGCAGTTGAAATGAGATTCCTCTGTAGGGCAGCTGGACTCAGCCTTAGAGATAGGGAGAGATAGATATATGGTGAGAAGCTCTGAGTAGAGTTGCTGCACCTTCACATCGAAACAACTTAGCTGAGGTGGTTCGGACAAGTTATCAGGTTACATCCTGGGCATCCACATTTCATTTCTTTTCTTGGCATGTCCCACTGAAAGGAGAACCCAGGGTAGACCCAGAATTTAAAGTAGGGACTATGCACTCTTTCTGGTCTGGGAATCCCTCTGGATTCTCCAGAATAAACTGGAAAGTGTCACCAGAGAGAGGGATGGATGGATGGATGGATGGATGGAAGATGTTTTCTGTTTTTAATTTTTAATACTCTGCTGGGCCCACTTTTTAAAGTCATATAACATCTAGTAGAAAATCCATACATACACTAATTTTCTGCACCTCTGATGATAAAGAAAATGGTTTGTTTGAGTATTATTACTGGTAGTAAAAATTACATTCAGTTTGAATAAATCTTATTTAATTTAGTTTACTCAAAACCTAAAATGACCTTTATAGAATGAAACAGTTTCAATGGTAAATAGACTGAATTAATATAAAGCTTTTCTAGTCAAGCTGACCAATCAAAGCAGTTTACACTAGAGCCACATCCACCTAATCGCACCCACAAAAACACACACATTCATACACTGATACGCAAATCTGTAGGCAACTTAGGGTTGAGTGCCTTGCCCAGGGGAACATTGACATGTGGCAAGAGGAAGGTGGAATCAAACCCGCAACCCGCTCCATTGTAAATGCACTTCCTAAGAATCTTGAGAAAAAATTGTGATGGGAAAAGAATCATTGCACTAAATTTAATTTGTTTCGGTGGTATCAGTGAAAATACAACAAACTGCTACAATCATACATGTATCAAGAGTTCACATCATGTAATTAATCAGACATTCAAGTAATCAATCAAGAACATATGGACAGACAGGGACAGGTCAAACTGAAACATAAAATGCCTAAAGTAGAATGTAACACTATACGGAACCAATAAGCTCTTTGCATGTCAAAAACTTGGTTTGAGGTTGGTGGGGTGCTCGGTCTTGGGCACGTTGTGGTGGTATTCCTCCGCTGCTTCTGCCTGTGGCTCTGGCCCCTGACCTGGAGTGCATCTTGTTTCTGTGCTGGGACGGCTGGCAGATTGTGCTCGGCCTGGTGCGGGTACCCAGCTGGCGCATTCTTTCTTTTTTTTGTTTCTCCGTCATTGACGGACGAGCTGGAGCTCTTGGGGTAGGCCAGGTGGTTGGGCGGGCTCAGCGGTGTGCTGCTCCCTTGCCATGGCATCCAGGGGAGTATACGGTGGGGGATGACACTCTGTATTGTGTCTTCACCTGCTTTTCTGGAGGTGGAGCTCTCCTGTGAGGATGTGCGGGGAGGTGATTCATGGCATCCATCTTCAGGGGGCATGTGTTCAATAACTGTGTCCTGGTTAGTGGTGGCCCTGTGGGAAAATTCATGTTGGGGTTCAAGGGGGGTGGGAGGTTCATGGGTTCAGACTTGAATTCATTGGGGTGATGGGACTGTTTCGTCCTCGGGCAGCTCTGGTTGGCTTGCTCGTTTGGAGCGGGTGGCCCCTCTTTTTGTTTGTGCCCCATCTCTGGATGGGAACAGGGGTTGTTGGGGGCCGGGTCGGGGTAGGGGGTCGAGTCAGGCCCGGGGCCCATCAGGTTGGGGCTGGGCCCTGCCCTAGTCTGGACTGTTGGCTCAGGTGGTCTGCCTATCTCCACTTTGGAATGAAAGGGGGCACCTCATGGGTCAGAGGGCCGGTTGCCCCCTGGAGTATCGGTACCTGGACCACAGAGTATAGAGTGTGTATGAGGAGTGCTAGTGAGTGTACAGCATCCATTCTTGTGTGTCTTTACATGGTGTGTACGCATGAGGGTGGGAACGTGTGATTGTGACTGTGCCTTGCATTTGAAATAATCCCAAAGCAATTTCTAATAAAGTTTTGATATACATCAAGCAGAGCATTATAGCACTTGTGAAAGTAAATCTGTTGGACTTCTCCCTGCCACTCAGACAACAATTCTTAGTGCTACTATGCTGGACAGGACCAAACAAATAAATAAAAAAAACAAAAAAAACCACAAGCTTAAAGCTTAAAACTTGCTCCAATAATCATGTCCAATGGACTGGCATGTCAAGTTTGTGTCAACATACTGTACATTGTTGCATATAAATGTGTCTTTTTTTCTTACAACATTCTTGGTGTTTTTGCTTTTTTAAACTACAAAAACAACATAATGCAAAGTGAAATTCAATGCAAATAATTAAAAGTGTGTATTAAATGACTCTTCATTTAATACACTCTATGTAATGTACAAAGACAGAAAACAAATAAAACCTTTAAAGATTATATATGTGGGGACACATACGGTCTCTAAGACCAACTATTGGACATTTTTAGTGTCCAATAATGTTTTTTTCATTATACCCCTTCAAAAACAGTTTATATAACATTGAAAAATATAATCCTACTAACTGCTTATTATTACTTCAAAGGAGATGGAGAGGGTCCAGCTGAAAGAAAGGTAAAGTTGAAGTTTTTTTATTTACAAGCATTTGTTGATGTGTAGCATTGTCAGTGGATGTAATCTATCAGCTAAATGTCTTTTAAAAGGTTTTTGTTTTCTGGGCAGGGTCCAGCTAATGAACAAAAGGCACAATCTGAGGAGAATGATGATGACATTGCAGCCATCAGGACAGGTGAACCTTCTCAGGATAAAAATAATAAATAATATAAGAAAATCTCAAAAGACTCCATTAAAATACTTAAACTGGTTCTTTGTCTTTTGGTTCATTCTTGTCCTGTAGGAGCTTCAGACAGGGATTCAGGACAAAATGATGAAAAGGTAGGAACGTCGTTCATGTAGATTTTATAAGTTAGCGGTCTACAAATGAAAGGTATCAATAATCTGCCTACTGGTCTTTATGTAAATTATTTCTCGACAATCACTGGAAAATGTGGACGAAATCCTTCCAAGCAGCCAACATCAAAGAGAGACTAAGGCATTACTTACAAGAAAAATATCCAAGGAAGATGTCCCCAGCAGATTTTCTTCATGTTGGTCCACCTTTAAAACTGGAAATTGAGACGTCTGAGAAAGATCTGGAATATTCTTTTCTTCACAGGTTGATAAAGTTAGATTACAGAGCCAGATATATTCCTGTTAAACAAGACAGTCTTGAGGTTACCCATTCAAAGCCTGTTCGTGACTGATAGCGATGACTCAGATGAAGAGTACTTTTTTAGCGGCAGTGCAGACGCAAATCAGTCAGCCCTGACTCATGTCCATCCAATGGATGTTCAGATGGCAGTATTTCTCTGCTCAAACAGCTTTCTCAGGCAGATCATGATTACAAAGCTTTCACAGTGTCAGTGTGCCTTACCATTGCTTGTTCCTGACCCGTTACAGCTGAGATTGAGTGTCCTCTGTGGGCATTCAGACAAATAACTAAAACGTGGAAGGTAACCAAAGGGGATTCACGCACCACCATGAAGAATATTCCCATCTGCAAAGCCGAAACACCCTTGGTCTCTTTTTTCCGCCTGGGATCACTCTCCATATCCAAGTCCCAGCTGATGAACTCTGTGATCAATGACCGCCACAGCACGTTCTTCCACAGATACTGTCCTGGTAGCACCAGAACTCGCCATTTGTTGGATGGTGTTGCTGAAATCACCTGGTACTGCCCTAGTGGAAAACCCAATGATACCTTCAATGACTGCATTGCTCTCTGTAACCTTCATGGTGATGCCGTGATGATTGAAAAGCAGCGTGATATACTGATGGAAAAGTCATCAGTCAATGTTGTGATGCTGCCAAATCTGCAAAAAGGTGACAAGAGTTGGCCAGTTATATCGCCTCTACTGTCCAAACAGTCCAAAAAGCCTCTGATTTGTCTCCTTGTTAATGATGGCTGTGTGGTGGATGGTAAAAAGGGAAAATACAAAATAGGACTCAAAGACAGAAACCAGGCAGATGTTTCGAATGAACTCAAAAGAATAATTCAAGGACTTTTGTCTTGAGAAGAACCTTCCATTTTTAAAACAACCTTCCAGCTTGAAACCATGGCTGAGAACCCTGGAATCAAAGTGGATGAAAGCATCGATGCTTGCCAAAATGGAAAATCAGCAGCTGTGAAAATAGCTGATTTGCTGCAGCATAGAGATGTTTCAAACATTAAGGATAGCTTTCTTTCTTGCCAAGGCGATCTGTGGCATAAGTGGTGCAAAACAAACAAAGAACTCTACCGTCTCACAGGAAACATTGAAAACTACAAATCCAAAAAAGAAAGAGAAATGACTGAAATTCGAGAAAAACAGTGTGCTGTTTCTTGCAGTGAATTGATGAAGCTCTTCACTGAGAGCCTCTTCAAACTACCATTAAAAGACAAAGAATATTTCCTGAAGTGGACTCAGATCCTAACAGATGCCCTCTCCACAGATGGTATTTCTTCAATCCTTCAAAGCTATGAAAGCAAGTGGTCTGAGTTCCTGGCATTGAAGAATGTCACGATGAATCCAAGAATTTAGATAAGAAGGAAAATGAGCTTGAACTCTTATCGAAACAACTACAGTCGGGAACTTTTGGCTTGGAGCACATTTTCAGAGAAATGGGGCGGATCTATGAGGCCCGTAAAACAATATATGGAGACAGTAAACAGGGCAAGTGGGGTAAATACCCTGAACTGGCAGCAGACCTGCTGATCTCCGGACATCCTCTGGAGCTGCTGGATGGAGATGCAGGTCATGTTCCTTTGAAGTGGATCTTTGGTGTTTTAGACAAAGTCTTCATGAAACTGGGGGACCTGAAAGTGTTTGTATTGTCAGTTCTGGGCTTACAGAGCAGCGGAAAATCAACAATGCTGAGAACGATGTTTGGACTACAGTTTGCAGTAAGTGCTGGGAGGTGCACCAAAGGTGCCTTCATGCAGCTGGTCAAAGTATCAGAGGAGATCAGAAAGGACTTTAAGTTTGATTATTTGTTAGTGGTGGATACTGAAGGACTGCTGTCTCTTGAGCTGCAGGGTACCAATACTACTCATCGTGACAATAAATTGGCAACATTTGTTGTTGGTGTGGGAAACTTGACTGTAATCAACATCTTTGGGGAAAATCCAGCTGAGTTGCAAAGTGTTCTGCAGATAGTTGTTCAAGCTTTCATGAGGATGAAGAAAGTCAGACTTAGTCCAAGCTGTGTGTTTGTTTACCAGAATGTCACAGACCTTGCTGCAGCAGAGAAAAACATGGATGGAAGGAGACACCTGCAAGAAAAACTTGACCAAATGACCCAACTAGCAGCCAAAGAAGAGAACTGCAATACAAACTGCTTCAGTATCATTGAATTTGACATAAAGAAAGATGTAACATACTTACCCCAGCTTTGGGAAGGAACCTCATCAATGGCTCCTCCAAAACCCAGGTTAAAGTGAGAGCATTGAAGAACTGAAGAACCATATTGTCTCCAAAGCTTCACGGTCTGATGGGATCAGTCTCTCACGCCTCACGGCACATTTTCATTCACTCCTGAATGAAAATTTTGTTTTCAGTTTTAAAAACACGCTAGAAATCGCAGTGTAGAGAAAACTGGAGGTGGAGTACGGGAACTGGACCTGGGCCATCAGGGACAACTTGTTGACCATTTAAAACCAACTATACAACAGAATAGAAAATGGAGACATCAACAAGCTCGAGTCAAGTTATATTAGTACTGAAACTAGCAAAACATATGAAGAAATCAAAGGAGAAATGGCGAGATACTTTGAGGATGACAAGAACAAAGAAAACTTGGTTCAGTGGCAAGGCCGATTTAAGAGTAAAATCAAAGAGTTTCATGATGAACAAGTGACAGCAGTTAAAAGCAAACTGGATGGAGTTGTTCAGCAAAAGAATGCTAGGAAAAGGATGGATGATATGAAGAAAGAGTTTGAGAACAAACTCCTCCAGAAGAGCAAAGACATTAGTCAAAACCTAAAGGACAAGACCGAAGCAGAGCTGAAAATGGAGTTCGTCTGGAAAATCTGGGTTCATGAATTAACAAAAGGCATAAAACCCTTTGAGGACATCAACTTGGAAAATGATCTGCTCATTATCCTTGCAGAGCTTGGAATGGAGGAAAAACTCATCGCAGACTGCAAAGCAAGTGGCAGATATAAAGATATCTCAAAGATTGATACATATTTGGAATATGTAAACGTCCGCAAGAAGCAAGATCTCAGTGAAACACCTCAAAATGATGAGAAAGAAAACAAAGCAACTAATAAACAAACTAAACCATTTGCTAAATTAAGGACCATTTGGAAAGCCATCTTATTAAAACATCCGAACCCGCACAAAGATCCTAATGATCAAAAACAAATCGGAGAAATGATTGACATGATTGTGAAAGAATCCCTTGATACAATGAAAAAGAGACCTGTGGCCACAAGAGGCTACCAATCATCTTATTTGCAAGAAATGTCTCTTCTCGTCAAAGAAATGGGGGCGAAATTGGAATCAGAGTTAAAATATGGTTTTAAAAAGCAGTTTACTGTTGATCTTGTTCTGTACATGTTTGACCAGATAAAGAGTTGGCTGACGGAGTCCCAGAACAAGTTCACAGAACAACGATGCAATCTTCTATTTTGAAAGCCAGAAAATGCATTATAACAACATTTTTAAAATCTACTGCAAAGGAAGTTCCTCTGTCAGAGACCATCTATTGGTGAAAGTGCTTATACCAAGACTGCCATGGCTCTGGCTGGAGCTATGAAATGTAATGCCCCAGCCTTCAGTGGAAACAGGCTGAACTTGGAGAAACATCTGCTGAGGTCACTCGCTAAGAGCGAGAAGTTTGATGAGTTCATCAAATACATACAACATCCAAGAGACCAAGTAGAGGCTTTCATCAAAGCTGAAGCACGGAGATACATCCGCAAAGGTCATGAGGCAAAAACAATACTCAAAAAAACAGTGGAAGACATTTACACAGTGGTGAGTCAAGCTCTATTTACAACAACACAAAAAACCAAAACTCAGCAAGGTGATATAAACATGTGGCTGACTGAATTAGCTACCCTGATGAAGGATCAGCTCAAATTTGATGGTACGTTTCATGAACTTCAGCGACATGAATGACTTCGACTTTCTCAGCAGAGAAGTAAACGAAAAATTTAAATCAATGAAAGCACAAATTAGCTGTTTCTCAGTGGATGAAATGAAAAACTCAAGGCAAACTCCTGAAGAAATCCTCATCGATCAGCTGTGTAAGTGTTGCTGGGTAAAGTGTCCATTTTGTTCAGCTGTGTGGACCAACACACTAAAAGATCACAGCCCCGATGACCACAGCGTACCTCTCCATCGCTCCTGCGCGCTCAGTGGAATGTACCACGCAAACACAAACATCATGACCATCGACTTCTGCACATCAAGAGTTGCAAGCGATTGCAGTTTTTACCCCAGCCGAGATTCGAAGACCCTCATTCCCTTCAAACGGTACAGAGCTGCTGGTCCAGAGTTTGCTTCATGGAGAATTATCCCTGATGAGTCTAAACTGGCATTCTGGAGATGGGTTGTGTACAGATTTCAAAAAGATCTGGAAAAACACTATAGATTAAAATTAGAGAGTTTAGGAAAGATTCCTGAAAACTGGAGAAAAATTTCAAAAAAAGAAGCCATAAAATGTCTGGATGAAATGTGTGAGTGAATCAACACCGCTACCACCTCTGCTAAAGAAGAACCTCCGTCAGAGTCATCGTTTCACGTAACTACAAGAACAGTAAAATTAAAAAACTTTACAACAAAAACAAAAAAATAATGTAATTGTTTTCATATGAATTAGCAAAATTTGTCTTGTAGAAATGCAACACTGTTACAGTTTAGGTCTTTCTTTTTCACTCTAAACTGGCTCTTACAGATTTCATCTTTGGCACTAAATGGTAGAAGTTACATATTACAGATTTACTTTTTTCCTTTAAGTTAAATTTTTACAGCATATAGTTCAACGCGGACCTTAAGACACCTTTTTGCAGTCTAATCTGCACGTTTAAATAGCTTAAGAGAGCATTATAATTACATTAAGATTTATGTAATGTGCAAAATAACTTTTTAAATGTAATGTATTGCATTTATCAAAAATAACTGATCAAGATCAAAGCCTTTAAGTGCATTTATATGAAATGTACAGCTTTTTTGTATGAGGCAATATAATTATATCAGCTGTGGAATAACAAAGAGGATTGAGCATGAATCTGAAACCAACAGATGGTATGATGGTCTTTGAATTAATTTCTCTAACGTTTTCTTTTTAAGGTAATGTTAACTATAAATGTTGTGGTTATTGGTCATGTTACTTGACACGAATCATGCTCATGTAATGGTTGAAAAAGTTGAGACACCACAAGAGATATGAAGTAAATACAAGGTGTTTTAATGGCCGCAGGCACTGTGTTTAAATTTTTACTTATAATTTCTTATTAAAAGTGTATTTGCATGTTGATTCCTTCTTGAAAGAACTTATTAAAATCAACTGTATTTCAGTAAAAAAAAAAAAAAAAAAGGATGACAATATAACGAGAGTCTCTGTCCACTGGGGATCACAACTCCTGTTCAAAGCTCATAAACATCATGATAAACATCTGGCATCAATCTGGTGCCTCTCAGTCCTTTTTGTTTTCAAAACCTGCAGATTTAGAGCAGAGCAGAAAAGGCTAAAAAACCAAAACAGTTAAAAGAAAAGAACAGGACAGAAAGAACAGAGAGCAGACTGAGAAGAAAAGGAAAGGGAAGATGGATAAAACTTTGGAAGCTCATAAACATCAAGAATAATTCTTGCTAGATAAGGAGGCAAAAAAATAAAAACTTTTCAAGCCTCAAATCTAATTATTTCTTCCCTTTTGGTTACTGTAACAGTCTTACAAGCAACTTCACCTTTTCAAAGACCCATGTCTCACAGCCAGGAGCAGATCAGTGTTGCAGAACTTCTAGAAACCTTTTCTTTGTTTTCTTATTGTGGACAGTGTGGCTGCGACTTCAATGGAGGGCTTAGAAGACAGGCAGCATTAGGAGTGGCGGTTCTTGCATTAATAGCACCCTGGGTGAGCACCTCCCTCTGCTGTCCTATAACTATTCAAAATGCAGGAAAAACATTGAATATAGGACGACGACAAAAGGCAGTTTAGTCCTGTTAAAAGGTCATAAGATACAGTCTTACCAGTAAACAAGGGCGCCAACTCTCCATTCACTGAGCGTGTAAAAAAGCAACAGTTCATGGCGCAACTGACAAATAAGGTTGAATACATCTTTACACAAGGTATTATATCAGGTTTAACCTCTTAAGCCTCAACCCCCAGTACTG
Organism: Crenichthys baileyi; assembly: GCA_036173005.1. Taxonomy (NCBI): domain Eukaryota; kingdom Metazoa; phylum Chordata; class Actinopteri; order Cyprinodontiformes; family Goodeidae; genus Crenichthys; species Crenichthys baileyi. The sequence continues at coordinate 403,949 of JAHHUM010002602.1, forward strand.
GGGGAAGAATTTAACTCTGGTTTTCTTCTATTTTCTTTACTGCAAGTTCTATTAGTTAAATATAAACATGTGTGGTATACACAGAAATGGTAGAATCTTGGCTAAAAGCTGATATAAACCATTACTGCAAACACCAAAAACAGTTAAAGCTAAAGGCAGTTGAATCAGAAAATAAACTCCACAAAACGACCAGAAAACTCTGTCTCGGCTGTTCACCACACGGCTTCTACACACACAAGCAGCATTTCTGCTGTAAGCAGAGAGCTCACAGATTCCAAAAAATACATTTTGTCGCAATCCAACCAGGTTTTAGTCAACCAGCAGCAAAGGAAGGCCAGAATTATCACTCCCATTTGAAAAACACAATTAACATAATGCCTGCTTAGATTCTCTGACAAATTCAGTTAGATTTGCAGATGTTATTCAAACTTCACAAAAACCTCTTTAGGCTTAAGATGTTAATACCCTGATTTTATTTTTTAAATCAAGTTAAAAATTAAACCACAATTTTGTATTTTTGCACCATTTTGCCCATGCTTTTATCAAGTTCTATTCCCCATTGCCTGGCCTTTCATTTCCATTGATCGCAAGCCTTTAAAAATCATTCAAGTGCAGCAATATATACAATACTGTGCAAAGGTTTTAGGCAGGTGTGAAAAAATGCTGTAAACAAAGAATGCTTTCAGAAATATTTTCAGAAACATTATTTTACAAAATGGTAAGTGAGCGAACCCAAACATATAGCCAAAGTCATTAAGAACTATCTTCAGAGTCAAGAACAAGACTTACTGGAAGTGATGGTCTGGCCCCCACAGAGCCCTGATCTCAACATCATGGACTGTGTCTTACAAATTATTTCACCCAAATATCAATAACTCCTCTCTATTCTAGGTCTTGTTGACATGTCAACCAAACAACCTAAAAGTTGGTTTTAAAACAAAAAAGCAAGTTCTTTGCATAAATTAGGTGGACTTGTTTTGCAAGGGTTACCTTTATGGATCTTAAACATTTTGAGTTTGAGTTTAATATCCATGTCTTTATTAATAGCTTGGTTTTTATTAACTTATTTGGTTGCTTCTTTATTTTGAGGAGTTACAATCAGAAATACAAAACAATAAAAAGTAGTTGATTTTCTTCTTGACAGAAAAACGATATACAGGAAAGTCAGATAAATACTTTACTGATCAATAATGACTTTCCTCAAATTATACAACCTGTTTTTTTCTTGCCTTCAGAAAGGGGGTGGAGGCAGATTATGTGGTTACTCTAAAGGGTGGCTCTGCCTAAAAACCACTGGATTAGTGTAAAGGGAACCAAAATCCTGCAGCTGCAAAGAGAAGCATAATCACATACTGAAAAATAGTGTTTTTTTTACTTTTTAGATTTAGTATATTACAAACAAATGGGTTTTTCGGGAGCAGCATCTTTTCAGTTATTTTTAAAGCTCTTTGCAGATCTTTTAAATGTACAGAACAAAATGAAAAACTCAATTATTCCTTTTCAAAGCAGCATTTATTATATGAAGACTTTTCGTTCAAATTTGTTCCGTTTGTTGAAAATGGAAAATGTATATAAATATGCAGGTTTAGGGGGAAAATATGACCAATACACTGTGTTGACAGCTTCACTATGTCTTTATTCGACTCCGACTGCCAAAAGGTCCAGAGGCGGGTTCTAGTGAACGATGCTGGACAGCAGAAATACTCGTGGTATTTGTCGGGTAGCTGCAACGAACTGTCAGTCTGCAAAAGACACGACACAACAGACACTGCTCAAAAAAATAAAGGAAACACTCAAATAACACATCCTAGATCTGAATGAATGAAATATTCTCATTGAATACTTTGTTCTATACAAAGTTGAATTTGCCGACAACAAAATCACACAAAAATCATCAATGGAAATCAAAATTTATTAACCCAATGGAGGCCTGGATTGGAGTCACACACAAAATTAAAGTGGAAAAAACACTACAGGCTGATCCAACTTTGATGTAATGTCCTTAAAAAAAGTCAAAATGAGGCTCAGTATTGTGTGTGGCCTCCACGTGCCTGTATGACCTCCCTACAACGCCTGGGCATGCTCCTGATGAGACGGCGGATGGTCTCCTGAGGGATCTCCTCCCAGACCTGGACTAAAGCATCCGCCAACTCCGGGACAGTCTGTGGTGCAACGTGACGTTGGTGGATGGAGCGAGACATGATGTCCCAGATGTGCTCAATCGGATTCAGGTCTGGGGAACGGGCGGGCCAGTCCATAGCTTCAATGTCTTCATCTTGCAGGAACTGCTGACACACTCCAGCCACATGAGGTCTAGCATTGTCCTGCATTAGGAGGAACCCAGGGCCAACCCCCACCAGCATATGGTCTCAAAAGGGTCTGAGGATCTCATCTCGGTACCTAATGGCAGTCAGGCTACCTCTGGCGAGCACATGGAAGGCCATGCAGCCCTCCAAAGAAATGCCACCCCACACCATTACTGGCCCACTGCCAAACCGGTCATGCTGAAGGATGTTGCAGGCAGCAGATCGCTCTCCACGGTGTCTCCAGACTCTGTCACGTCTGTCACATGTGCTCAGTGTAAACCTGCTTTCATCTGTGAAGAGCAAAGGGTTCCAGTGGCGAATTTCCTAATCCTGGTGTTCTCTGTCAAATGCCAAGCGTCCTGCACGGTGTTGGGCTGTGAGCACAACCCCCATTTGTGGACGCTGGCCCTCATACCATCTTCATGGAGTCGGTTTCTCACCGTTTGTTTAGACACATGCACATTTGTGGCCTGCTGGAGGTCATTTTGCAGGGCTCTGGCAGTGCTCCTCCTGTTCCTCCTTGCACAAAGGCGGAGGTAGCGGTCCTGCTGCTGGGTTGTTGCCCTCCTACAGCCTCCAAAACATCAGCCAGAAAGCATAGGTACTGAGAAGTGGTCTGTGGTCCCCACCTGCAGAACCACTCCTTTATTGAGTGTGTCTTGCTAATCGCCAAAGATTTTCCCCCTGTTGTCTGTTCCATTTGCATAACAGCATGTGAAACTGATTGTCAATCAGTGTTGCTTCCTAAGTGGACAGTTTGATTTCACAGAAGTTTGATTTACTTCGAGTCATATTGTGTTAAGTGTTCCCTTTATTTTTTTTTAACAGTGTACATTTCCCAAACACAGTGATCCCCCACCTGGGGGCGCTAGAGAGATCACGGGAAGGGAAACTAATGCCAAAGACAGTAAAAATGTTTTTCATTTCATTTACAAACTAATACTGCACTAAATGTCTAAATAAAACTTTAATCGCATTAAATGCATTTTCACATAAAACTGGCTTATTCCGACTGTGCCTAGGAAATAAGCATGATACAGTAATTACATTAAAATAAATGTTTCAATTACATTTACTACAACAGCTTCTTCACATGGATATTAATCTTTTCACACAAAACCAACATGCAGAGGCAGCTTCCTGAATCACATATTTCCAAGCATTTGAGCAAAATAAAAAAAAAAAAGCAGCAGATGTAAAGCAACTTGGTGGATTACAAGTTGAGGTGTGTGTGGTGTGTGTTCATGTAAGCATCTGTCCATCATGATCAGAGTAAGAGCTGCACAACAGTCTAGACAAGTCACCAGTCATTTGTATGATTTGACAATTTAATTAATTAGGAAATTAAGCCTCATTTTTTGACTGAGCAATTATTTCTTTTAATTCTTCTGGTTTTGTTTTTTTTTTCTTCACCTAAGAATCAACTAGGTATCATTTACGATACTCAAGAATGACCTAAGAATTTGTTAATGAGATTTTTTTGGATTCAGGAGTTTTGAAAAATTTTGAATGGCTCAAAACATTTGCCTCCAGAACCTCAAGAACTGACCAAGAATAAAATATCGGTTACATATTCAGGAACTCATTCCCATTCAACTAAGAATCCTAAAATGTTGACATTCTTTGTGATTTGTGTTATTCGTGGTCTATGTGGAATAGGGGCTTAAACAGAGCAATGGAAGATAAAGATGGAAGAAAGTTTAATTTCTGGACTATTTTAAGAAATGATAAATTAGCGAGGTTCTGATTTTGGTATGAACGCTGGATTCCTACTAATTTTTCACATAAAAATTTCAGATATTCCTTTCAGTCAAACAGTCTCACCTGTAGGGAGCATCTCTGTGTATGACAGGATCATCCAAAGGCTGAAAATCCTGAGTGTAGCTGATTTGGTTTTCATAAACCAAAACATTTCCAGCGACCTACTGAGATATGAGATCAGATCAGAGAGCCAAAAACTACATACATATAATAAATATTAATCTCACAGTGACAGTCGTCCCACAGGACTTGAGGCCGAATATGAAGAGAGCTCTGGAACCATCTGTTTCTGTTGGACCACAGCTGGGATCCAGCAGAGTGGTTCTGTTGGGCTGGACAGGCGGGACAGTGTGGGTGGTGTCAACTATAGCTACCATCCTTCCATCGGGCTGACAAACTGTCAGAGACATGAGTGTCAGAAATCCTGTAATAGCTTTAAAAAATGTTTTTTATGCTCCTGTTAGAGCCTTCGTGTTGTACCCAGAAGTTCTCTGGCAGGAAATGTGCATTTATGGACGAGATGGTCAAGTTCCTGCAGGGACTCTGCATCCATGACGGATACATTTACTCCACCAACGAGGCCCCGCAATGACAGCTTCTACATGATGAAAACAAAGGGAGACATCTCATTTAACACAAAACATATATATAAAAAAGTATTCCTTGAGGTATTAAAATTGCTGGATGGATTCAATCAAGTGCAGCAATGTACACAACTGTGGAAGCCAGCAAAGCTTAAAGTGTAATTTGCTTTAGGAATATAAAAGACTGCTGTAAAACTAGAACCTCATGGATCATCCCTGGACTGTTGAAGGGCATCTTCACAGTTAGGTAGTTGTCCTCCGCCTCCACCTTGAATCCACCCATCTCCACCAGATCCCAGTCCAGCCTGCGGGCTCCCAGGAAGAGCTCCCACTGCAGATCAGAATGGGCCCCGTGGTGCAGGAGCACCAGCAGGCTGCTCTCTGTGCACTTCCCCTCCAGCCTGGGAGATCTTAGCTCTGGATTGTTACAGCAAAACAAAACTGAGGTTAATCAGATGTACATTTGAGAAGCGTTGGTTACATGGACTTTGACTTTAAACACATTGTACTGGATTACAGGGGGAGGAATGTGTGACTTAAACACCGACTGGAGCTTCTCCCAAACGACCCCAGAAGAAAACAAATGCTAGAAGAGTATTGCATTAAAACTTTCTAAAGCATTTATTTTATTGGTTTCATGTTTGTTTCTACAGATACTTGAGCGATCAAATAGCTTCAAAAAAAAAAAAAAAAAAAAAACGAAAAAGCGCAACAAAAGCTTTTCTTAAAAGGAACCAACTTGTGTGAGTTATTCCCGAAAGTGAAAGGGCTCACCTGGATATGGAGCCTGGTGCTTCACAGTGGCATGATGGTAAAACACCTCTCCATTGGGTGTGATGGACAGAGTAAAGGTTAAAGTGAAGCTGTACGTTATGGACCCGTCACCTATATGCTGGCATCAGACAGGAGCTTGTATGAGACGTGCAGACGTGTTAGATCCCCCAGCGTTGATCAGTCTCACCTTTGGGATGACTTTTGGATGCGATAAGGAGACATTGAGCCTGTAGAGACGACTACCGTTGGAGAGGGAGAGCCTGGACACAAGGAGGTCGCTGTCAATCTGGCTTTGGGTCCATGTTAGAAGATCACCGCCACCATCAAACGTCACCTTCTGCAGATGAACGTCAGGTGTGAAGAATCCCAAAGAGACAGAAAATAACTCCCCTGATGAGTCTTTATCTACAAAAGGAATAGATCTGATATTTGAGCCTTTATTTTGGACACAAAATGGTTAGTGTGTTTGTAGATATAACTAATAATGATGTTCACTGGTGCATTGATGAAATTATTAAAAACATGCTCAACTTAAACACTGGGTTAGGGCAACAACATTTGGGGGCCAGGTTTTGCAGTGGGCTTACGTTGCAGGCAGTGGGTAGCCATGACCTGGTGAAATAATTCACCTACCCATCGATGGCCTGAAAAACAGCAGTAGCTTAGGTATTCATTTTAACCTTTGTTTATAATTTTACTTTAAATATATTCTAAATGTTTTTTCAATCAGATTCCTCTTTGAACATTATAACTGAGAACATTCAAAGTATTTTTTCCTCCTGTTTAGATTTCAACTACTTTCACGAAGAAGAAAAAAAGGCATAGAGTAAAATAAAAGTTTTAGTAAAACCCAGATCGTTTCTGTAACCTTTCAAAGCTCTCTGCACATCAACAAAATCCTCCAGGTTAGAAGACACAGGTATCTTTACAAATAAAAGCCAACTGAATAAAAATGCAGCTCATTTCCTGTACAAGAGTTTATCGATCACCAACATTGTCTTTTGTACACCACAAAAAGCTATTTTTATTTCTCTAAAATCGAACAGTGTACATATTGAAATTGAAACCTCTAGATTGCTGCTGGTTGCATCCATAAACAATTCGTCCATTTATTGTAGCTTTTCGGGAACCTTAAGGCAATTTCATCCCTGTGAGGTCTTTAATTTTATCAGTAGCAAAGGTGATGTCACACTGTGTGTGTTGATGGTGCATTCACTGACCAGACAAAAGATTTTTGAGTTTGCGTCTGTAATGTCAAGCTAAAAATGTTCTGGTCACCTGCTAGTTTCATTGTACATCTACGTTGAAACTAGTGTTTTCTTGTAAAGTTTTTTGAAAAAAAAAATGTTGACATTATTTTAAAAACAAAAATCTGTTGAGAGTGAACTTGCAGAAAAGGGACTGAAATACGTTTAAAAAGTTTAACCATTATATTCCACCAGTTAAGTACAAATAGCCTTAAACTCACTGTTGGTCAGGACTAGATTTTGTGGGATGAAAGGCGTCTTTAGGTGCCTGAAGGACCGATGCTGTGTTAAGGCCCAGCGTTGGTCCTCCCACTGATGCATGAAGAACAGATCCACAGACATGGACTGACTGTACCGTCCCTTCACCACACCACTCTGGAAGCATTACAGTGCATCAAGTTGAACCACATTTCTTAAAACTTTGCCAAAAGAAGCTCTTAATTTTTTGCAAAGAGAGAAATGTGTCTCTGCTCTGCATCTACCTTGATGTGTCCACCCCGAGTTCTTAAAGGAACTCTGACCTCCACGTGTCCCTCCTGCAGCCTGATCTTGTATCCCCTCTCTTTAATATCTGCTTCACTCAGAGCCTGACCATTCAGTCCAACCCTCACGCCTCCATTTATTAACTGTCCGTAAACCAGCTGAGGAGGAGGATAAAGGACAGTCCACAGGAGGTCAGTACCTTCGGCTTTGGCTTCATCTGGTGGGGATCAGAGACAAAAAAATTTTTTTTTAAATGAGAAGAAGGGAGGTTACTCCAAAAATGATTCCACATTGCCTTCCTCTGCTGCATGTAAATGATAGTATACTGACTGAGAGCACAGGCCAGGGAGGCATCAACAACCAGGAAGTCATCTGGGAGTGTGTGCAAGACAGAAGCACTTAAAATCTCCAAATCAACTCCTTTCTCCTGAAACAAAATATCACAAAACAGTTTGAATTCGTAAAAACAGATGACTGAGTGAAATGTTGACCGTAAACCATAGAGCACCTTGACAGTGTACGACAACGGAGACGAGTACGGACAGCGAAGCACAAATCGTGACGTCTGCATGGAGACATAGTAGCCCATAGCAGCAGCCTCTCTGAGGGATAAAACCACAGCTTCCTTCCCTGACTGGTCTTTGTGAAACATGATGGCTACACCTGCCTCAGGTGCAGGCCTAACAGGCAGGTAGGACTGCTGAATAGACACCTACAAAAGAAAAACACGTCCCAGTGACATATTCCAAAAATAAACTGGCATTAAATAACATTTTTCTGCAATCAGCTACATGTTTCTCTGGCTGGAAGCTTTTAAGACCTACAAGAACAACCTGAGCTACTCAGGTGATACCTCCATGTAGTTTTCCTCACAGAGAAACTCTCTGGGGCTCCACGTCCCCTGAAGAGAACAGTGGAGATGGAAGGGGTACACTGCCACCCTTCCATCTGCTTGTACATGTGTAAGCCAAACACGCAGAAAGTAGTCTGATCCTGTCTGCAGGAGAGACAAATAACATGAGGTGTAACATTCCTGGAACATATTGGAGCTCCACACGAAGCTGCATCTTACCTGGCTGTTTACATGACAGGCCAAGAAGGAGGCTCGGAAGAGCAGATCTCCAGCATCAGAGATCAGGACGGTGTAGCCACAGAGGACGGCCTCCTGAGGGGACAGCGTGTGGAGTCCATACTGATCTGCAGAAAAAAGAACCTAAAGGTAACAAAAGACATCTTGAAATTTTGCATTTCCAGTTAAAATAACTTAAAACATTTTTGTCATGAACTTTAGACAAATGTCGTACCTTCAAAATTAAACTGGACCATCTGACCAAGGTAGCTGGACTTAACTGAGAGCCAGAAGTGACGCTCGAGACATTTGGTCTGAAATTCTTCTGAAACACATAAAGCATACAGTTTTTTTTTTGGCAAAGTATGAAAAATCTACTATAAAAGGTTCTCAGAAAAACAAATGAATAGTAAAAACAAGTCAATTTGCAAGCTTGATGTTTTTCCAGTTAGAATGGGTTTTCCTGTCCACTGTCGCCCCACGCTTCCTCAACCTGGGTGACGGCGCTGAAGTGAAGGCTGGAAGCAATTTGCAATTTCCTTAAACAACTTTTTACTGATTCGTATTTTTATCCGTTGAGTCTGATGGTACTGCGTTATAATTAGGTGCAAATGAACCCTTTACATGGTTTTGGATCAGAAGGATAGATTGACATTGTTCGCACTCTATATAGCAGCAATGAGTAATAAGTAAACTTCTAAATAAATATCATCAACAATCAGAATTAGTCGGTGAACAAAATAAGCATTAACTCACAAATGTGGTAATCCTTTAAAATAAACGGATTTATAATTTGAGGTTAAAACTGGACAGAACTTGACTATGCCAGCCTTAACTGAACTGAATCTGATCGATTTGATTGACTGCGATTAGAAATAAATAAACATGAAAACGTGGACCTGTCTGTCTTGCTAAAAGCCTTGAGATGTGATTCAGTGCTGGTTTTGTAATAGTTACATGCTTTACTTTCTTGGTTAGTTTTTAGATTTTCTTTTATTTTTAATGATATGGACCAGTGTGTCAGACATAAAGAATATAATCAATGTATTTTATTTGATGTTGAAATCTTATTTTTTGTCCATTAGATATAATTTTGAACACATGTTCATTTGCATTTGTAGGTTGTTGTTTTTTTTTTTGGTGATGTTTTATCTTTTGTTTTTGAATTCTCCATTTTTTCATCGTAGGTCTGAATCCATCAGTTTTCATAAAGGTATTTTTTCAGTAAACTATGTAAACTGTAATTGACAGCTGGATTTACTTTGCCTTAAAAGTAAATGAAATATCTCTACATTTGCAGGAATATCAAAAAGCGCAGCTGCGAAATTTTCACCTCTGTTGAGCCCAAGGTATTAAATTAGGATTAAATTGAGCATATGGAGGGAAAAATGTTAATCAAATATTAAATATTATATCTGTATGAAAATTGTGCCTCTTTACTTATTTCTGCATAAACCTCGTTTGTTTTCCTGTTACTTTAAGCTGAATATATTTTTATTTTATTTTATTTGCAGCAGCAGCAACATACCAGCCTGAATGAAAGTGAGAATCTGAAGCTGGTTGTTCATTAGGAACGCGTTCCTTGCCCCTTTGAGAACATATGGTGGATTATGAACATTTAGGACTCACCTGCAGGTATTGGACTGCTAACACAGACAGGTAAAGCCAGCGCCAGCGACACACTGAAACAAACACGTTTACAAACATCAGAACCATTGGCTGAACCACTCCAACTGTTTCATTCTGACACCTACCCACACAGTGTATACATTAGAGCCATCTTCATGGCTCAGTTATTCGGAACAAGTCCAGTTAAAGTTGTCAGGCTCCAGCTGTCGCCATTTTCCTAAACTACCTGTTAATTGAGAAGCTAATTAGCGCATTAGCTTCGGTGGCTTTTATGCTCATTGACAGTTGGTCAAAAAACGTATTATAGTTTGCTCTTGTTTACATATATTCTGTTCATCTTAATAAATATTTTTAATAAACCACAAGATAAACAGTTAAAAAGTGTTTGTTGAGAAAATTAATAAATGTTGGAGGTGAAAACACGATGAAACAGTTGAAACAGTGACACCTAGCGGTCAGAGTGGGACTTGTCCCTGCCCTACGACAGAAAAGGTTTAGTTAAAGTATGTTGTAAAAAATATAAAAGAAAGTAAAGTTACTGGTGCAACTAAATAAGTCAAAATACTATCGAAAAGTTTATTTATTTTGATAATTCGAATAAAATTGTGTATTTTACCATTACACATAATTTTGGATAGTACTATACAGATTCATTACACACATGGTAATATACACTGCTCAAAAAATAAAGGGAACACTTAAACAACACAATATAACTCCAAGTAAATCAAACTTCTGTGAAATAAAACTGTCCACTTAGGAAGCAACACTGATTGACAATCAGTTTCACATGCTGTTGTGCAAATGGAAAAGACAACAGGGGGAAATCTTTGGCGATTAGCAAGACACACTCAGTAAAGGAGTGGTTCTGCAGGTGGGGACCACAGACCACTTCTCAGTACCTTTGCTTTCTGGCTGATGTTTTGGTCACTTTTGAATGTTGGTGGTGTTTTCACACTCGTGGTAGCATGAGACGGACTCTACAACCCACACAAGTGGCTCAGGTAGTGCAGCTCATCCAGGATGGCACATCAATGAGAGCTGTGGCAAGAAGGTTTGCTGTGTCTGTCAGCGTAGTGTCCAGAGCCTGGAGGCGCTACCAGGAGACAGGCCAGTACACCAGGAGACGTGGAGGAGGCCGTGGGAGGGCAACAACCCAGCAGCAGGACCGCTACCTCCGCCTTTGTGCAAGGAGGAACAGGAGGAGCACTGCCAGAGCCCTGCAAAATGAACCCAGGAGGCCACAAATGTGCATGTGTCTGCACAAACGGTTAGAAACTGACTCCATGAGGATGGTATGAGGGCCCGACGTCCACAAATGGGGGTTGTGCTCACAGTCCAACACTGGCAGGACACTTAGCATTTGCCAGAGAACACCAGGATTGGTAAATTCGCCACTGGTGCCCTGTGCTCTTCACAGATGAAGGCAGGTTCACACTGAGCACATGTGACAGACGTGACAGAGTCTGGAGACACCGTGGAGAGCGATCTGCTGCCTGCAACATCCTTCAGCATGACCGGTTTGGCAGTGGGTCAGTAATGGTGTGGGGTGGCATTTCTTTGGAGGTCCACACGGCCCTCCATGTGCTCGCCAGAGGTAGCCTGACTGCCATTAGGTACCGAGATGAGATCCTCAGACCCCTTGTGAGACCATATGCTGGTGCGGTTGGCCCTGGGTTCCTCCTAATGCAGGACAATGATAGACCTCAAGTGGCTGGAGTGTGTCAGCAGTTCCTGCAAGATGAAGACATTGAAGCTATGGACTGGCCCGCCTGTTACCCAGACCTGAATCCGATTGAGCACATCTGGGACATCATGTCTCTCCATCCACCAACGTCACGTTGCACCACAGACTGTCCAGGAGTTGGCGGATGCTTTAGTCCAGGTCTGGGAGGAAATCCCTCAGGAGACCATCCGCCGTCTCATCAGGAGCATGCCCAGGCGTTGTAGGGAGGTCATACAGGCACGTGGAGGAGACACACAATACTGAGCCTCATTTTGACCTGTTTTAAGGACATTACATCAAAGTTGGATCAGCCTGTAGTGTGTTTTTCCACTTTAATTTTGTGTGTGACTCCAAATCCAGGCCTCCATTGGTTAATAAATTTGATTTCCATTGATGATTTTTGTGTGATTTTGTTGTCAGCACATTCAACTTTGTACAGAACAAAGTATTCAATGAAAATATTTCATTCATTCAGATCAAGGATGTGTTATTTGAGTGTTCCCTTTATTTTTTTGAGCAGTGTATTGCAAGAGTTTATTTCTAGTAATTTGATGATTATGGTTAATGCAGTCATAGGGAAGGATGCTGACCTGACTGTTGTCCAGCAGACAGTCATTGACACCCCCCACAAACAGGATAAGCCACAAATTGGCATTCCTAAAGAAGCTGGCTGGAAAGATGAGTGGAAGGAAAAAGTGTGGTAGACAAAGGCGCTATACCAACAGGGAGAACATTGAGAGGATTGAGAAGCAAAGGCCATTCAAAAGTTTGAAGGAGATTCAGAAGGTATGGATTGTAGCTGGAGTCAGACTTTCAACAACCTCCACACACTGATGCATCCAGAGCATGAGCAGCAAATGTTGCAATCCTTGTGTTAAGCCGACATCAGAAGCGTCTTACCTGGACAAAGGAGAAAAAGAACTGGACTGTTGCTCAGTGGTCCTACATCATCTTTTCAGATGAAAGTAAATTTAGGATTTAATTTGGAAATCAAAGTTTCAGAGTAAATAATCCATGTGCTAGAAGTCCAATGTAAAGTTTCAATAGTCAGTGATGATTTGGGGTGCCATGTCATCTGCTGGTGTTGATCCATTGTGTTTTCTCAAGCCCACAGTCAGCAGAGTTATCTAAGAGGAAATTTTAGAGCGTCTCATGCTGATTTCATTTTCCAGAACGACTTGGCACCTGCTCACACTGCCCAAAGTAACAATACCTGGTTTATTCACTGTGTGTGACTGGCCAGCAAAGTCCCCTGACCTGAACCCCACCGTGAATCGTAGGAGTCAAGAGCAAGAGTAAAAACGCCAGAGCGAACAATGCAGATGAGCTGAATGCCACTAATAAAGCTACCTGGGCTTCCTCATCACTTCAGCAGACCCACAGCCTGATCGTCTCCATGCCACGCCACATTGATGCAGTGATTCATATGAATGAGCCCCGGCCAAGTGCTGAGTTCATATTCTGTACAGTACATGGACCTACTTCAGTGGGTCAACATTCCTCAAAATTTTCTGAGAAGCTGAATTTGGGGTCTTCATACCAATAAGCCATAATAATAATCAAAACTAACTGAAACAAACTCTTGAAATATATCAGTCTGTGTCATGAATTTACATAATTAATGAGTTTCCCTTTTTAAAATGAATTAGTGAAATAAATTAACTTTTGGATGATGCGACAAGTTAAGTCCGGGCCTGGCTTTTCCTGCTCCTCCCACCACTCTTGTTTAGGACTTTAACTCATCAATTAGACACGAACACCAACATAAAGGATGGCAAGAATGCATACATTAATCATTCTAATGTGTTATCAACAGAACAACCAGATAATTAGTTATGACAAACACGTTGGCAGCATTTTATCTCAGACTAAGACAGTTGTGACTTGATCTTCACGGTGCTGGACTCCTCCCTCGTCCGCAGCTGCACAGCTGGACGCCTGCCTGGAAAATCCTAGTTGAAGTCAAGACATGTTTCGATTAAAGGCCGAGTAATTAAGTTCATCAGTGAGAGTCCTGTTGAGAAGGAGGAAAACTGGCAGAAAAGGTCACCATCTATTTATACCGTGTGATCTGCAAATTACACTTCCGATATTAGTCGGCGCTGTGAGTTTCCAAAATACTAAGACTGCTGTTGAGGAGAAATGTTCACATTAGATTTATTTAAAATAAGATTCCTAATTTAAGGCTTTTGGGCTCCTTAAAAAACATTGAATTTGTAATTCTTGTTGTAAAAATAGCATTGTTCAGCGCCCTCCACATTTGTTGACACTGCTGGTAAATTATATTAAATTAATCTTTCATTGCAGAAGCATAATTACTCTGGGAATTTGACAAATATCCACCCTTTAATTTCAGTGCATTTATTCAGCAGAGGAAAATGTCTTTGGCATGGAATAAACAATGAACATGACGAATCACCTCATGCCCATTATTAAGTATGGTGGAGGGTCTGTGATGCTGTGGGATGGTTTCTCTTCCTAAGGTCCTAGAAACCTTGTTATAGTGCATGATTTAAAAAACCCTTTGAAATACCGGGATATTTGAATAAAAATCCAGAGAAAACTGAAATCTGCCAGAAAACAGAAAATACATTATCCCTGAATCTTTCTGCGTGGTCCAGAACATATGGCCAAGTCAGCCTGGAACTAGTTCACCACCAAGTGTGGCACCAGAATTTTTTAACAACAAAATAATAATCGATGATTTCTAAAGGCTTTTACTCTTCTTAACCATTAGTGCCAACCAGTGTCGATAGCAGCCCAGTGTGTCTGTCTTCTTCTGAAAACAAGGTTCCTACATATTCTTAAAGAGTCTGGATTTTTGACATTTTCCAACTCTGAACCCATCCAGAAAAAATGTAAACTAGTACAGAAAAATAGTTGGAGTTTCCAGACCTGTTCTTTTTTCATTATCTAAAGGATAAAAATCGCAACATCTTTAAATGACTAGGACAAGTTTTCGTCCTCTAGGTCCTTTCACTTTTTGGTTTTAAACTGGACCCACAGTACTTGAACTGGATTTAGTTTAGATGTCAAAGCTCTGAAAATCCTATTATCTGGGATTTTGGGAATAAATGTTATTGAGAGTAAACTGTGAATCAGAGGATCTGCATTTAATCTAGAATAATCCCGTCCAGAAGTTTTTTAATATTTGCTTTAACTGATCAAAGTTTGTCCAGATGCCAAAAACTGGGAAAACGCCCTTTGGAACACTGGGATTGGAAGTTAGCTTTACAACCAGTTACTTGGTTTAGGGGTCAATAACTTTTTTCATAGGGTCATGCTGATATGGGTGGCTTTTATCCCTTAATAAATTACATAATCTTAAAAAAACCCCACCCAGTTTATCTTTGATATTTAAACTTACTTGATGACCTGGAAGATTTGAGGGTGACACAGGAGCACCCTCTCGAGTCGGACGGACAACCTTATGAATAAAGCTTAAAGCCTGGAGTTTCTCCATTTTGCACAAACTTCTTAATTTTTCTTTATTTTATGTTTAAATGCAAGTTGTGTGCTTGCAGCCTGACATTTGGGTGTTAGATCCCTTAATGCTCATCTTCCCACTGACTCAAAGTGATAAAATGAACGGTGGGCGAGTGCTGGAGCGGTCAACAATGTCCACCCGTTAACATTTGAGTCACATCGGGTCAGTAACGGCACCGCTCAGCAGGCTGCTCTCATGTTATGATGGGGCCCCTGCAAAGCTCCTGCGGCTGCTAATTATGACAAACATAATTAATCTAATTGCATTGAAGTTTATAGTGTTTTAATGTGAAATATAAAGACATTACAGTACGTGTTTGAATCAGCCAAAGTCAGTGTTTGTGGATTTCATTGGATGTTTTTGTTTGGTGTCGTCACATTTAAAGATGACCTCCTCATGCCTTTCCCGGCCCTCACCACCAATCACACCCGTCTGTTGGCTCCTGGATGACGAGGATACGAAGACGAAGAACTCTATTTATCAGACCTGCACATCTTTCGCCAACCATCCACTCTTTTCAGATTTCGGACGGGTCCAGAGAAAATAGGTTTGGGACTGTGTTGACTGAGGTGGAGATGTTTTGCTCTCAGATCCAGGTCCTTCTGGTGGCTCTGTGTTCCTCCGTGCTGGTGGTCCATGTGACTGCTGCTCCACAAATGAACGAACTGACACAAACCCTGCAAGCAGAACTTATAGCTGATGAGGTGAGTTCAGTAACCAGAAGAGCCATTTTGATTAGATTGACCAATAGAAGACCCTAAGGACATCTTGCACCATTTTAAACATTTTATTTTGAAAATATTTTTGGCTGAAAATACCTAAAATTGACAGATGATATTTATTTTTAGAAGCCTTTAGAACTGGCTTCAAATGGCTAAGCAACATGAAAGCGACACATCTGGTATTGAGAACGTCAGTTATTGCACATTTATTAAATGGCCCTAATCAGTTGCACATTTCTTCTAAATCGAGTATGCCATTTTTAATTATTGTACCGTATTTATTCTTGTTGTAATTGTGCCCTCATTGCTCTTATTTCTTATTTTTGTTTTTATATTTGAGTAAATCTGCATTCCTCCATTTGCCTTTCGAGAATAAACGATCACTCTCTTTTACAGAAAGTCTTTAAAAATTACGGAGTATCAAGGTCACTTACTAAAGAGGCGGATGTTCTTTGGTAGATTTGTTTAATGTTCCATTACAGAATAAAGTTGAATTTCAGTTTTGTGATTAAAGCTAAAATATTCAGAATAATTTGGGAATGCTGAATCTGCTGTGTCCTTCCCAGACAGTGTGCGTCCGCAAGATGTTTAAATGCTAAAAGAGAAAGAAAAACGTCTTTATTATTGAATCTTATTCTGAAGTATAAAGTTACTAGCTCATTTACAGAAGCGTGTCTGTCACAGGTCTTTGCTGCAGTGTTATTTTGGGTTTATGACGGATAGTTTTCCGCTTTTTTTCCTCAATATTTTGACTGTTTTTCTTGTCCTTTCATCTTTCATCTTAAAACAGGTAAGCAACGACAACAGTTGTGTAAAAGTACTTGGCTGACATAGGTTATAAAGATTGCCGTGTCTGGAATGAAAACAAAATAAAGTTTTCAGGAAGTTGACATTTTTTAGTCCTTAGGACATCATATTGTTTTTTTAATCTAACATTATAGAAAAAAATGATGCAGTAAAATGACCAATCACGACTCCTCAGGGTTTAATAGTTACAGT
This sequence comes from Crenichthys baileyi, assembly GCA_036173005.1. NCBI lineage: Eukaryota > Metazoa > Chordata > Actinopteri > Cyprinodontiformes > Goodeidae > Crenichthys > Crenichthys baileyi. Next base: position 420,736 of record JAHHUM010002602.1, read on the forward strand.
CCAGTACTCCCTAGAATCTTTAGTAAAGTCAATTATTTGTGTTTTTATGACGAGTGGAGCTATGTAAGCGTACTGGCCAGTAAAGGTGTAAAATCCCGAAAATATTTTACTTCGCATATATTAGGTGGAGGTAGTTTTAAGAACCAGTAGTGTCATAAAGTCCACTTCATGTTCTGTTCTCCTTCAGGATCTAACCGACTTCCTCTTGCTGAGGCTTATGTCCGAACGGATGGCGTCCAGGGAAGAAGAGATGCTCGGCGAGCTGGAGGAGGACGAGTTCGGAGGCAGCGAGAGGCTGATGAGACGAAACATTCGCTTCACCCACAGACAGCGCAAAGCAGGCTGCCGAAACTTCTTCTGGAAGACTTTCACCTCATGTTAGCAGGAGACACATCCGGACTTTTAAACCGGGAATATTTCTGATTTTTAAAGGATAAGTCCTCTTTTACATTAGAGCAAATTACTGCAGAGTAACAAGTATACAGATGTTTGTTTTTATTCATTCTGTCAAACTGTCGTCTGAGTTGTAAAATGTAAGATATTTAAACTGAAATTAAAGCGTCAGAAATAACTCTTCAGGTAAAACCATGTATTATTACATGCATATTATTACATACATAGCCTGGAAAATAACCCAACTAATGCACGGATAACAATAATACGCATTAGCCTAAGTATCCACCCTTTGGTGCACATGCCTTAAAATACCTACTCTTTATGCTTTAACAACAGGTTTATTCAGCTCAAAAACAGCCTGGAGAGTGAATTTGATGCTTGCAGAATCAGTTCACGACATCTTAAAAGCACACAAATATAGCTGGCATGATTCAGTACCTTAAAAAGACGTCTGAGTTGTGATGAAATGTTTACCATAAAGATCAGTTAAGCTGAATATACAGTAAAATAATTCACGAGGTAAAGTAACAAGAGGTGAAAACCGTTTTAGCTAAATTCACAGTGAACCAAGGTTACAAACAGGATTATAGTGAAACTGACATGAAATCCTTGAGGTAAGGCTTTTAAATCTGTAGCCCTTAAAGTTTAACATGTACAAAAAAAGGATTTTCCATTCATTTCATACTGAAGCTCTACATTTCTTGAGCTTTAAATCCCCAAACTGTACAGAAGATCCATTATATGAGACACGGGACAGCCACCCATGATAACGACAACAGTAAATCTGTTCCCAGGTCCGAGTTCTCCATCAGCAAGTCTAAAGCATCCAGACTCGAGGCCTAACGTAGAGGAGTCAAAAGTAATCTTTGGACCAATGTATTATTTTAGAAATACAGATACCAAAATGGGAAAATGAGTCTGGACCAGGCATGGGCCGGTTTTTACAATCGTAGAGCTTCTAAATAAGAAAAAAGGTATATTGTGTCTATAGGTTAAAGGTTTTCTTTTAATGAGAAACATTGCAATTTGCCAGAGCAAATGGAGTTTTCCCTGGTTGTTAGTACCATAAAGTAAAGTAGTGCTGCCCCTCCCCCACCTGTTGTTGCAGTTGCTTTTTCTTGAATTACAAGGAAGCCAAATTTGGCTACGAACTAGTTCAACTAGGGGACCGCCAACCATCACTCTAGCATGACTGTTAAGCAGCAGGCTGCAGGCTAGCTACCTGTGCAGACAATGGGACTATTTTATCAGCTTGTTATATATCCAGGTTCCCTCTGTAAATAGCAGACAGGCTAAAAGGGATGATATTCTAAACAATAAGCAACTTTAATCTAACTATTTCAACTAATTTTTGCACGTGTTTAATTATAGACCTTTGACTAAGTCATACTCATACCTTTTTTGAAAATCGAACAAAATAAATGCTATAGACAACATTATAACTGTAATAATCCATATGCAACATGATTTTGGCAGCAGTAGGATTAGGCATTGCTTTTTTGCCATTTTAAATGTTTGTGTGTTATGAAAATGAAACCTTTGTATTTCTGAACAGGGGGATCATAATGAGGATCTCATACCGGGCCATGCAGTTTTCACTCTTTTCATTTCCTTTAAAGGCTGCGTAGGAGCTCTGGGAAAAGCGGTGCTAAGCACATTTAATACTGTCGCTGCAAAGCCTTAACTCTGACATGAGTGCAACTATAAACCAAATCAACCTCGCAAGCCTTTGGTTCTGAGACAAAAAGTCCTTTTGAGGGAGTAATAAGTTCTCCTTTAATTGGACATTAATTTCCATAAGTCACTTCAACCCCTATAGAGTGTGCATGACCTTGACATTTGTGCAGAAACACTTTTAGACCAACAGGTATTGCTCTTAATGGCAAGTCTACGAACTCGTGAGGCTTTCCAGAGGTGACCTACACCCTGCTTTCCTTTGGAAGACAGAAGCATTTGTCATTGCACCGCCATTTCTAACGTAACAGGCAAGAATCCACTAAACAACATCAAACACAAGCAAAATCAAAGCCATATCATGGTTTCTAAGACATTCAATGACAAAGATCATTTTAACAAGCTAAATGACACAATCGTGTGAGGGCAAACAATCTGTCCTAGAGTGTTTTAGTGTTTAATAAAAGCTAAAAGGAGTGAAAATTGGTTGTTTCTTTAACTGCACATTCTTCTCGTCTACATTTCTGGTGCTATGAGGCTACTTCACAGGAAGTTTCACTGCTCCGAAGGCTTTCAAACCAAGCCAATGCGTTATATACAGTCCCAGCATTATGTTGTGCTCTGTGCTTTTAATATGCAAATTATGAGGCGGTTCAGTCCCTTTTGAAAGTGTTTTACAAAAATACAGACTCTATTTTTCTTGGAGGGATATGTTTAGACACCTGATTATCATAACTGCTGAGTGTCCTGAAACTGGCTCCCCAATAGATGAAAAGATAAGATTCAAACTGAGATATAATCGGTACCAAAGTGGGACAAAAACAAAAAGGGAAAGTGGAGCCCAAGCTGCCTGCAGGTCAGGCTACCGTCGAACTAATCTGAGCTAAACCTGATTACTGGTGCACCAGAAACAACAAAACAATGCTAGACGTGATTTAACTGCACTACCAGCTGTCAGTAACTATTAAGCAATAGAGGGATTCAGAGTAATGCAAACAATAAAGAAGGGGGGGGGGGGGGACGGACAATAACGATGTCTGAACACTGCAGGGACATGTTGGTGCCATCATCAACGTGCTGACCGGGTTTGTGAAGGAGAAGGAGGCTGAAAATGGGAAGAGGACGCAGGAGATCTGTTAGCAGTCGGTGGAGATTTTGGCCGACAGGTCCTGGATGCGGCGAGCGCTGCAGCTCTTGCACAGGATGTGTCCATCCAGCGGGTAACAGCCTCGACCTTCGCCTTCAGACGACAGCAGGAGACCGCATTCCTGATGGACACGGACATTTGAGTCACTTCAAGCTAACAGGTCTTTTAATGATGTATTCCAAGTCTTCTGTTGTTTCCAAGTGAAGAACATCAACACAACAAACAAAACAAGAACTGGATGCATAAGTTAGAATTTATTGTGGATTTTCTTTAATCCCCACTAGGTTGTGGATTAATTCACCCCCACCAATGTTTGGATAAACCTCACTTAGCAAGCTACACCTTGACCATGTGTTTTCCAGCTGAGGACAAATTAGGACACCCTGCCTCCAAATACCTAGTGTTACTGCCTCTGGTTGAAATAACTTTGAGGAAAGTTTGCCCACTCCTCACTTTCAGCTGTGAGATGTTTGACCCGGTAACGTCTCAATGAGATGGAGATCTGGACTTTGATTCGAGGTAGGACTTTGCTTTTCTTCAGTCTAAGCCAGTTCTTGGAGGATTTAATGGTAGGTTTTGGATCATCGTTGTGCATCGAGGTCCAGTTCTGCTTATGTTTAGTTAAAACAGTCTGGCCTTTGTGTTTTTCAGAGAGGCTGAAGGTGTTCTCCCTGCACCCCCCTCTGTGGAGGTTAAACTTGTGCTGTCTCTATCTGCTGTACAGGCAGAACTTTCACATTTACGGTAGAAAGATGCTGTCCTGTGGTTATACTTTAGAAACTCTTAGCATCTTGCTCTTAGGGTTAATTTGCTTAGACTGCCAGACGTGGGCATGTTGGCTGTTGTTTTGGCTCCCATCCACTTCTAGATAATTTTCTATGCAGTCGAATGGTTTCAATTCTTTTGAGCCCTCTTTAATTCTCCTAGGACACTGACAAGCTGACCTCAAACCCCACTGGAAATCTACAGGCTTTGTTTAAACCCCAGGTTTAGAAGAATAGGGATCTAATATCCAGCCAAGATTTATGCAGGAAGCTTGTGGACGGCCATAGAACGCATGTGGTCAAGGTTTAGGGTCCTAAGACACCCCCAAATATAATTAATGTTTATGTATATTTTTGAACTTCATTAGAGAAAATCCACAACTATTTCGTTTGTTTATAACCAGAGGCTTCGGGGCAGTGTTTATATTTTCCATCGACAACTGACTCACCTCACAAACGTAACAGTGAACGTGGAAGCTGCGGTCGAGAGCTACAATCCTGACCGTCTCCTCCTGGCCCGGTTCGGGCATGATGGGCTCACCACATACAGAGCAGCGGGGGGCGTACTTCCTGTCAGAAAGACGCGCTTCGAAGAGTCAAAACCACAGCTGGAAATCGGAGGCGGTGTTCTGTGTGACGCAGGAATGGGAGCGTACCTGTGGAAGTCGTCGATGCAGTGTATCTGAGAGGTGGCGTCCACGGTGAACGGCACCCCGTCCAAGCAGCAGTTACAGACCACACAGGTGAAGCAACGAGGGTGGTAGGCTTTCCCCATGGCCCGCAGGATCCGGTCCAGAATGGGCTTCGAGCATTTAGAACAGCGCTCTAGTGTGCTCTTAACAAACAAAGGAAGAGAGAATGAGAGAGAGGAGAGGAAGAGAGGAATGCAGCAAAAGCTGCAAAACTATAATAAATCTCTCCGTAAGATCTTAGCTGGTTCCTTCACTTACAATGTAACAACTCTCACAGTAACTCTTCTTGTCGAGGGCGTAGAAGGGTTGCCCTCGCAGCCGGGCGTGGCAGGTGATGCAGGTGAAGCACTCCACGTGGAACACCTGCTCCATGGCGATGCAGCCACTGCCATCACCGACCACATTATCCCCACAACGAGCACAGCGACCTGAGCACAGAACCACAATCCATGTCCCTTTGCATTCAACTTACATAAAACGCTTTACTAAAAGTCTCAAAGTTAAAAACCCAAAATGGGCCATACCAAAGTAATCCTCTGCAGGCGGATGGTTCATATCATAAACCAGCTTCTTGGTGAGCCGATCCAGCTCCTCCTCAGGCCTCGTCGTTGCTGCCCCCTGCTGGAAAAAGGAGGAAACAGGATGGAACTCAAATCATCAGAATTCCAGACTTTTCCAAAGTCAAATTTACAGATTTTGATGGAAGATTTATAACATTCAGGACATTTCAGTACAAAACATTTACCTAAAATCTCACAAATCAATAAACAGATCAACGCTTAAGTTGGCTTGTTACTTGCCAGCAAAGAAAAAGGGCTATTTCCACAATTTTTGGGGTACATATGGACAAACAGATCAGCTAAATTTAAAAATCACTTAGCTCTGTCGAATCTGGACAATATCATCCTACACTAAATAAAAGACGCTTTCAATCGCAGTTTGTGATGTGAGATGCCTTGATTTTTAGTTTTTAATGTTTGGAACCAGTTAAGTCCCTTTGTATCTTTATGCATTTCTGTGGGTTCGCTCAGTAAACCAAAAACCAAAACAGTCTGAGGAATTGGACAAATACCCATGCTGTGAGGTGGCGATCACAGATAAAGCATGTTCAAGTCTTTACCTTGCTGGACTGATAAGAAGGCGTCTGTGCTGATGTCTGAGTCGTCTGGGTCTTTTCTATCCCTCTCTTAGTTAGTGGAACCTGGTTAACTCTTCCTCCAGATCCCAGGTTGTTGCCCTTGTAGCCCCCATCAGAGTGCAGCTCTTGAACCTGCGAGGTGGGATGTGGAGGGTACCAGCCCTGCGGACCCGTCTGGTTCTGTGCTGGGGGCCGAGACACGTGCTGACGAGGAGGGGGCGGGGTGTAAGCCTGTTCTGCCTGCCTCCCCGTCTGAGAGTAGGTGACGGGCTGCGCCGTCTTGACCTGTACGCTGAACCTCGGCCCGGGGGGAGTGGAGGCGGTGGTGTAGGAGGCCGGGACGGGCTGCAGGTAGGGTTTAGGGGTGGAAGAGGAGTAGAAGTCCTGCTGGTGCGAGTACTGGGGGGTCTGATGCTCGCTGGGATAAGGAGGGGCTGGGTGATAGTGACTCTGGGGGTGAGAATTGTAGCCCATGGAAGGCCGACCCTGAGTAGGGGCTGCGCTCTGGTGTGCAGACCTGTAGTGATCCCCTGAGATGTATTTGTTGTAAGGCACGTTGTCATAGAGCTGAGGAGGCACAGTGTCACAGTTAGATCCTTATGGCACACTTACCAGCTCAAGAATGAAATAAAACTGCATGTACAGTGTTGGAAATGAATATTTAATACCCTGCAGACTTTAAGGTAGCACTTAAAATGAAACTAGAGCCTCTAATTTTATGGCACTTTCATTTTAATATGGAGAGAAGGAAAACTGATTTAATATCAGGAATAAAAAAGCTAATTGCATGAGTGGTAAAAACTGCTTTACATGAACCTGAATCAATGCCTACAGCTTAGTCAGAAACCTGGCTAACGTGTGTTCATATGGCACATAAAGTCAATGAATCAATTACAGGCATTCCTAACTCATAATAGGTGCATATTAATGAATCTGACATATTCAGAGAGTGTATTTATTTTAGTTAATAACTTAAATAAGTCAAACTCCTACATTATAAAGAGTCATGAGATTTCTCGTCACATTGAGCCTGAACTACCGTAAGATTTCTTGCTCAATGAGCAAACTTACAACCTCAGTAGAGAGTATCTGACCCATGTCCACCGTTTTAAACTAACAGAGCCCAGTGTCATACTTGGGTGCTGGAGTCCTGTGGGTGGCTGTCCAGATTAGCCAGCATACTGGTGAGGGAGTCGATATCGGCATCAATCTTGGAGTGGTAGTTAGAGGGTTTTTCAGGACCGCGATGCTAAAAAACCCAAAAAGGGATGAATGACATGTAGTTCATCATATAAGTAGTTATTTACGGCCATATGAGGCCGTAGTCATATCAAATAAATGTTTCAGCTACTCATAAAAACCACATTTTCAACCTGCGTCGACGAATGGCTCAGTATTCACATATTTTCTGTTTCCTTACTCTGTTAATGACAAATCTTATGCACAACAAATAATGTATCAAACGGACATTTTTATTTTCAAAAAGAGTTCAAGTTATTATTTAGTTAGTTATTTAACAGAAATAGTTAGGGTTGCCCGTAAATGCAGAACTGGTGATTTTGTAAAAAAAATAATGAAATCACCAAATGTACCAAAACGAGTTCATTTTAAGGCTTTTTACCCATCTTTACCAGGGGTGCCAGGACATTCACTCAAAGCTGTTCAGGAAAAAGTGCCGAAAATTCACCCACCATCATATCGTAGCTGTCCATGTGAGAGCTCCAGCTTCGATCCTCTGAGGGACCATGAGGGGGAGGGTAGTAGTGATCACTTGATGAATGATGGGTGGCCCCACCTGGAGTTAGACACGACTATATTATTTGTATTATTATTATTATGCTACGTACCATTGTGCACACCTAAATCAGAAGAGTATTGTTTAACGTCTACTTCAATAACCTCCTTCTGCAGAAACGCAGGCGCTCCGGTCATGGAGAAAACTAGGTCTGGACTTTGACTAGACCATTCTCTCACTTGTTTAATGTCATAGTTTAAAGTTTAAAATGAGAAACATGTGAGAAAGAGTCGTGATTATCCAGTTATTTTGTTTGGAGGATGAAAAAGAGCATAACTAACAGCTTATATTGCTTTAATCTTCACGCCCAGTATCTGCCTTTCAAAGCATTAAATCACTTCAGTATTTTTCTGAGATAAATCGCTGAAATCAAAATGAGTGACTGTTAGTTATGAGAAGCAGGGCTGAGAAAATGCAGGAATCTGGAGCTAAGATAAGTGGAGGATGATGACTTTGTACTGAAGCCCTCCAGCAATCAAGTCAAGTCAAGTCAAGTTTATTTGTATAGCGCTTTTCAGCAACAAGGCACTCAAAGCGCTGAGGGTCACACTGTATTTTTCCAAGGAAAGGATTTCAACACGTCCAACAACACAGAAAAAAGTGCTATGACTCAAACTAAAATGTCTACCAGTTTAAAGCAGAGACAAGATTTTACCGTTAAACATTTAGAGAAGATAAAGACTTCGCAGAAGCCAGTTTCCTTTACTCATCAGCCCAAAGTGTGTTCTTTGTTAAAAACTTCCTCTTTGCCACAGCTTCGAGTGATTATTACTAAGCAAAGTCAGAGTTAGTCATACTGGTGCCCCATGAATGTTACTCCGTCTAGCTGTTTCTTAGAAATTCTTGGACAGAATGGTCTAGTCAAAGTGCAGACCTAAGTCCAATTGAGAATCTGTGGCAAGGCTTAAAAAAATAACGTTCACAGAAGTTCTTCATTCTTGAACCTGAACTATTTAAAAAAAAAATGTTCTTACAGAGGTAAGGCTTTAAATGCAGAATCTGCATAAACTACAGCTGGGGTGGATGGATGGATACATGCAGCGGGATAGGAAATAAAGAGTGGAAATGCCAACGTCTTTTCTGTAAATCTGTTGGAAATACGTTGGAAACCTCAGCATCCTTACCTGTGGATCCAGTAGCCATGTACCTGTTGGCCATCCCCCCTCCTCCGTTCTGGTCGTAGGGAGCGTATTTGGGCCTGAAGTCGGGCACCCCCTTCTTGTTGACGGTTTGGTAGATCGGTGGCCCTGCAGAGTGGGACATCTGGGGGACGGATCGCTCTGGGCTGTCCAGAGTCCTCGGCGGCAGCCAGGTGGGACCGGACATAACAGGATTCTGGGATCAGATGACAAAACAACCTCTATTTTTGTCATAACTGACAGATAACGTTTATTTTTCCAGCTTTCATCATTTTCTTTTTAAAAACAGCTCTGGCCTCTGTGTCTATTTATGTAACAGGTAACCAATGGAAACCGCAGGATGCTCCAGGCTTTGTTGTCCTATAGTAACTGAAGACACACAGACTGAACAATAGAGTTCGGGAAGAGGAGGAAAAGAGCGATGTGTGTGTGTGTGTGTGTGTGTGTGTGTGTGTGTGTGGGGGGGGGGGGGGGGCACCTCAAGCCACAAACAGAATTCATCTCCGGCTCACATGAAGCCCTTCTCATACACAGATACACGAGCAGGTGTTAATCCACAATAGTTATTGTGTTTGGGTGTTTACACACCAGTATCACCTCTTTCCAACTGAAGCCGAGGCAAATCGAGACAGGAAACCTTCTGTAATGATATTTATCCGTGTGAACACCTGCCTCTTAACAATGTGTCATGTGGGATAAACATCAACGCTGAAAGCCAACAGCTGACCGAAGGCTTTCAGGATACGACCGTTATATAAGAAGTCACTCGGTTCAAAAACAATGAGCATGCAGAACGCTAATTACATGTAATCAAGCAGGATGAGGCAGAAGGGATGAATTTTCCTCAGTCTATAAACTCCTGAAGCAACATCTTTTTCTGATCATGAGTTCTTTTAATCCCAGTTTATAGATAAACCAATGAGGCAATGAACCAGCGTAGAGAACAGAGGTCTCTGCTGTGAGCAGCTTCTCTAGAAGCTAGAACCGTGTGAAAGACAGACTTATTCCCCCCGTGTTTCGATGCCGGCGGTGCCTTAACCGTTTTGTTTGAGGAAGGTTGAAGGAACTTTTTATTTTTCAGCGTCCTTGATTCCTGTTCGGACCAACACTTCCAATCATTTCTCAGCTGTGATCTTGTTTTGATGGGTCGCTAATTATTGTTTTCACACTATAGCGTCACCTTTCTATGTATGCTTTTGATTCTGCAAGGCATCACCAGTGGCTCATACTGGGGCTCCTACACAGTTTCATGTCAAAATTACATACTTATTCAGGGTTGGATGGATAGAAAAACAAACTGATGGACAAATGGACGGATAAATGAATGGATAGACAGAGGACTGGATGGACAGACAGAAGGAGTGATGGATGATAGATGGAGAAAAATGAAAATGGACAGATGGATGGACGGACAGGCAGACAAACAAACAGAAAAATGGATGCACACACAGCCTAATGGACTGGTGAATGGACAGACAGATGGAATGATGGATAAACAAAATGGATGGGTAAATGGACGACCAAAAGGATGGATGGATGAACAAAAACTGGACAGAGGATGAAGGGAGAAATGGCCAGATAGAAGGATGAATAGAAAAAACTGACAAATGAACGACTGGACAAACAGATGGACAAATGGAGGGACGGATGTTTAAAAATTGATGGAGGGATGGACAGAAATTTAATTAAAGGCTCATTGTGTGGAGGATAAAGTAAAAGCTACCAATAAAATAAAAACTAAATGAGAAACTAATAAAAAACAGTTTTGTGGTCAGTAAAACTATCTGATTTATCAATGACTACAGATTATGGTCTCTAAATGCTCACAGAAAGCAAATACAAACACAAGGCATGTGAACTTGAACAGAAGCAACATCAGGGTGGAAACAACAACCCACTCACACTGATTGTATGTGCACCGTGTCACCAACCATGTGGCTAAGAGGATTATGATGACAGCTCCATATAATAAAATATATTTTCTTAGTTGTTTTAAACTTCCTGTCTGCACAGTCGTCGCGTCAGCGTTTCAACCCTGCAGGGCCAACGCTTATCAAACTGCATCCTTGTGGAAGGAGTTCCCACCACCTCCATTTTCTCCCTAATCACTTATTGCCTGTCTGAATCGGAATGAGAGCAGACACCCAAATCCCAGGAAAATTAATCCCTGCAATTTTATCCCCACTGCTTTACTGCCAGTTGTTGTTTACATGTGACCTGACTGCGAAGCTTACACGTTTATCCTTTATTTTGGTTGGGACTATTGACTGGAAAAGATTTTTTGGTAACTCTATAAAAGACAGTGAGACAAGCAGAGAATAAAAATTAATATAGCACAAATAAAATTGGAAACAATGATGGTCAGACTTGCAGAAGTTACAACTATATGTTGCAGTTTTTGGTTTTACTCGGATTTGATCAATTCAGAATAAACTGAAAGCAAACTTTTCTGTTTAGGTTGGATTTGACATCTTTATGTGCCTATAAACACAGATGAACGTGAAAAACACAATTGAAATGAACACGTGTAAAGAAATATATCATTAACAAAACAAATAGCATTTTATGTGGGAATTTATTAATAGAAAACAAGGCGTTTCCTACCTTTTGACAGTAACTTTACAGCCCTCTTTCTCTTGGAGTCATCTACACAAGCAGAACAAAAATAAATCGATCAACCAAGTTAAAACAAACATATAATGGACATGGAGCTGCTTTAACGGTCTGAATATGGCAGAAACTCTTCAGTCTTTAGTTCAAATCACATTCTAAGTCTGTCTCACTTACGCTAAAATTTCACCGAGGAGATAAAGTAACCCAGAATGAAGAAGTAGCCGTAATTAACTTTAATAACAGTTTAGTTGACTAGTTTCCCACCATGTTATGAAGTCGAGCAGAGCTTCTGCTTGCCTCCCCCAGAGCTAACTTTCAACACGACCGATGAGGAAACAATGCGGCAACCGACGCCCACCGCCCCGAAACCAGCCGCAAAAACACGACCTCCACCTCCACCTAAACCTTCACAGGTTAGTGAAAGTTATCCGGAAAACCCTCCTTGTTTGTTGAAGCGTCGTTAACCTACTTTGTCAGGGATCCGAAGGCCTTTAGCAGCAGCAGCAGCAGCTACTGGCTGCGTTCCTGTTGACTGACGTGGCTGACGTCATCGGCTTTTCAAAACAAAAGCACACAATTAGATGAGATGAAATGAAATGAAATGAAATGAAATAATATGATATGATATGATATGATATGATATGATATGATATGATATGATATGATATGATATGAAATGAAATGACATGACATATGATATGATATGATGATATGATATGAAATTATATGATATGATATGAAATGAAATGACATATGATATGATATGAAATCACATATGATATGATATGATATGAAATGAAATAAAATTAAATGACATATGATATGATATGAAATGAAATGAAATGACATATGATATGATATGATATGAAACGAAATGACATATGATATGATATGAAATAAAATGACATATGATATGATATGATATGATATGATATGATATGAAATGACATGACATATGATATGATATGATATGATATGAAATGACATGACATATGATATGATATGATATGATTTGATATGAAATGATATGATATGATATGATGATATGATATGAAATTATATGATATGATAAGATATGATATGAAATGAAATGAAATGAAATGAAATGACATGACATATGATATGATATGATATGATATGATATGAAATGAAATGAAATGATATGACATGACATATGATATGATGATATGATATAAAATGATATGATATGAAATGATATGGCATGACATGACATGAAAAGATATATGATATGACAAGACAAGACGTGACAAGACATGATATGACATGAAATGATATAATTTATGATATGATATGATATGACATGACATATGATATGACATGATAAGCGTTATGTGGTTCATTTAGGTGCAGCCCTGCAAACCCCAATTTTGCTGCCATATTCTTTATGGAGGAAAGGAGCTATTTTCTTTCTCTCTCCTAGACATGGCTACTGACTGAGCTTTTACTGTAACTAATTATTTGTGCTCTCTTTCAGACTCTAACCTTGAAAACTGGCTCAGAGTTTATCTGTTCTTTCTTTCTAGGTGAAACGACTAAAGGAGCTACATCCATTAACATTTACTTTTCCTTCCCATAGAAAGAACTCCTGGATCAGTGCCTCTTTGTTCTCTTTGTGTCTCTGCTCTGTTCTCTCTAACCCCCAGTCGGTCGTGGCAGATGGCCGCTCACACTGAGCCTGGTTGTGCTGGAGGTTTCTTCCTGTTAAAAGGGAGTTTTCCTCTCCACTGTCGCTACATGCATGCTCAGTATGAGGGATTGCTGCAAAGTCAACGCCAGCGCTATATAAATAAACTGAATTGAATTGAATTGAATTGAATTTTCTGATAACTCTTCCAAATATGATGCTTGTTCAGCCTTTTTCTCCTTGTGCTGTCATCAGCTTTGGCATTAAACTTACTAACTGGGACCTGCAGAGTCTGAGATTGAGTTTTTGGGTTTTTACAATTCTTTTGAGCATTGCACAGTCTGAATTTGCTGAACTGAGTTGGTCACATGCTGATCAAAGTGCATTTGGGAAGCAGCATCTGGCTCATAGTTTCACTAGATTGCTAGAGTGTACTTCGTTTTCCACACAGTTCGTTTTGTGGTTGCAAAATCTTCAGTGAATCCTCCTGTGTGTTTAATATACAGAGTATGGCGAGGAAGACTCCCACAACCATACAATGATGATGATTTGGAGACCGTCATTATAGATAGGCATAAAAAACTTGGTCCTAATTTACTCTCTACTCTCACATCAAATGCTGAATTTCATATGAAGGTCATGTGAGGCTTAACAATTTTGCACTTTATCAGATTTGGATCAACTGTCTCTTACCCAATACCCCTAACCTATTTCTTCCTCCTCCTACTCCTCCTCCTCCCACTCCACCCAAAATGATGTTAAACTATTTTTCCAGAGTAAATTCTTCAACAGAAGAATGTACTTATTGTTATTTATTTTCTCTATATTTTAGGCTATTTCTGTAGAAGAGTGGACAAACAACATTAATGTATCTTCTTCCTTTTGCTCCTCTGCTGTTTGCCCTTATATGTCCAGATAGCTCCACAACCACAGGAAGAGCCAGTTTACCCAGATCAGTGTTATTGTCAACCTTTTGGCACTGAGTGGGGCTTTTGAAGTCAGAGCATGGCCTCAGTCCATTTGTTATCAGACGGATAAAAGTTCTTTCCAGGCAAACCAGGAAACTCCAAAATGAGGGGAAGCCCTAAATGTAAATTACAGACAGGTTGTACAACCTCTTCGCTTTGATTTTAAATAACATAATCTCTCTATTTTATCTCAAACAGGGCCAGTCGGGTCGACAAAGGGCACACACAGATGGGCTAAGATGCAGGAAGTCACAGAGAGCGGTGCCCGTTCTGCCAACGGGACAGACTCAACGGCTTCCGGCCATTGGTGAACCCGTTTAGTAATGTTCTCACTTTTCCTCAACCGCCCCCCTCATCCGTTCTTCTCACAATGCCTGGAAGTAGCAGAGACCTACATCTCCCACTCTGTTTTCTTAATCGTTGTTTTCCTTTATGGTTTCTTCCTCTGTTTTTTTTTTTTTCATTTTAACAAAGCTCACAATTGATCCAACCTTCCATCCAAACACATTAAAGCACAAGGACGCTCTCATCCTACTTTACGTCCCATGCAAACAATATACTTCCGATTCTCATTTTCAAAGAAGCAGAAATCTGGGCAACGTTTAATTAATTGACTTAAAAATTGTGACTTTTAGGCTAGATTTACCTTCTGATGTTAAGAAACTTTTTAAGGCACTTTTTGCCACTTTATTAAATGTCAGTGTATACTGTTATGGGTGTTATGTTCATATGCATTCAGCTCTCTGTACTTTGGAACCCTTACAACCCTTTTGTATAAATCCGTCTGCCTAAACTGACAGACTAGAAAAGAAGAGCATTAATCAGATAAGCAGCCTACAGGTCCATATTAACACTGGAGAAGTTGCAGAGATCCACAACTTAAGTGGAAGGATCTGCCAACAGTATAAATATTAGTAGTGCAATCCATCTAACCTTTGTGGAAGATTGGCAAAGAGAAAGTCATTGCTGAAAGAAAGCCGTAAGAAATAGCCTTTGTAGTTTGCCACCAGTCATGTTGGAAACACATCAAACATTAGAAATAAAATGCTCTGGTCAGACGGACACTGAACTTTGTGCCTACATACGAAACGCCATGTTGTGGAGGAAAACTAGCATTCTGCATCACCTTGAACACACTATCCCAAGGGTGAAATATCAGTCAGTGGGAATAGTTTTCTCTTAAGTAATAGGAAAGCTGATCAAAGTTGATGCGGAGATGGATGGAGCTCAATACGGGGCAGTCCTGGAAGAAAACCTCTTAGAGGCTGCAAAAGATGACGGGGATGAGAGTTCACCTTCCAATGGCCCTAATAATACAACCAGAGCAACAATTGGATGGTTTATATCAAAGCATAGTTATGTGTCAGAATGTCCTAGTCAAAGCCCAGATCTAAATCCAATTAAGAATCAAAGTCAAAACTGAACATTCATGTTCATGAGTGTTCTTATTTCACCAAATGTGAGCTATTTTACAAAGAAGAATGGGCAAAAAGTGTCATGCTTGCAGCTGTTACTGCAACGAAACATAGTTCCAGAAAGTTTAAGAGGGGCTTAATACAAATCCACACCACACTTTTCAGATTTTTATTTGTACAAAAATGGGAAATCATGTATCATTTTCCTTCCACTTTACAATTATGCACCATTTATTTCCTATAGAATCTATAAAATGTGTGGTTGTTACTTGACAAAATGTGGAAAAGTTAAAGGGGTATGATTACTTTTGGAAACCATTGCAGGTTTCCTTAATGTTGATGCAGTTCTCTCTGCCCGATACTCTATGAATTATTACCTGTTAAATTAACTCATGCATACTAATTGATAAAGAACTTTAGTTAAATCACTCTCACTAGATTGCCGATAAAAGGGAAAAAAAAAAAAAAAAAAAAAAAAAAAAAAAAAAAAGGGGGGAAAAAATTTTTCCTCTTGGCCCTTTTCCCCCCCCGTCACCCCGTCCCCAAACCCCTTTTTGCTTTATGTCACTGACGGATGTCCTGCACCGGCGTTGTCATCCCTGTCTCTGTCCAGCTTTGCAGGATGTATTCAGAGCTTTGTGTGGATGTGTATGTATGTGTTGGGGGAGTTCCTGCACATCTGTCGGCTGCATTTTTCTCACTCGGGGTGGGGTAAAAGTTGTTTTTCAACACTTATAGATAGGAGAATGTGTCTCCCATCTAGAAAGATCAAGTTTGTCCTGCTTCCTTCCTCCTCTGGTCCTCATAAACACTTCTCCTCCCAGGCAGCAAGCCAGAGGCTTCCGCTCAGCGTCCGGACTGGTTATTACCTCCACAACAGAGAAAATATGATCAATACGTTTTTTTTTGTTTTTTTCCCCCCCCCATTAAAACTCAATTTCTTAAATTTATAAGCACGTTTGCATAAAAATACATCACAAATATAGGTCAGCTCAGTGTTTTTTTTTAACTCAGATCTGAGTGTTGATCGAAAATCTCTTAATTGGGTCCAACTAAATAGATTAAAAATAAGCAACATCAGCTCCTTTTCAGACCTTTTTACTACACAGGGACAATAGGAGTGGGTGTGCGTTAAAAGATCTGTCAACCTTGTATGAATCGAGGATAAAATCTCAATGATTGGAGAATAGCTTGTTTATCAAACAATAAGCTGGTGTTCCAGCTTCCTCTCCTGCAGTTTCCTCTCATCTGGACAGGACTGAAGTGTCGGAAAGCGTTGGTGGGGTTGTTCCCCAGTTCTACCCCTGGACAGCCAGGCACGTACTGCCTCTTCCCAAGGGGTCTCAGTATATATTTTTTCAGCGTGGCACAAAAACACCCAGAGCTTTCCTGCCATTACTCCTCACAGAGCCGTGGGGGTTTAGAACAACTAATAGCTCACCAAAAATACTCAAGAGCCTGGAGGCTGCCGCCATTGGTCTTTTCCTGCCTCTCTTCCACAGGGCGCGTGGGCTATTGAGGAAGGAGGAAACAAGGAACTGTGGTTGTAAGGGAGTTTCCTGCAAGACTTTATAAAGGCCCTCCCTGCAGTTGAATTGGTGTCACAGTGTTGGTTGGAAGGTGAACGCCTGCTCCTCGGCCCTCTGACTGCTTATTGAACACAGACTCGGAGGGGGTCTGAAGGCACAAAGGCGCACAGTGTTTCTCGTCCCTGCTGGTCGGGGTGAGTTCTGAGATCACATCTGTTATTTTTTTATTGTTTCAGCTGTCTGAGTATGTTTAGTTGCAAAGGGTTTTCATGTTTTAAACTTTTTAATGTAATAATGATGGAGATGCAACATTCAGTCAGCCTAGGGACTGAAATAGGCCAATCTTTTATTGTTGGACAGGTCAAAAACTGAAAAATAAATTAATTCTCCACTATTCTTT
This sequence comes from Crenichthys baileyi, assembly GCA_036173005.1. Lineage (NCBI taxonomy): Eukaryota > Metazoa > Chordata > Actinopteri > Cyprinodontiformes > Goodeidae > Crenichthys > Crenichthys baileyi. The sequence goes on from JAHHUM010002602.1 coordinate 438,051, forward strand.
AAATGCATTAAAAGAACTTCCACCATTTTTGGTCCCTAAACACATGGACCAACAGCATGTACTTGACTGAGTTTAATAAAAGGCAGGTACTGGTTAGGGACATATGTGGGTCTGATTAACCAGCTGCAGCAGTATGGAAAGCAGGGAGCTGAGGAATTTATACAAAAGAAAATGGACAAATGGACAAGGGACAATACACTAAAGTAATCCACAATGCACTACATGTGAAATCAATGAAATATAAAATAAAATGAGTTCACAATCCTTCAACTCATGACAAGAATTCCTTAATTTTCTGTTTAATCCAAAGCTACTGCCGCTATGAGAAAACACACAGGACAGTATTCTCTTTTATGTGTTATAGATCTTAGAATGGATAAATCAGAAATTGTGGAAATGGCCTCTAGTTTTTCTTTAATACTGTCAGAATCTGAAAACATGCCCACACAGAGAATAAAGTTGGTATTTTCATTTGTTCTCTTGCAGGTACGAGTAGGGAGCTGGTCTCACCTAACAGATGTGTCTGGGACACTCCTGTTTATTTATTCTATCAGTTACATCCCGGTATGTCAGTCTGAAAATACACACATCCAAACAGTCGTCATTCCAGGATTTTTTCCAGTCATTTTCCCTGTAGATCCAGGCAAGCCTGATGGAAATGTTGGGGGTTTACATGGCGGACAGAGGGCAGACCATGCGGGCTGAGGGATACGTAAAGGAGTTTACGCGCCACTCCGATGATGTCCTGCTGAATTTGAACGAGCTCCGGCACAGAGGCATCCTGACCGACACCACCCTGGTGGTCGGCAGCTTTCAGCTGCAGGCGCACTGTGCGGTGCTTGTGGCCTGCAGGTTAGTGCATGGGTCAACATGTTGCTCCCTTTGCTCTAGAAAGCAATGAGGAGTTGTCTAGTTTTTTAAAGATGTTCCAGCATGCATGTTTAACCATTTCCGAATCTTTCTCTGTCCGTGCAGTGGGTTTTTCTACTCCCTGTATTCCCGCCGGGTGCTGCTTCAGGGGCGTGGTGGTGGCAGCATGGAGCAGCTCATGACCGTGTCTCTCCCCAGTACACTGGACCCGTCCTGTGTCTCCCTGCTGCTCGACTTCATGTACACCTCCCGCCTCCCTCTGACACCAAGCATTGTCTCTGGAGTGCTAGCCGTGGCTGCCTATCTGCAGATGGACCATGTGGCCGACACGTGCAGGGATTTCATGCAGCTGCACTGGTGAGGGCCTGGAAATCTGCCACCTCCTCCAGCTATTCTAAAGCAGAGACCTGATGCATTTGATCTGAATCTCCTGCATGTTTTTGACTTTTCTTTTCCAGCACAGAGAACGTGAGTGCTAGACACCCCAATATGGAGCGGGACTCCAGTGTCTCTGTAGCCTCTGTTTCCCCTAAAGGAGGGGAACTGCCCCATCCAGGACCCCAGCAGTCCTTCCCGGCAGATGCAAATAGAAGGTTAGTCTTCCCATAAAAAACCTGAATTACTCTAAAAATGAAGGAAAATTTTATTTTCGTTCCATTTGCACATTACCAGACATACAGCTGCGGCTGCATTTTATGTGCCTTTGTCTGTTGGCATGTTGAGCTCATTACAGAACTTCCTTTGTTTTTCCTGCAGGTTCCCTGTTGTCGCAAAATGCTTTCTCAAGCCAGGGGTTTTCCAGCCATGCCAGCCCGGGTCAGACGAGGTGAAAGAACATCCTGACTCGCCCCTCCCGAATGCCCGGACTTTATCCCCAAACAGCCCAGAGCGCTCCAGCTGCCATCCAAACTCTCCTGCTGAGTCCAGCACCTGCAGCAAAAACCCTGAAGTAGGTCCCAGAAAAACTGGTGGCTGTTATTAACAAGAAAACAGAAAGAAATATGATTAATTTTACAATTTTTTTTTAGATTGAAACCAAAGCCACACCAGACCCAAAGGCCTGCAACTGGAAGAAGTACAAGTACATTGTCCTGAACCCTCTCTGCTCTGTTGCTGCTGGGGTGAAGGTAGAGGAGCCAGAGGAAGTTCAGTGTCAAGATTTGGCTCTAAAAGCTCCAATAGAGGCGTGGTCTGGAGAAGTGCCTGGTCAGATTGATAGGTACACCAGAGAAACAAGAAAATCATGATGATAAAAAAAGAAAAATGAAAGGATGTTGTTAAATATTTGGATTATTTTCTCATCAGACAGGGGCAGGCCTCCTGCTACGAGGGTTCTGGCCGAGCCCCTCCCCTCGGGCCACCTCCCTCTAACCCAAAAGCGTCTGCCTCTCACAAGAAGGAACCAGGTAAGCCCAAATGGAAATAGCTCATAAAAATAGCAATGATTTGGTGTCTAAAATAGTTTTCCTTTTCTTCTTGGCTTCTCTGGTCTCACCTGGGTCCATTTTTCTCTTAAACTTGCGTTTGATTCAGAAACTGGCCAGCTCAGCCAACCTCCAATCAAATGCGAGAACCGCTACCTGCCCTTCGCTTACTCTGGAACCAAATCTGTGTGCTCAGGTGAACCTTTAAACATATATTCATTTAGTTTTTTTCTTGATTTTGTTTTGTTGAATTAGAAGCAAACTTGTAACAGCAGTGAACTTTCTTCTGGCAGGAGACAAACCGTACCGCTGTAACGTGTGTGGAGCTCAGTTTAACCGACCAGCCAACCTGAAAACTCACACCCGCATTCACTCAGGAGAGAAGCCTTACCGCTGTGACACCTGTGGAGCTCGATTTGTTCAGGTGAGGAAAAATGGTGCATTACCACAAAAAATAACCTCTTTATTAAACTGAAGTTAGCCACGTTGAGTCAATAGTGGCTTCCCATCTTTTTTTTCTTATAAAGACCCTAATAATTTAGAAAATCCTTGAAAAGTTACTTTACTCTTGAGTTTTGATTTGGAAAAGTTGAACAGCTCCTGAACTCTGAATTTTGACTTGGAAAACGGGACGTTCTAACCAGCTCCAAGCCTAAAATCCAATATGGCTACCAAGTTCACACAGTACGTTGGTAGGTAGGTAAAAACATTTTTCCCTCATTAAATCAGCCACACGCAGAGTTCATGTTGCTACACTTTTTGAATGCAATGTTAGCATCATGCTCATATTCGCCACCCTGTTCAAAAAGTGCAAAAACGGGGTGCGGCATCGCTCTCAGATCTGAAATTCAACTTCCAAGAAGAAATGAAACTCAATATTGCAAAAGCCCAAAGTTTACACTACAATGAGTAATGCCCTCCTCCAGATAACTCCTCTTTTATACTGCCTGGAAGGTCTTGTTTGTTGTTAGGTCTTTCCGTCATTCACATGACTCATTTCAAATAAGGAGGATTAAGGTCTGACATCCTAATTTCTCAGAGTATAATAATCCCATTTAGCATGAGTGATTTAAAGAGACAGTAGCTAAAACAGCCGGTTTTAGCTGATAGTATGATGGTTTTGTTAGATTTAGGTATGTAAACCTTTTCAAAGATGCCAAAATGTAATTAAGAACTTATATTAAAAAAAAAAAAACATGGGGCTTCTTATAAAATCTGGGACAAAAATCTTGTATTTGGAAAATTCAGTTCTTTTAAAAGATCTTGTATTACAGTCATATTCAATAAATTAGAATATTATTGAAAAGTTCCCTTATTTCAGTAACTCAGTTTACTAAGCAGAACGCATTATATAGATTAATTCCACACACACTGTTTTTCAGCCTTTATTTCTGTAAATTATGATGATTTTCCTTCTACAATTAACTAATTAAAAGTACATTTAATACCTGCTTAAAGTTTATTATTTTCAGAAGGTACTTTTAATCTGACAAATGAACCTCATCAGAACACATATTCCAATGTATTTAATATGGCTGTAGATAAGGGTTCTCAAACTCCAGTTCTTAAAGGACGGCGTCCTGCAACTTTAAAGTGTATCCCCGCGTCAGCACAGCCAAATCAAATACAGGTAACTTGTTCATTAGCAGGACCTCATAGAACCTGACTGCGCGACGTGGAGGCAATTCAACCCGACACAGAAGAAGGGGTTAGAATCACACGACCAATAAATGAAACCACCACTTGCTGAACAAGAATGATGTTGATATATGATACAAAAGACAGCCGCAGCAGCAGGTACACACAGATTTTATTCAGGTGTGTTGGACCAGGGATGTTTCTAAAAGTAGCAGGAAAAGGCAAAGTTTGCGACCTCTGTTTTAAGAACTTTTCCAAATTCAAATAAATTAACTTGAAGCCAAAAACTTCTCTGCATCAATAGCAAGATATTTTTATTAGCTTTATATTTAAACATACTAGTTTGTGAAATTCCACAGCTAAAAAATGTTTTCTCGGACTGTTGCACGCCTCAACCATTTGCTCCTTTGCTCTGTCCTGGTATTAGGTCGCCCACCTCAGGGCCCACGTCTTGATCCATACAGGTGAGAAGCCCTACCCCTGTCACACCTGCGGCACCCGCTTCCGCCACCTGCAGACGCTGAAGAGCCATCTGCGCATCCACACTGGAGAGAAACCTTACTCCGTACGTTAGAGAAACAACATGCAAATCCTGCAAATAGTAATCCAACCAAGCAGGAATAATAACCTTGTTACATCCTTGATATGTGGGGTGCTTTTTGTTGTTTACAGTGTGAGAAGTGCGACCTTCACTTCCGGCACAAGAGCCAGCTGCGTCTGCACCTACGGCAGAAACACGGAGCCGTTACCAACACCAAGATCCGCTACAAGGTGCTGACCGAGCCCTTCCAGCCTCTTCTGCAGGCCTGCTGAGGAGCACTAACCACAACATACCAGATCACATCAGTTATTCCTGAAACTGTCAGACAATGTTAAACTTGGGGAAAGAACCACCTGATTTTTATTGACGACTTATGCACCACTGAATGTTACATTTGGACGTTAAAATTGTTGCATTGAGAGAAAGACATTGCTTTTTTCCCAGCATTTTAGGCGTCTTTGTTGGATGAGGTCTGGACCGTGTATGACACTCACATTTTATCAGAAATGTTATATAAATATTGATAAATGGAGAAATAATGAAAAGGATTGAAGTAAAGTGTTGATGAAGGTTTGTGAGGAGATGTTAAGAGGGGAAGAGTGCAGGGAAAAAAGTGTTGAGACCGTATGTTGTAGAAAGGTGTGGGATGTGACTAGAAGAAAGAAAGGAAGAATATGTTTATTAGAGAGATGGTGAGTAATGTTTTAAATGTGGAGAAGCCCTTCATGAGTTTTTTTTTTGGTAAATGTTTATTTAACCTGACGGCCTGGGGCCTCTATGTTGTCTTTTTAAGCATCTATAAGAAGTAATTTATGCTCTTGAAGTTCAAACATATAAAGGGAATAGTTCTCCTGTACTGAATATAGACTGTAGAATGAAATTAAATTATACGTTATTGATGATGGCATTTAAATGAAATGTTTTAAAGCAAATTCAATTTGTATTTGTATGAGTTCATTTGCAGGACAAATTTAAATTAAAATAATTTTTGTGTCATTTCGAAAGTCTTTCTTTTGTGGTTTTATTTATTCACTTGCAATACTTCAAAAACAGCCTTTTTCTTGTTCTCACTTCATATGAATCACATTTTGTCCTAGAGGTCTAAGAGGTGTTGCAGTGGTTAGCACTGCTGCCTTGCTGCAAGAAGGTTCTGAGTTTGAATCTTGGTCTGGGCTCTCTCTGCATGGACTTTGGATGTTCTCCCTGTACATGCATGTTCTCCTCAGGTACTCCAGCTTCCTCCTCAGACAAAAACATGACTGTTAGGTTATCTGGTTTCTCTAAATTGTCTTGATGTGTGTATGGTTGTTTGTCCTGAGTGTCTCTGTGTTTCTGTTTGATGGACTGGCGACCTGTCCAGGGTGTACACCTACAGGGGTTGGACAATGAAACTGAAACACCTGGTTTTAGACCACAATAATTTATTAGTATGGTGTAGGGCCTCCTTTTGCGGCCAATACAGCGTCAGTTCGTCTTGGGAATGACATATACATGTCCTGTACAGTGGTCAGAGGGATTTTAAGCCATTCTTCTTGCAGGATAGTGGCCAGGTCACTATGTGATACTGGTGGAGGAAAATGTTTCCTGATTCGCTCCTCCAAAACACCCCAAAGTGGGTCAATAATATTTAGATCTGGTGACTGTGCAGGCCATGGGAGATGTTCAACTTCACTTTCATGTTCATCAAACCAATCTTTCACCAGTCTTGCTGTGTGTATTGGTGCATTGTCATGCACATGGTCCTCAAGAATGGTTCAGTAGTCCTCGGCAGTGACGCGCCCATCTAGCACAAGTATTGGGCCAAGGGAATGCCATGATATGGCAGCCCAAACCATCACTGATCCACCCCCATGCTTCACTCTGGGCATGCAACAGTCTGGGTGGTACGCTTCTTTGGGGCTTCTCCACACCGTAACTCTCCCGGATGTGGGGAAAAAAGTAAAGGTGGACTCATCAGAGAACAATACATGTTTCACATTGTCCACAGCCCAAGATTTGCGCTCCTTGCACCATTGAAACCGACGTTTGGCATTGGCATGAGTGACCAAAGGTTTGGCTATAGCAGGCCGGCCGTGTATATTGACCCTGTGGAGCTCCCGACGGACAGTTCTGGTGGAAAACAGGAGAGTTGAGGTGCACATTTAATTCTGCCGTGATTTGGGCAGCCGTGGTTTTATGTTTTTTGGATACAATCCGGGTTAGCACCCGAACATCCCTTTCAGACAGCTTCCTCTTGCGTCCTCAGTTAATCCTGTTGGATGTGGTTCGTCCTTCTTGGTGGTATGCTGACATTACCCTGGATACCATGGCTCTTGATACATCACAAAGACTTGCTGTCTTGGTCACAGATGCGCCAGCAAGACGGGCACCAACAATTTGTCCTCTTTTGAACTCTGGTATGTCACCCATAATGTTGTGTGCATTTCAATATTTTGAGCAAAACTGTGCTCTTACCCTGCTAATTGAACCTTCACACTCTGCTCTTACTGGTGCAATGTGCAATCAATGAAGACTGGCTACCAGGCTGTGCCAATTTAGCCATGAAACCTCCCACACTAAAATGACAGGTGTTTCAGTTTCATTGTCCAACCCCTGTACCTCCAATGACTGCTGTAGGAATTGGACAGATGGATGGATGGATTTTGTCGTAATTCAAATCCATTTAACCAATTTTTAGCCCACGCTCCTTGTTTTTCTTTGTGTTCAAACAATGAAGCTGAGAGCACCTGTTTCCTCCAGAGTCCTAGCTCTCCTTGGTCGCACTGCGATACTCCAACACGTGTCGGGGGCTTCCTGAAGGTGAAGGGGTGTCGGTGAATTCTCCCACCCGCTGTCATCCCCGCTTCCTGCTCCCTGATGAGCCGTGGTTCACCAGGCCTCATTGTCTGAGCTCTGTGGACAAACACTGGAAGTTTGACGGGACTTTCCAGGCTTCAAAACGCCTCTCCTGTACCCCTTGTATACACAACAGAAATTTAAACGTATGTCTTTAGGTTTCAATAGATCTTCCTACAAATTAGTTCACAAATGCAAAAAAAAAAAAAGATTTGCTTGTAAAGAGGAATTCTGCAAGAACATTTCAGGAAATCAATTCAAAGAAGGACATTTAAGATGACATTTCAGGAATTTGGAAGTACCAGAAACTATTTTTAAAAGACTTTTCAAAGCACTAGAGGCCTTTACTTCAGATAGTAGGTAGACAGGAAGGAGGGGGAGACATTCGGCAAAGGTCGCCGGTCCCAGGACTCGAACCCAGGACGGCCGCTTTGAGGACTATAGCCTCTAAATGTGATCATGCGCTAAACCCCTACACCACCAGCACTGCGCCCTGAAGTATCAGAAACTTTTCAATGATCTAATCAAGTAGAAAACAAATACTCCCTCTTGTCAATAAATCCATATACACTTGATGAGATTAATTTGCAGCCAGATTCGTGGGTTTCTTGGACAGGATCTCAAGGTCTAGTCAAGGAGAGGGTCGGGTCTGGTTTAGGAACCAGGGCTCATCTTGGCTGTTTGCAGATAATGTGATTTTGTTGTTGGCATCTCCAGGATATGAGCCTCAGCGTGTACTGCAGCTGGCAGCCAAGATGATTGTCAGCTCCTCTAAGTTTGATGGTTCCCAACAGGGAAAAGGTGTATTTCTTTCTCCTGGGTAAGAGGTCAGTCTATCCTTCAAGAGGGGGAGCAGGAAATGTATAGACAGACTGTGTGATGCAGGTGCATAATCCATCTTTCCTATCCTAACATGTCGTCAAAAGATATGGATCCTGATCAAAAGAACAAGATCCCAGAAACCTCCATTCTCTATATCCGCTTAATCCTCGATCCTCAATAGGTGTTCTACACTTAGGATAAGGTAGTATAATCATAGTGAAATGTTTAAAGTGATCAATTAACCTAACACGCAGGTTATTGGTCTGTGGGACGAAGTCTAGAACACAGAAAGAACATGCAAACTCCTCAACAATCAGTATTTATACCCTGGACCTTCCTGCTGCAAGGCAGAAGTGCAAAAAATTGTGCTACCGCACAGCAGTGGCTGGAATGAACTTCCTTCGTTTGGTGTCTGGGTTTAGCCATAGAGACAGGATGAGGGGCTCTGTCACCCAGGGAGATTTGATAACATCTTTTCAGACTAAGATGGCTCTAAACTGAAAGCTTTGCATTACATCAGAGAATCTGCATTTCCAGTGACTTGAAGTGTTCAGAAGATAAACTGAGATATTCCTATACGTTCTCTATAATAGATAAGATTAGGATTACCTTTATGAATTAAAAATATGAAATAACTATTCGTATAATTACCCTATTCAAATTAAACGACCAAACCATAAAAATCACCATGAAACATACTTAAAATTGATTATCGGATTTTTATTGTTTGCTTTACTTTGTTTTGCTGAATGCTATTTTTTTAATTTAAAACCAGAGGATCTGCATCAATCATTAAAATTATTAAAATCCTGCTGTGTTTTA